>CM053596.1:213829532-213863091 GCA_028646575.1 Pseudocheirus occidentalis
GTTAATGCAAGAGCCTCTGAATGACTGCTTGGTTCCCCTGTAATCTGCAGGCCTAGAGTTCTGCAGCAGCCATGTAGAGGCAGCACTTCCACTGTTTGCCCTGGGGGCCGGCAGCTGGAAGCGTCTGTCCCCCAAATTTAGCCATTCCATTGACCTTTCACTTTGTCGCTCTCATAGGTTGTTAATTCTAGAAACTGCCACAGCTGCCAGTGATCCACTCTCCTGAATGCTCCAGCCACAGCTAGTTTCAGTTCCTAGCACTCTGCAACGAGTCCTTCCCGTCCACCTGCCAGGCTACCTTCAGTGGGAGATGTATTTTTCTTTAATTTTGTGGGTTCTGAAGCTCTCAAATGTGTTTAGAGTCATATTTTATAGGTATTTGAGGTGGTTATGGGGGGAGCTGCAGAGTTCTCCTGCTTCTATGCCGGTATCCTGACTCAGCCCCTCTGGACCTATATATTACTGAGTAGACACCTGGGTTTGAGAAAAGCAGTAAATGACTAACCAGCCCTGTGACAAATGGGCAAGCCAATTAATATCTCTGACCCTCAGAGACCATTTAGTGAAATTTGCACCCGAACAAGAATCTCTCCTATAAAATACATATCAAGTAGTCACCTAGCTTTTGCTTTAAAATCTCTACCTAGTCAGAACCCACTACATCTCAACTCCCTGACTATTTTAAAATAGGTCCAATTATCTGGGTTCATTTCAGATCTAAAAATGTATGCATCTAGTAACTCTCCAACCTCCTGCCACTGATCTGCTATTTCACAGAAACAGTACTTGGTAAGGTTCTGGTCATCTCTGCTAAAGATGACAATCAATATTCTCAATTCTGATCCAATCTTTTAAAAAAAAGTTTTGGCTCTGTGAATAAAACTGTGATTCATCTTTAACAATCATGAACTATTTGGCTTTCAATTTATTCCCATAAAGATTTAGGTGCCTACTCTACAGGGCATTCCAAAGTCTTGATTTTAAGCCATTACCGAAGCTTAAAACTGTATTAAGACATTCAGGACACTATATTTAAGACAGTGCTAGGCACTAGGGACAGAATGAATGAATGAATAAATAAATAAATACATGCACTGACAACATCTCCGTAAGAGGCTGATGACATCTACACAGATAAATAGAATTACAACATAATCTTAGAAAGGAGTGAATGCTTATACAACTGAGAAAGTTCAGTGTTTCAAGGAAAAATGGAGGATTTATGGGGAAAGATAATTAGTTTTGTTTTGATCATGCTGAATTTGAGTTGCAGTGGCATTCAAACAGATAAACTAAATCTAACAGACAGATTCAATATCAAAGCAGAGATTAGAGCTGTAGTTATTTGCTTAGAAATGATACTTGAATTCATGTAGGCAGAAAAAATTAAGTTTTTCTGATCTATCACCTGAAATAAACAGCTTGTTCTTGAAAAATAGTTCCAATAACTAAAGTGTCTTTATAAACTTTTTCTTGGAAAAAAAAAATTTCAGTCTCCTGGTGGAGATCTCTATTAAGATCTGTTAACTCATTTCAATGCAACCAGTATCTCTGTCCCATTAAAATCATCCTTGAAACTACTGCCAGATTTTAAAAAATCTTGTTGTTACATGACCACAGGCATCACACCGTATTTTACAGCTCAGTCATGGTTCTATCTCTGAGTTACACCATCACCAGGATTATTCCCAGTCTCAACACTGCCTTAATACCAAAAGTTAGGAAAAGATGCATGCATGTGTGTATATATGTATGCATGAAATCTTTGCTATTTGCGCCCACATCTTTTAGGTCAATGTAACTGAGATGTTTCCAATGTTCTTGTGTAGATCGACAACTTTTCACCTATTAAATCTACAATAATCTGTAATAACAATAATCTACAATAAACTGTAGTTGTGGAATCACTCACTATTTATGCTAAGACTACTTGTTTTCTCATTTGTAACTACAAAATTACTCAGCATAAGAGCAAAAACAGTACCAAGAGTAGGCATTGATTGTAAAGAGTCCTTGGACATGTGCCAGAAATACTGAAGAACGGTGAGATTCTGGCAGGAGCTACAAAGCTCAGTGACAGGTTTCTGATTCTAGAAACTGGCTTCTTAAACTGCCAGACTTAAGTTTGGTAGGGCTGAAACTACTCAAGTCATGATAATTCTCTCACTGCAGAGCTCTACATTTGCTCCTCCAGTGGGGCTCACTCTTAGTCACTCAAAATGGTCCTCTTTTCATGCAAGAGTTAACTAAACTTCATTTTATTAGGATCATTTTACTTAGAAAACCAAAATCATCCAATGACTTAGTCCAAAAACCTATCCTTTCAGAGATACCTAAGGCAATAGTGCTGATGGCATTTTTACTAGCTGCTATCACCTACTTTCATTTCTCTTTCCTTCTGCATTTACTTTCCTTCTTTGATATTCTTCATCTCTCAGGTCTGCTGCTGGCACCCACATGCAATGCACTGAGCCTAGGATCACATTCCAGGTGTTAACTACTCCATTTGATTCTGAATATGCCAGATAACCTCTCCAGGACTTTGTTTTTGCATTTGTAAAGCTAAGAAGACTGTACTAAATGATCACTTAAGGTCCCATGCAGCTCTAATAGTCTGATTGGAAATAGAATACAGATCTCTTACATTTCTTTATTCACTTGCAAGTTACAACACTTGCTCTAAACTTTTGCCCCAAAGAGTTTTCCCCATTCATATATTGTGATAAACTCTGGTTGTTCAGTCCTATTTCAGTCAAGTTTGACTGAGTTTTCTTGGCAGATACTGGAGTGGTCTGCCATTTTCTTCTCCAGCTCATTTTGTAGATAAGGAAACTGAGACAAACACGGTTAAATGACTTGCCAAGAAAACTCCAAACGGGGTTACAAAGTCAGACACGACTTAAAAACGAATGAACAACAATTATTATAAAAACAGGAATTTGGGGCGGCTAGGTGGTGCAGTGAATAGAGCACTGGCCCTGTAGCCAGGAGGACCTGAGTTCAAATCTAGCCTCAGACACTTGACACACCACTAGCCGTGTGATTTTGGACAATTCACTTAACCCCAATTGCTCTCCCCCCCAAAAAAAATTTTAAAAAAGCAAAAAAAATGAAATAAGAACAGGACTTTTTCATCAATTCCAAAAGAATTTCAAAAATGTCAGCAGCAATGGTGTTCTTATTGATCCGAGTGTCCTGTATTCCAAGGGGCCTACAGGAAGAAAAAAATTGTGTCGATATATTTCTGGTCGAGTTAAAAAAAACAACAACCTAACAACAATAAACACAACAAACAATAACCACAACCAAGAAAAACGATACAAAGAAAGAATAAATATCAATCTAGGTAAATAAGGGAATCAAAATTGATTAGACAAAGAAGCAAGCCTGATTTTGACACTACTTTAGAAAAGCAAGTAATTTTAACCTTCCTGGGCCTCAGTTTCCTCATCTATAAAATAAAGAAAATAAAGACAGCCTCTAAGGTCCTACCAACTTTAAATGCGTATCCCCATGAAATGTAGATTATATCAATTCAAATTTAAGATAGGATTCCATAAGAGAAAGAGGTGATGCTTAAAACAGTGACTCCTGGTCTTGGTTTGGACACCACTGTGTATCATGTAATCATCTGCTGCACAACATCCTAAATATGAAACTTTAAATATAAACACACTGTAATTTTTTTTGGTCGAGAAAGAAAATGAGGCAACAAGACAATGCAAACTCCAACCTGAATGATCGGGTGTCACTAATATTGGCTAACAGGTCATCCTTGCAGCTACCATAAAGTTTACTAGTAGTGGACTTTTGTTACTGAGCCCTGCTATCAAGTGGCAAAATAAGTTTATCTTGCTCTTACCCTCCCTTTTCTACTGTTATAGAAGAAAAAAGTAAAAAAAAAAAATCCCACATACATATGGCCCACCCTTGAACTGGCCTGGCCCACCATTGTCTATGGTCTCCAGGTAGCCTCCAGCAACTTCCCACCCTTAATAACTCATTACTGGAGTCTGACCTCATCTGACTCCTCCTGAAGACCCTCCCCAATCTCCTCCTCTGGACCACCCCTAGATTCTTCCCACAATCTTTCTGTATATAGAACCCCATCTTCCCTCCATGTGGCGTGAAGAGCGCCACAGACCAGCTTAGCAGAGACTTGCTCTGTAAGAGTGCCATGAAATGGCCTAGCACCCCATATGGCGAACTTAAACTTTCAATAAACTTTACTTTTTCTTTGTCTGAGAAGACTTGAGTGGAATTCTTTTAGCAGGACCCGGCATGTTGGTATTTTGGGGTCTCCGACAGCCCTAACCTTCTTTGGGTATCTCTTTCCATATCCTAATTTGTTTCTTTTGCTGTTGTTGCTTTTTGGACGGGGGAGGGCAGAGCAATTAGGGTTAAGTGACTTACTCATGGTCACACAGCTAGTACCCAACGCAGTGAAAAGAGCACCAGCCCTGGAGTCAGGAGGACCCAAGTTCAAATATGGGCTCAGACACTTAACACAACCCCACCCCCCAGCCATATGACATTGGGCAAGTCATTTAACCCCAATTGCCCTCCAAAAAGCCAAAGAAAAAAAGAAAAAGAGTGGGAAGAATGGAGTAATACTATATCTAAAGTCTATACGATAATGCTGATTTTGATACCATTATAGGAATTCCATAGTAACAACATTTTGTTGGTGGGGTTTGAGGGAGTAACACTTTAAATTTATAAATTATTTTAAATGTTTCAATTTTAGGTCTTTTCACAGAAACTTTCTGCCTGATAAACCTAGCTCCTCCCACCTTTTAATTTAGAGTTGGAAAGGCTGCTTGATTGTACTCTCTGAAGCTCTCTACATAGGCCTAAAGATAACTCTAGTGGTTTTATCAGCAGTAAGGATGAAAATCATTGTTCTTAAGCTAGAGTTCAAAGTAGTACAACCCTACCAATTCTGAGTGACTCAGAACTAAGTATCAGGCTAGGAAAGTCACATACACGAGATATCGACAAAAAACATGCTAGGACCGAAATTAAAGGGAGGGGGTAATAGGTGAAGATGCTCATCTTCTCGTCTCTAGTCCATCAACCTACTTACATTCCTCATTTACACTGTGCCTGTCTGTGTCATAAAAAGAGAGCTTGGCTATGTATAAATAAGTGGTTTTAGAAAATGATTCAATATGTGCTATGTGCCTTACACCAATTTTTCTGAGATAAATGGGAGAACATCCCACTAATAAATCTTAAGTACTGATATTCTTCAAGCATAAACAAAAACTAACTTTATAATTATTGGTAGTCAAACTACATTATACAGATAAAATAAAAATCTTTATTTGGGTTGAAGTGATCCCAATGGAAAATATTCCTTATACTAAATGGAAATTCCATATATACCAGCTAATCTCCAACGGAAAGGGTTAGAGAAGAAGATAAAACTCATTTACATGAGAAAATTAAAAAACAGACCAGATGAAGTACTCAACAATCTTACTGCTGACTCATTAATAGAAAATTCACATTCAAAGGTACAATGAGCAAATGCTTTTATTTTTCCCTTTTGCTTTATGGGCACAATAGCTGAATTAAAAAAAAAAAATCCTTAACTCTATATCAAAAGACCACAATACTTTTTGGAGATATGGGAAGAATGATTTTTTTCTGAATGAAAAATCTCCTTAGTTCAGATAAATAATTCAGACAGTTATCATAATATTCTATCCTGCCTAAACCCGGTCCCTTTAATGTTAGATTCCCAATCCCCCCAAGCCAGAAGGGAATTCTTATGAAGGAATAGTACAATAACAACACTGCTGGTGGAGTTTATAAATTGGCCCAACTCTTCTGGAAAATCCCATAGTGGGTATATTTCCCAAGGGAATCAAAGGTAAAACCAAATATTCTATATATACACACACCAAAATATGTACTGTAGCATATTTTGTGGTAGCATAAACCAGAAACAATGTAGGTATGTACATCAAGTGGGTAAATATTAAAAAAAAAAACATAAAGAAGGTAATGGAATAACATTTAAGAAATGAGGGGCAGCTAGGTAGCATAGTGGAAAGAGAACTGGTCCTAGAGTCAGAAGAACATGAATTCAAATCTGGTCTCAGACACTTTCTAGTTGTGTGACCCTGGGCAAATCATTTAACTCCAACTGCAAAAAAAAGAGAAGAAATAAAGAAATTTCAAAGAAACTTGGGACGAGGTGTACAACTGATGCAGAAACAAGTAGAACCATGAAAACAATCAAAATACAAAATGACTATATTACATTCTTAATTAAAAAAAAAATCAACAACACTAGAAGAAAACCAAACTCTGAATAACTGTAATGACCAATCTTGTCCGTAAGAAGAGATGATAAAACACAACTCCTTCCTTTCAAGAGATGGTGACTTCAAGTATTAGAATGTTGGGTATGAAGTCAAAACATTATTACTGTGCCAATTGGTTCTGACTAATTCTTTGGTATGGGGGGGTAAGAGCAATATTAAAAAAAAAAAAGACAACATCTTTCAAAATATTATTAGACATATGGACATCAAGGGGCAGCTAGGTTGCACAGTAAATAGAGCACCAGCCCTGGAGTCAGGAGGATCTGAGTTCAAAACTGACCTCAGACACTTAACACTTACTAGCTGTGTGACCTTGGGCAAGTCACTTAATCCTAATTGCCCTGCCTCCCCCCCCCCCAAAAGACCAAAAACAAAACAAACTTCTTGTTCAAATTTTATTAGATCCTTATCAGTTGAAAATTTGTTAGCATGAGCTTTCAGCCTAGAAATGCAAAAGTCTGCTTACATATAACTTGACATTACAGTATCACCAACTGAAATGGGACTACATTAATTTCAAGGTGGTAACTTGTCAATGATTACTCATGTAATGGAAAAAAAAAAAAAGGACAAATGCTACATAAATCAAACTTGTTAAAAAGAGCCAAGAAAACAATTTTAGTGGAAGGTTGTTTGTGTCAAAATAAGATTAGATGACCTCTAAAGTCAATCAAAATTCTAAAATTCTAAGATCCTGTAAAATTTGATCTAGTCAATCCCTTTTCTTTACAACTTAGATATAGATATTTTCTAAAAAAACATGTCTGATACTTCTACCCCAGTCATTTATGGACACATAAATATCCCCCCTTCCCACCTCTCCCTTTTAACCAACTGAAACAGCAAGGTCGAGGCATGCAACATTTGGCACTCAATAGTACCCCACCTCTAATGAAAGGAGGTAAGTGCATCTCATTTGCTCTCTAGGACCAAGACTGGTCACTACAAATGCTAAAAACTGTCGTCCTTTTAGTGTTCTTTTTATTGAAATTATTGTTCATATAAGTCTTCCCAAGTTTCTAAACTAATTTTTTTCCATAAGCAAAATACTATGCCAATATTTTTACATACTAAAACTATTTCAGCTGTTCCCTCATTCAATGGGTACCCATTTTGTTTCCAGCGTTTTGCTACCATGATTTTTGTACTTTTCAAATCAATTTTGCAATGTGGAATTTCATTTTAAAAATTAAATTGTGGCAGTGTTGTGGGAGACTGACAGTCCTTGATCTAAAGGAGCCCACAGGCCACTTGAGGTGGGAGAGGACTTGACATATACAGTTTAATTATAATACAAGGTAAGTGTGATAGGAATAATGGGGAGAGCCAAAATCCAATATGAAAGTATGAAGTGGATGATCATAAGCTGGGTTCAGAAATGGTTTCCTGAAAGGAGTAAATTCTAAGCACAGGGTAAAGCACTCATAGAGAAAAGCAGAAGTATATCAAGTTGGGGAAACAACCAGTTTAGTTGGAATTTAAGAGTAAAAGTACTATGAAATAAGGGTGAGAAGTTAGTTGGAGTTAAACTGTGGAGAGTAAAGAGTTTATATTTTATTCTAAAAGTAACAACAACCCACTGAATTAATTTGAATAGGGAAGTAACATGGTCAGACCTCTTCAATTCACTATGACTCAAAACAAAACAAAACCAGTGGATGAGGCAATTCTGTTTTAGTGAGGGAATGCCATGAAGAGTTTGGGTCAAAGCCAGGCTTTGCCATAAAAAACAACAACAACAAACAAACCTGTGTGACCTTGGACAAGTGACTTACCTCCGGTGCCTCAGTTTCTTCATCTGTATAAATGAGAGGGTTAGACCAGGAGACCTCTATAGATCTGTATCTAGGATTCTACATTCCTAAATACAAAGCACTAAGCTACCTGCTGTGAAAATAAAGACAAAGATAGAAGTATCATAGGATCATAGATTATCTATTCCAATTTTCCTTTTACAGATGAGGACACAGGCACCCCAAAGTTAAGGGACTTACTCAGGGTCATACAGGTTAAAAGGAAGTGGGCAGTCTTATTATTTGATCTCAATCTTCTTAAGTACAGCACCTTTTCTACTCTTCTATTACTACCTCAGCTTAAATTCCAAGGGGAGAGGATACAACAGAAAACACAAGAAAATATCAAGTATAGGTAATCATTTCAAGAAGGAAAAAGTGCTCATGGCTGTTGTGGTAGTCTGAAAGACCCAAGTGAGAAAGCAGTAACAGTTACATATTAGCAATGCTGCATCAAATCAGCAAAACATCTTGCCTGGAAAGTATCCATAACGTCACCAGTGTGTGTATCCTGTATCAATGCTCTGCACCTTCCCATCATATACATGTATTTGTTCCACGAATCTCCTCACATGCTCATTCTTTCAGGATCTTGACTTGAGGGAATCTGAGTCTTGTGTAACTTACTACTTTTACATCTGTTTAATAATAATGTTCTTTAGTCAATCATTAAACATCATTTGGGAGGGCACTACATAAGATGCTGGGGGACAAAAAATTGAAATATTTCCTTCTCATAGATCATTTATAAGGAAAAACAACATCCTCACATAAATAGAAACATAAACCTCACATATATCAGCGGAGGAAGGCAATAGCAATCGGAGGATGTGGTTAAGAAAAAGCCTTATGCGTTTGAGCTGAGCTTTGAAGGAGGCCAGGGTTTACCAATGAGGCAGTGAGTGCCTTACAGACATGAAGAAGCCCAACCTAGAAGCCAGAGGACTGTGGATTCAAATCCTAACTTTATTTTAAATAACCTGTATTGTCTAAAGCAAGTTCTCTTTCCTACCTGGAACTCAAGTTTCCTATTCAGAACGAAGGGCCTGATTTGAATGGATGATTTCTATGGTCAGTCACTGCTCTAAATCAGTGGTGTCAAACTCAAATTGAAACAGATACCTTTGGGGCCACTGACTCAGAAAAATGCAAATTAATATTATCTAGCCTGTACTGTATTTTCTTTTATCTTGTTAAACATTTCCCAATTACATATTAATCTGGTTTGGGTCACACTGGGGTGTCTGGATTTGACACCTCTATTCTAAATCATATCACCTGGGACTTTAAGGTAACATGTTACAGTGTACTTATGCCTACCATACTTGTCAGGCTATTTGCTATTTTGTATATTCTGAGATCATGGTGTTCCAAGATTTGCAATCCTATAGAAATCATTAGTCACATACTCATACAAAAAAGATGGTGATACATTAGTACATTATTGTTAATGAAAGTACCAATGGTTTTTCAAAGAGAATTCAACTCAATGAGGAGGAGTATGGTATAAGGGAAAGAGTGCTGAATTTTGGTGCCAGGAGCTATTAAGTTCAAATATCATCTTAGACAATAGATATGTAAATGTGTTGTGGTAGAGTCATTTCTACTGTTTGCCTCTCTGTGACCCCATTTGGGGTTTTCTTGGCCAAGATAATATAGTGGGTTTGCCTTTCCTTATTCAGCTCATTTTATAGATAAGAAAATTGAGGCAATCAGGATTAAGTGACTTGCCCAGGGTCACACTGCTAGTAAAGCATCTGAGGTCACAATTTAAATCGGGTCTTGATGACTTTGGGCCCAGCACTCTATTCACCTGGGTCTACCTTCATATACTGTACATCATGATTTGGGACCAAGAAATAAAAAGCCAGCCTTAAAGACTATCTAGAAATCTCACAACTGTTTAATGACAACTACTTTTTTCAAGAAGCTAGTTGGAAGGTGCTGGTCATGTTGCATGCTGTGAAATCATAACAAATTCTAACAGACAGGAAGTGACGAGTTATAGATGATTTAAAGTTATAGTCTACATGCTGAGACGCTGGCGGGTTAGAGCAAAGATTGAAGTAAACACCAAATTAGAAAGACAAGGAATTCATTACATCCATAGCAGCTCTAATCCAATTTGTTTAAACAAGCTGGTGACTCCAAAGCCCAAATGAAAAATCTACAAATGCTCAATCATGCAACTACATGGAAATAAACAGGAAGGGGAGAGGAGTGTCGAAGAATATGGGTGTTGGGAAAACAGGGTTTTCCAAAAATTTTTCTCTTTAGATTGGGGGAGGAATAGAGAAAAGACTGAAACTATTTTCAGAAAATCTTTTGCCTTTTTGTTCCAAGTTCTCTCAGGTATAGAGTCTTGACCCTCCTTTTCTTGTTTGCTTACGTAATGGAAAACAATAAATCTGTTTCCTCAATTCCCACACGATTTCTCAAATTAAAATTAGTCCCAAGTATTCATTCTTTACCCTGAGAAATGACTACCATCTAAAGGAGGACTATCACTTTCTTAAATGATGAATCCCAACTGCTTAAGATGCTAACATTTCATTATTGTGACTTTCATGGTGGATTAAAAAATACTTTATTTTTAAAAAGTGAAGATTTATGGGGGGATTTTAGGTGATTTTAAAATTCCCATACAGATATTTAGTATGTATTAAAGTTAATAAATGAAACAGATGTTGAATTATGATGTTGGGGTTTGAAATGACAATGAAATGCTACATATCTATTTTAGCAATTTATTAAACTTGTAGAAATCTGATGCCATTCAATTCAACTCACCATAATATGAGCTCAGTTTGGCACAAAAACCAAACGAAGCCAAAGTTTAAAGTTTTTTTTTCCATATACAACTTAGTCTGTGCAAAGAAAAAAAATCTGTTTAATAGTCACAGCCTATCCTCTTAAACTCAATAAACACATAGACACTGGGTGAATATAGAAGGGTTAAAAAAAGTCATCTTTTTATTAAAAAAAAAAAAAAGCATATCAATATGTGTATTACCACTGTTACAAAAGTACTGCAAACAACCTTTAAAGTACAGTTAATTTATAACAGAAAACGGGTCACATAAGCAGCATAGTACAATAAGTAGATCTTTACGCAAAGCCAGGAGACCTATATTTCAATACTGCTTCAACACTTCCTAGCTATGTGATCACGGGCAAGTTTCATTAAGCCTCTGATCATCATTTTCCTCATCTGTAAAATACGGATAACAAATGAACCACCAACTGAAAAGGGAAGGACTCTGCAAATATACAGCACTACATAAATGTGAATTACTACACACAGTCACTATTGAGGAAAGGTAGAGGTAAGATTTAAAAGAAAAAAAGTTTAATAGCAAAGAGAGAAAACATCACAGACCTTCATCCCTTTCATTTTAGAAAAATAACTAGGGAAATGTCTTCACATTATACATTTAATTGGATAGTTTGTATTTGTAACATTTATTACTGTAGACAATATAAAACTTGGAGCAGTTTCCTAAATTTTAAGATAAAATTAAATGTACAATATTGCCTGTCACAATTTGAGTCTGGGTGCACATATACCCATCCATGTAACTGCACCAAAGTTAGAAGGCGTCAAGATATTGGCTATAGCAATAGAATATGGAGTCTCTGAAACAAAAAAAAAAATTAGGAAAAGTACCTAAATGTGTTTAATACACTAAGTACCTTATGAAAAGTTAAAAATCAGAGCTAAATCTAATGAATAAAGTGGATGATGACAGTTTTTTTAAAAAATAATTTTATGAAGTATAAAGTGATAAAACTGATTTTTTTGTATGGCAAACAGGAGACTTTAAAAAAAATTAAATAATGACAGCATAATTAGTTAAGTTTATCACCTCTCATTATGAATGTTTTGAAGGACAACACGAATTCTGATGTCTAAATTCTGGTAATTTTACCAATTTTTTTGCATCTCTGCAATTAGACTCTAAGCACCTTCCAAGTACAAGTCCTTAATGTTTTTAGTATTTATGTTGAAAGCATGCTAAAAGTCTGTATGTCTTATTTTAAAGCAAATTTTCCTTCTCTTTGCTTATCAGGACTGCAATTCTATTAAGTTTAGATTAGCTTTTAGCTATTGCAGTTTCCCTTGGCAACAGTTGTATTAACTGCCCTACATTTTAATAAATTTGCTTTTAAACTCCATTCATAGATAGTATCTAGGTTCAGTGGGGGTGCATAGGCAAAAGCACTTCGTAAACCCTAAACTGGGGTTGTATTTCTGTAATGAATGCTATGAAAGTATTATACACTGACTAAATAGAAATGTGTTTCTTGCCTTTAATGCATAAATAATGCTTAAAATAATAAGCAAAAGACTACTTTTTCACAGGTAAAGTAGGACATATTCCTGATGTCAGTTTATCACTTTGGAACTGAATATATATTTATGCAATTAAAGTGAAAGAATATCATACAATCCTACTTTTCCTTCTTACTCCTTGTTTTTAAGTTTTTGTAATAAATTTACCCAGAAAAAAAAAATCTGTCATGTAAATCAATTTAAAGGGAAGATACTTGAAGTTATTAGTTTTATCACTGTCAGATTTCTGTTAAGAATCTTGGAAGTAATAAAGTTCGGGACCTGTACTCTCTAGAGCACTGATAAGAATTCTAACCATACTAAGTTTTATTCACCTGTGTAATTGCAAAAGTTGGTTTAACTTGACAATAAATCATTTGATGGTCAAGCAAAAAGATGGCAAAATTAAATCTATCTAGCATAGTCTTGTACAAAGTAGATATTTAATTTTATTGAAACTGTACCTACATATTAAAACATTTTAAAAACATTTACCTTGGCAGGTACAGTTTAAAAGACATCTTAAAACAATAAAATGAGATGTAGTATAGGACAATGGAAAAAAAAAATTTTGATTTGAAATCTGAGAATCCGTATCTGGATCCCAGCTCTATCATTTAACTAGTTGTGACTTTGGGCAAACCATCCCCTCTTTTAGTCTCAGTTTCTTCCCCCCATGAAGTGAGGGGATTAATATAGATGACCAACCCTTTCAACTCCAAATCTCTAGATACTTCATTAAAGATGAAATTGCCCTTATTTTGCTTTTCATCAGTGACCTAGTAATTAAATAAATTTGAAAAAAATCAAAATGGCTCAGAAAAGAAAAATACTTTAAAAACAAAATTAACAATACTTGATCAGGTGGGGAGACCTGGTCCTACTTCCAAATGGACCACTAATTTACTCTTTGAGCCTGGGCAAATCATTCTATTGCCTTCAGTTTCCTCATTTGTAAAGAGGGGATGGACTAGATCAGAAGTGTCAAACTCAGCCCTCAAAACTCCTCAGTAAACACAAAATTAAAATGTAACTGGGAAATATTTAGCAAAATAAATCAATAAAACACAAAACATTAATTTGTGGTCTTCTAAATCATTACAGCCTGCAGGTCATTTCTACTGAGTTTGACACTGCTGGTCTAGAAATAATATTTCTAAGTTTCTTTCTAGCACTAACATTCTATAGTTCAATAATCTGTTCAAGATTATATCATTAAATATTGTCTGGATAAAATACATAACAAAGAATAAATCTTTTTAGAAATCTAAAATGACATCAAGTTAAAGCAGTTAATAAATATTATTGCTCAAGAAAAAAATGTAATGCTTAAAACTTGGGATATTCTCAGCATAAGAATCTAAAGTACATCAAAATATCATCAGAGATCAAACTAAAATTACCACTCCATTTTTGGGTGTATAGTTTCTGTTACAAAACAAAATTACTTAAAAGCATTAAATATACTAGAAAGGGGTACTCCAAAACCCTTAATTAACAAGGTCAGAAGTAGGAGACTACAAATACGACCCTTGTTCATAAGAAAGGCAGCTAACAGTGCTCAGGCTAAGTCTAGACAGGTCAGTCTTGAGTACAACTCCCATTCCTGGGCAGTTGGTAGACCTCATACACTACAAGACAGAACTATCAAAAACAATTGAGGGAAATCCCCCAATTTTTGTTTTCATTGTTTTGTCCAAAGGGAAATCATGCTTGAAAAGCTTACTAGTATTTGAGGTGTTTAAAAAGCATACTGAGATGAAAGAGAACCTATAAAAGTCAATTAATTCAAAATAACTTTGAAATGTTCTACAGCAGAAGCTAGAGACCTTTGTAATATGGCTAGAAAACTTGATTAGAGAAAGGGGAAAGCAAAAAGAAAAAAAAAAAAAAAGGAATGTGGGGTTACACTGAAAATAAAATAGTGGGGTCCCTCAGGAATTATTAGAATGCTCTACTTTTAATAAAAGATCTAAAACAGTGAGTGTACAGTGAAGTTCCCAGTTTTTCATATAACTCTTTTACCAAAGTACCTAACAAAAGGAATACATTAAAGAAAATTTATGTGAAATAAAAATAAGTGGTATAAAAATATTGTGTTCTCAGTAAACACCCAGAAAAGGGACGTAGAAAGTCCTTGTAAATATTCTATTGAGGGTTGACAAAAAGTTTGAGCATTTTAAAAAGGTTGAAAATACAGAAAAAAACATCATCCTACCTTTGTAAAACTAGTGTAATCCACACCAGGCCTATTGTGTGTAGTGCTCTCATTCCATTATGTATTTCTTGAGTTGTAATTAGACGGGCCAAGGAGGATCCAAGGAAAGACAACTAAAATAAACAGAGGATTTGGGATGGGGAGTGGGAGTTGGAGGGAAAAGTAGGACTGTTGTATGGAGAGAGACTAAAAGGATAGGAGTTCTTCAATGTACAAAATTAAAAGGTTAAAAAGGGATGAGATGGAAAGCTATAGAATCTTAAAATGACTGGATAAAGCAAGCATAGACTTGTACATTAAATCCAGCAATACAAGGATGATAGTACAAAAGGATATCTTTGAAAGGGGGAGTGAAGCAAGTTCAAGACAAAGGCAAAAAACCCACTAATTTACAATTATTCATTCAACAAACACAAATATCTACTACATTCCAGGCACTCAACTAAGCATAAGTATATGAAGATAAAGTAATCCTTATTAAGGAGGAGAGCTTATCTTAGTAATGGATAAATGCATCCACCCAAAATAATATTCATGCTAAATTTAAATGCATTAAAAAAGGGTTTGCACATATTATTAATGAATACAAACCATGTCTACTACAAGAAACTAGGAGATAGCTAATTTTTTAAAGTTATTAATAGGGAAAGCACTTCTGTCTTTCTGTAATTACTGTTAGCAATACAATACAAGGCTAAGCAGATCCATACTAGTCTGACCTAGTATGGCTATTCTTATGTTCCTAATTCCAATTAGGAAAAAATCTGACAAAGGACTAGCCTTTCCCTTGGGTAAAAGGAAACATTTACCTAATCATAAGATACATGATTCATGTAATTTGGCTTTCAATGTGATATTTCCAAATAAAATCCTCAATACAATTCAACAGTATTTTCAAGCAGTAAAGAAAAACTGTTAGAGAGAGGCAAGAGCACTATAAAGATACAATGATGCATTAAGGAAGGGTCTTAGGAAGGGTTGAGAAGTAAGGGTTACAGTTCTCATGTCTTGTAGCCACTTTTAATACAGATTTGAAGCAAGAAAAGTGATGACTATTTTTGCTTGCCTTCTTTCTCTGAAATCTTTTTCAGGGACCAAGATAATCATGGTTTGTTTTTTTTTTAATTCACTTTTGCTACAGAGCATTAACATTACATTTCCACTGCTGTATTAACTTTTAATTTTATATTAACGGATTTAAAATGGAAATACTGCATGCCACAAATAAATTATTTTTGTTCAAATATAAAATATCTTACTGGGTATGTTTTAAGTCTGTCCTTGCTGTTGTAACATTCTATATTGAGTTTGTTTACCAAAAGGAACTAGTTTTTTCATTTCGCTGAATATTGTAATGAATTGTAATTTCCTAAAATTTATAGTCTTCAATTATAACCCTATTATTGAGCAGAATTTTCCTGATGATTTGGGGGAGTATGAATTTAAAAGTGACTCACATTCAATTTTGAGACCACCCCCTTCACCCTAAAAGAATAGGAAAAAAAAAAAGATAAAAGAGTAAGGTTGTACATTTGATGCTAGGGCACCAACATAAATATTAAAACCACTTTTGAGGTTATGACAGCAAATGTAAAAAAAATTCTGAAAAGGATTATTATATGAAGGCTTTTTGTGCTACCTTTTAACAATTATCAGAGTAAAAAATTAGTAACACTTTAGAATTTACATTAACACACACAAGAAGTTTCAATAAGTCAAGTTTGACTCATAAGAAAAGTCAGACACACCAGATACTGAGCTTTGTAATTACAATTTAAAACCATTTAAGTAAAGACTGAAAAATACAATGAGAAGTTGCTAGTATTTTCAAATATTGCACAAAGGACTTCTGAAATGGACAAAGCTTTGAATCTTGGCACCAGATTTGACAAATTGCTTGATTTAAAGCACACCACACAGGCCATGGAGACAAATTATGGAAAGAAGCCATTGTCACCCTCCTCCCCGCAAAAAGGTTTTCCAGTAATTGATTTCAATACAAAGAGAAAAGCAAACTTAACTCAGAAAATAGATGATCTACAGCTACATAACAGAATTTCCATATGCTTTACAAACTCCAATTTGATGAGTAATTGCCAATTAGGTTTTTCAGGGTCATCTTTATGAAAATTTTGATACTTATCTATGTCTACCTAAATAAGCAATTTTCATGTTAAAATTTCATAATTCCTAATCTAAAGATTGTCACCAACCTTTAACTTTCATCTTGCCACTATCACTAACTCAAATCCACTACACTAGAAATATATGAACTGAGACAGACGAGCTTGAGTAGGAAGAAGGGGAACATACCAAAGAAAGAAAAAAGATACATAACAGAAAAATGCAAGTGGGGTGCTGCAAAGTCCACTAGAAAATATCCAGATCAGAATTTTGCAAAACAAACAAATTATACTAAGGATCATCAGACTAATTTATAAAATGGATTGTTAAACAACAACAACAAATCCAATTTAAACATTATGACTTTTCATTTATTAAAAGAGTGAGCTAATAACTTTTTAAAAAAGGTTATTTTGGCTGTAACTGTTTTGGATTATCCACTGATGATCAAGCCCTCTATGATTTATCTTTATCATTAGAACATTATTTGCAAAACTGTGGTGGAACAAAAAAACTAAAACTGAGGGAAGGATAGAATATGGGTAGTGCAAAATTCTACCTAAAGATAGGCAACTTTCTTCATTGTAAGCCAACATACACAGCACATCTTTTGCTTAAGAGAGTCTAATATATTTTATATAGCTATTTTCATAAATATAAATAAATAGTATACTTAGAAATTAAACACTAATGTTACATGGAAAAGTAAACTAGAAAATGTTTATATCCCTGTTCTATAATTTACCTGTGAGATGGTATGTTTGAAGCAAGATTTGTCATTTGGTTGACCAGTATTTATTTGTAATGGTAACAAGTTGCCCTAATAGCTAAAGAAATTTTGGCATTCTTTGTTTACCAAAGAAATGAATTACATAGACACTGACCTTTTGCAAATTACTGTTCCTCAACATTTACCTTTTTCTTTTTTTAAACAAATGGTCAGTTCCAAAATCAATTATAAAGTCAATAAAAGAAAAAATTGGTTATGACAAAGTTCAAAATCACATTTCAAACAAAGTCTCATAACAACTGTATACTCACACTTGTGGCTTGTTTAGCCTAAATTTTGCACTTTACTGAAACATTCAAATATGTAAGTATAAAATTTCAACTGGATTGTTGCCAATTAAATAACTCTGATTATATGATTTTCTAAGGTGTAGGATTAGGGATGAAGATGCATGACGCCTTACATATGGACATGAATACACCATCTGACCATTTGAAGAAAATATAAGCATCATTTGCAAAAATAAATTTACTAATACCCAGTACACATCAATAAAACCACTGAAAAAATCTTTCGCTTTTATAAAATTGAAAACTTAACTACTTCTAACATATGATCAAATGCTGTTAAAAAAAATTTGTACTTACATTTCTGTTAAACTTGGTGAAAGAATGGTGCATATAAAACCTGTGCATGTAAACAATTGCAGTATTTATTGTAAGTTGAGAGCTGGAAGGTAGTATTTAGGAAATACACATTTTAAAGACATTAATTTTATAATCTAACTTTTTCTTCTTAAAACATGCTGCTAGGGATAGAATTATTGTTGGCACCAAGTTTACTTGAAGGAATATTTCAGTGCTCTTTTCTATAGCATCTCATTCATAGTCACCCTCCCAAAGCAAAATGGAAAACTGGTAGGAGAGGAAAAGGAGGGCCTTAAAATTGTTAAGGGAGGTGAGGTGGGAGGAAAAAAATACGAAGCTTTTCAAAGTAAGCCAGCTCGCCAAACCTCCTACGATGATTTCTGGCTGCATGTGCGTATTATTTCCTCCAAAAATCAAAGCAGTTCAAACCACCCCAAGAACATAAAGCCTAGGGTCGGTGCGTTCCACAGCACATGGGGTCCGGGCCGCCCCATCTCGTCCAGACCCGACACCTGGATGCTGAGTCCTCCAGGGAGAAGTCTTTCGAAGCTCCGTCCATCAGCCTCTCCTCTCAACAGTCTCTCTCGATCCCCCACCCCCCCGCCCCGGTTCCGCACTGAGGCTTCTCCGGGATCAGGAGCCACGGGAGAGGCTGCCGTCCTCCCCTTCCCCCCCCCCTCCGCCACGCGGAGCATCCGGAGGAATCATACAACGCAGCGTTCAAACCCGGGCGGGGATCCCGGGTCCCCATGCGCCCCACCCCGGCCTCACCGGCTCCAACCACCCCCGGCGCCCCTCGCTCCGGCCTCCCCCCAGGGCCGGCCCCTACCGGGCCCCTCACGGCGTGGCCGACGGCTGCAGCGCCATGTTCGCAGCGTCCAGGCCCCGGACGCCGGCCCTGGCTAGTGGGATGAAGAGGGAGGCGGCCGGGACAGGGAAGGGGGAGGGAAGACGGAGGCTGGGAAAAGAGGGATTAGGAGGTGAATGGTGGAAGGTGAGGTGGCGGAGGAATAAAAAAGAAAGGATACACATTGAGACGCTGCCCCATATCTTGGATAAAGTTGGCCGCCTGCTGGCGGTAGGAGAGTTCCTTATCCGCCTCCACCCCGCAGCGGCGGCTCGGCGTGTTCTCCAGCTGCTCCCGGCTGAAGAACCAGCGAGAAGAAGCCCCACGGCCCGACGCCATGACACTTCCTCCTCCTCCTCCGGCTCCCCCTAACCCGCCCCCCTCCCACCTCCCCTCCTCCCCGCCAAGGCCGCGCGGCCCCGCCCCGCTCCGCTCGGCTCGCCGTAGCCGCGCACCGCCCCCTCCCCACCCCGGCCCACCTCGCTACTTTGACCGCGCTTGCGCACACCCCCTCACACGTTGTGTTTATTTGGTCGGCCTTGTTCTTTACACTCCCCACACCCCTCCAATCCTCTCTGCGCCGGCTCGGCCGCGCAGGAGACCATAATGCTCTGCGCCATGCATCATTCAGTCGCGCCCGGAGGAGGAGGGTCGAGTTGAGGGGAAGGGCGGAGGCAGTGCACGCTGGGAGGAGGGGGGAGCGTGGGGTCGTGTGCTGCGTGTCGGGGGTGGGAGAGACGAAACTGAGGTAAAGAAGAAGGGGAGGCCATAGTTGTTCAGGATGGCTGGGGAGTGGAGAGCGATGGAAGCATCCCCAGCCTTGTGGAGAAGAGACTGAGTTCAGAGTCGGGGGGTCTCGTCCTTTGCTCCTTAGTGTCAATTTGGGCAAGGGTCTGGGCCTCCCTTCGTAACATATAAAATGACGAGGGGATTGGACTAGCTGATCTCTTAATTACTTTTTCAGCTTTTTCTTTATTTTCTGGTTGAAAACCTAAAATTCTCCCCTCCTTTCCGGAGCCTCCTCAATATTATAACTAGGTAGACATACACACTTAACATTGGTGGCCGTAGTTTGGTTTTATCCCTCTATGGAGTGGTAAGCTGTTTGAGGTAGAATTCACGTTTCTTCTTAAATATGCATTTTAAGTAACTACCAGCCGGCTGTGCACAGGTACCCAGTAAGACGTCAAGGATTTACTCTGCAACCACATGGGGTATTAAAAGCATTTTCCCGGTGCTGGAGGATGCTAAGAAAGGATTAGCATAAAACCCTGACATGTACCAAACGCATAATCCTAAAACACAGCAATGACGGTGCCACTCCCTTAACCTAAAAATCTAAAATGTCTGCCAATTGCCACTGGGATATAATGTAAAAGCTTCACCCTGGCATTTAAAGCCCTCCACAATAGGACTCCCACCTACCTTGCACAGACTCCAGGCAAACAGGCAGGCCTGCTTAGCTGTTCCTCGTGCACAACCTCTCACTTTGGTGCCTTTGCACAAATGGCATCCCGTATCTGGAATTTACTCCCTCCTCACCACTCTCAGCTTCCTTCATAGCACAGCTCACTTCCTACATGCGGCCTCTCCTGATCTCCCCATTCGTTAGCTAGCTCACCCTCTTGAAGTTATTTTGTATTACATTGTATATATTTTGAACTTTTTTTTTGTGGACATGTTTTATTTTCTCAGTAAAATGTAAGTTCCTGTAGAGGAAAAAATCCAATAAAACATTTTTATTTTTGTCTTTGTATCTCCAGTGCCTTACACCTGCAGTGATGCAGTATTAAGATCCTTGGCGACAGAGTCAGAGGAGCTGGATTCAAATACTGCCTTCTCCAGTTGCTATCTATGTGACCTTTAACAAGTCATTTAACCTCTGGGTCATATGTAAAAAAAAAAGGGGGGGGTTAATAACCTCTAGGATGTCTTCCAGTACTTAGTTTAGGATGATTTGAAGTATTTGTTGAATTAAGTTGAACAGTCCTACTATTACTGCACTATAAAGATAAATAATCATATCCACATAGTTACTCCCTCCACCAATGCAGATCACAACTTCTCTAAATGGAAGTGATTCATACAAACTCAAAGATCATGTAGTCTGACTGGAACCGGAACAAGAATACTCTTAAATGTTGGCAAGCAATGTCTGCAATGTCTCCATAGGCAAAGAGATGTTTGATGATAGTAAACAGGAGGGGAAGGAAGAAGCATGTAATTTCAGCACCTAGTTACCATGTGCCAAGAGGCATTGTGCCAAGAAGTTCACAAATATTCTCTCATTTGATCCCCGGTGCACATGGGCATTTAGTAATAAATAAATAAATCAAAGCTGAAGTGACTAAAAAAATGCTGTGAATGAGAAGGCAGGAACTCACCTGCAGAAGATAAATTACAAATAAGGAAACTATTCTGATGTGGATTTGCCACTAATTGGCACTAGTCTCTGCTAAAGTCAGTCAACATTTAAGAACCTTTAAAAAGGATGACCTTGCAGTTGTGTTTTGATCTAGCTGCTTGCTTTTGCATTCTTACTATAACAAGAAATGTCAACAAGGAATCTTTGATTTTGTTGTGAGATTTGTACAAGACTTCTGGAGCTCTCTTGCCTATAGCAGTCTTGAGTATTGAATTTAATATTGCCCTTATGTTATTTGAGGTTATGTTCCTGTCCTTGGTTCTACCCTGATAGATTTGGTTTCCAGGAAGGTATATCCTGCCTGTATGATCTATTGTTCCATCTGTCTATGTTTTGATTATGGGGAGTGAGAAAAAGCCAAGGATAAATTATGACCTCAGGCTAAAATAATTAAGCTCATTTCTAAAAATATTCAACTAAGGTTACTTTTGTCTCAGCTTTCTATGTAGGTACAGAGGCTGATTAAAAAAAAATTACAATCCACTTTTAATTTGACTGGTTCTTAGATGACAGGTAAGCAAGCTGTCATATAGTAAACTCAAGCCTTTCCAGCTTCATAGGACTGTGAGAATTGGAGTGGGACATTGATTGCCTGTTATTTTTTATTTCAGTGACTTATGTGTTGTTGCCTCTTCTCCACTAATCCAGGTAAGCTAGGTGTATACGAATTTAAATTATTTTTTGGGTGGGAAAGAGGATATGCATTGCTGAATGACAAATCAAAATGAGTGTTAGGTATAAGATATGGTGTGAAAGAAGGCTTTAATACAGTATAAAAACAGGCAAAGAAATTTCCTTTATTTGAAAAAAAGGTCAGAGACTGTTAAGGTGTCAGGAATGGAATAACAGTTGATATACTAGTAATGGTAAGGAAACCTAGATATTCAAGAATGAAAAGGAAAGAAATTATGAGATGAACTAAATATTTTCTAGGGTTCCTTTTCATTATAAATCATATAAACCTGTGAGCACTTATAAGGTACAGTAGGAATCAAGGACAACATTTATCTCAAATATCTAATAAAGTATATAGCATTTACTTTGTGGCTATCCCTCCAGCTTGTACTTGCTGGCCCCCAGAGAACCACTGTTTTGAATTCAGTTTATTCTATGCATTCTTCTGAAACTATGGCTCAAATACTCCCACTGTTATGTTCACATTTAATTGTGAGCCAGCTGATACAATTAACTAAAAGTCAAGGCATTTACTAAAATGGCATAACGTAAACAGTAATACCAAAATATTTCCTCCTCAAACCTGCACCTAGGGTCCATTCTTCCATAATTTTCTTTTTTTTTTTTTTTTAAAGTGTCAGTAAGGGGCGGCTAGGTGGCACAGTCAATAGAGCACGGGCCTTGGAGTCAGAAGGACCTGAGTTCAAATCCAGCCTCAGACACTCTACCCAAAAACTAGCCATGTGACCTTGGGCAGGTCACTTAATCCCAATTGCCCTGCAAAAAAACAAAAAACAAAAACAAGAAATAAATAAAGTGTCAGTAAGAAGGGTGGGCACATGTGTAGAGTATCCTAGTAGAGACCTAAGGGACACATGTGGCCTAGGCAAGCCATGCATCTGATGCTCAAGGGCCCTCATGTTGCTTCTCATGGTGTCCTCATGCTGTTCTCCCCTGGGTGTGTCATCTCTGTAAGGCAGTTATATAGGTTGCTTATCTATGTGCTCTGTCTCAACGTACAGATGGACTGTGATTCAGTGGATGCCACCTGCCATGGACTGGGGAAGGGAGGGATTTAGGGAGGAAGAGAATAAAGATATCTTCTCAGCTGTTCCCAAAAAGTGCTTGAAGCTTTCTTGAAAGTTTTCTCAGCTCACTGGGATTGCTCCCCATGACTGATTTCCTTTAGAGAATAACTACTATACCTTTCAGGTAGAATTTGACTCCTCGTATTAGGATCTTTATTTAGTTCGCTTTGGTTGTTACTTTATCTTTGGACGTTTGTGTAAATAAATACTCTTGAGGCTATATGTTTTACTAATGGCTTCTTTCTTAGATTTTGTCTCCTGTGACTTCTAGGTGTCTCAAATGCCATTTTCCCTTCATCATAGTTTCTCTCTATGGTGTTTTGATTGGTGGATCTACATAAATATTTTTCTCCCATTTCCATCCATTTTAGTTAAAAATGTTTTTGATTCCTGGTCATCACATTTTAGGAAGGACATTAATAAGCTTAAGAATGTCCAGAAGATAACAACCAGCATAGTGAAAAGCTATATGAATAGCACTGAAGGAACTATTTATTTTGGAGAAAAAAAAGGAGAGGCATAATGGCTATGTTAAAATATTTGAAAAGGTGCCAAGTTGCAGAGGTTTAGACTTTGAGTGGGATATACTCTTTGCACCCTCTGTGAAGACTCCTCAGAATGAGAAGGGAGAGAAACTATCTGGAAACCAGAGAGACTTTTCGAAGACTGGACAGATCTGAGTGCTGGATTTATACAACCTAGGACCCTTCCCCCCTTCCCTTGCTGTCATCAGCATTAGGCTTTCAGGAGTTTTAGACTTCTACTCTTGTATACCACACCCTTAAAAGCATTAGGCTCTTTTTCAGAAGTTTTTGACCTCCATCCTTGCTTGTGACCTTTTCCCCTCCCTTGTTCCTTCCTTGATTTTGTGCAAGACTGAGAGCCTGCTATCCAACCAGTGGGAGAAGGGACAGCAGGAGGAGGGGACTTGACTGCTTTAGGGTATAAATTCTTGTTCTGTCTTTGGTAAACAGGCCTCCTCTCCTTGATCCCTGCCATGGAGAGGACTGCCCTCTTCTGTGGGGGAAGAGAATAAAACTTCCTGCTCCTTCCTCAAGATATCTCTGACTTTTTATTTCTTGGATAGGGGATTTTTGGGGTTCCCATGCCCCACACATCTTGTTTTCTTTAGCCCCAAAGGAAAGAATCAATAGCAATGAGTAGAAGTTAGGCAAATTTCAGCTTGATATAAGGTAAAATTCTCTAACAGTTTGAATTGTCTGAAAGTAGAATTGGCTATCCTGGGTTCAGCAAAGGCATGAATGATTATTTGATGGAAATTTTTGTTTGGTGCATTTTTTTTATCTGCATCTGTGATTTCAGTGATGTAGACAGCTTACTTTATCAGTGAAGATGAGCAACTGTTGTGTAGTTTATAGTCTTATGGAATTGCTTGGAGAAATGAGAGTTTAATTGGCTTTCCCAGGTTCAGACAGCTAGTATGTGTTAGAGGCACGACTTGAACCTAAGCCTTCTTGACTCTGAGGCTGATTCTCTATATATACATAATACCATGGCTGCTTCAGTGGGGGGTATAGGAAATGAGGATGCTTTTTCAGGGTCCAGTTGGACTAGATGGCTGGCATCTAAGCTACCTTTCAACTGATTCTGTGACTGAGACCATATCAGACTAAAGTAGTGCCATCAGAAAACAATAAAGTCTAATTCAATCTTCATTGCCCAGAAGGAAAGTGACGCTTAGAATCCTAGAGCTAGAAAGAATCTTAAAGACACTTTACTTACCTCCTGTATTTTACATATCAGGAAGATAAGTCTCAAAGTCAGAACTCAGTTAAATAATTCACTTAAGGTCACTGTAAACTCCCATCAGGTCTAGTAACTGTACAAAAGTTTTCTTGCTCTTCCTCCAGTGTTCTTTCTATCAGAACATTTAACACCTCTCTGAAAATCTGTACTATAATAGAAATGAAGCTGAATTGGAACCTCAGAGGCTATCCCTCATGGATCTGTGACTCTGACTTAGTCTAACTCTTCTTTGTTTGGTTCTTTTTAAGAGATGAAGAAACCAAGAATCAGAGAAGTTAAATGACCTATTTAAGGTCACAGTGTGGTAGTTGGAATCTTTTGACTCCCCTATCGTTTTCCTTTTCATTGTGCCATGTCGCCTCTAAGACTTTTAGAAAGGAATTTCAAAATATCTCTTAAAGGATTACTGAGACAATATAGTCATATCCTGCTTAATATTTTCCAATGAATGTTGTTTTGTAATATTCTACTAATTTACTATTTGTAATTAGGGAAAATGTGAGGTTAGAGAGTTGTGAGACAGAAAAAGCATATAAATAATGTTTTGTCTTGCATGAAGGACATTTACCCTTGAGGACTTCCCTATAAACAGCTGAAACTAATAGTAACTGATTGCTCTAGATACTTTAAAAAAATTGTTAACTTTTATTTATATCTTTTGCTTTTACATCACTTTCATTTCTGAATATATCACTTTCTATTCCCCTCCCCAGGGCAGACTAACTCATCCAGCCTTATGATTAAGGGTAGCAATTGGAAAGCAATAAAATGCTTATTGACCATAATGTGCAATAAAAATCACTTTACTTATTATGAAAGATATAATTACTAAAAATAGACACTGCTCTCCTCTGCCTCCACATTTACCAGGTTAACAGGGGCAGTGAGAACTCCATCAAACCTCAGAAACAACAATACCCTGCACAGGCTAGGCTTTTTATACCCCTAGTCCTCCGGACCAACCAAATCTGGAGGATAGTCCCCCGCTTTGCAAACCCATTCCAGCATATGTAATATAAATGCTTTTCCTACCATATTCTACCTCTTGGCAACAATTTCCAAAACAATTCTCTACTTCTACCTTAAAATAACCCTAACCTCAGAAGTAAGTCTAGAATAAACAGCATCAAAGGGAGAACTTAATAATTAATAGAACTTAATAGAAAGATAAAAACTTCAAATAGTATAAAAGTCTCTGAAAAGTATAGTCCATGCAATGGGCTAATATCAGAAACAGTTCCAAATAAATTTCCCAGTAAACAGCAATAATGATCAGAAACAGCATCAGGTAAAAAGGATCATGGCATCTCAAAATTTGTAACATAAATTTGCATTGTGGTTTAGGGACATCTGTAACAAAAGGTAATTACCTGTTACCCACGGACTTATAGTAAGGTGTCACAAACCTCTTGCTTGCAGTCTGTCCTAAGATATCCGTTGATACAGATTTGATGTGGAAACGACCCATAATGCCAATTACCCAGTGTTTTCTGACCCACCAGAAAAATAAAACAAAAACGAAATTTTCTTTCCTTAGGAGGTCATCCAGGAGATTGGTACAGTAATGGTACCAAAGATGCCCTTTTAGAAACTCAGCCAAGGGGTTGTCCCATTCTTTTGCAGAGGTCTAGTGAAGATGCTTCACCTTCATTCAGGGACTCAAGATTGTTACCAAGTCCACTAAAGGATCTTTTGTCTTCCAGATAATGACACATTTATCATTATTATGAAAAGACAATTTTAACTTTCTTATATCATTAGAAAAGCACATCCCACCAATTCCATCCCTTGGCAAGCCAAGCCCTTTCCAGTAAGAATTTATCCAAACTGTCTCAGGGCTAAGAAGATTTGCCAATTAAGGACACCTTGAAAAGTTTCCCTTGAATATAATGAACCTTCTGAAGAGGCCAAAATCACAAGGCCTGGGTGTCTCTGCACGGGGGTATAAAATAAGGAAGGGTTAGAAAAGACTGATTAGGACTATGTTTAAAAGTAGTATATCCTTTTTAGGTAAATCTTCCTGGAGGGAAACCACTGAAGTCAAGAGCTCTCAGCTTTCTAGGGTAGTGTCAATTCATCACACAATTTCTATGAGGGGGGATCCAATTTTAATAATAGGAGGTATGATGAATAATCAGAGGTGTGCTGTTTTAAGAATTCATTTCAGCATTCAACAATAACAGATGCATAAGGATCATCAGTGTGATTGTTGCCTGCCCAATCTTGAATCTGTTTTGAAGTAAAATGGGTGCTAGGATCAGAAGCAAAGATGTAAGGTGGAGAGAGTAGCATAAGGAATAAGGACATGTTTTGTAAAAGCTTTAATGTTGACTACTATACTGGGGGATTTGCTATGTTCTGCAATACTGTATTCTGAATAAGGGTAAACCTCTTATCCAGACATTGGTAAAGACAGTTGATATGATCACTCTGCCAGTTGGTGGCAGTCTAAGAAACATGTGCTTGCTCTGATTGGCATGACTAATATTAGTAAACAGAAGTAGCTGCCTCATCCTTAATTAAGGGGATAATTTGGGTATATGCTTATTTCAACAGGACATCACAGCCCTTGTGTCTAGACTGATGATGGATCTAGTCCCTAGTCTTTGCTACTCTCATAATGGTGTCACTGTGATTTGTCTCAGTAGACATATAATGTCTCTTATGGGCACTAGAACTCTACAAACAGATGTATATGATGGGAGGCATCAGCATAATTCCTTCACTGGTTCTGACCCTAACAGGTAGAACATTTGATTATCTACTCCAGACTAGTTTCATGAACTCAGCCAGATTCAGTCAGTCATCCATTCAGTAAGGTGTTTGTGACACCTTACATCCATAAACAAGTGTTTATTAAGGATTTGTTAGGTACCAGGCCTTGTCTAAGTGCTAGGGATACAAAGAAAGAAAAACACAACCCCTGCCCTCAAGGAGTTGATATTTTAAGTGGGAGGGGAACACAAGTGGAGATACAACATGCCCAAAATTACATATACAAGACATATACAGGGTAAGTAGAAGGTAGTTTCAGAGGGAAGGCCCTAAAAATGAAACCGGTCAAGGCCTCCAAATTAGATTCTTGGACTCAAATGTCTTCCCAGTATACTTTATCTTTTGTAGAGCTACCAAAGTGATTTTCCTAAAGTGAAGATCTGACCATGTTACTCTCCTATTCGGTAACTCCTGATGATTCCTTATTGCCTCTGGGATAAAATATAAGCTCTTCTGTTTACCCTTTACAGCCTTTCACAACCTGTACCCAATCTACTTCCCAGCCTCTTCGTACATTACTTCCCGTCCTGAATTCTGTGGCCTAGCCAAGCTGGCTTCCTTGTATTTCCTTATACAAAAAGCTCCATCTCATGTCTCCTTACCTTTAGACTGATTGTGCTTCACTACTTCTTTACTTTCATCTCTTAGAATCCCTTAGATTCTTCTTCAAGACTTAGCTCAAACACCATTTTCTATGCAAAGATTTCATGTTGAAAACCACTAGGGTCCCCCTCTACTATCTTGTATTTATTTTGTAGTTATTTAGTAAACACACTCCAATTCACTCGTAAGTCATAACATTACCTTTTTGACGCCATGGTTCTCTTTGAGAGAGAAGAACTAACAATAACAACAACAACAACAACAACACACACACACACAATTTACTTATTAGAATGTAAGCTTCTTGAGGGCAAGGATGGTTTCATTTTTGTCTTTATTTCTCCAGTATCTAGTATAGCACCTGGCACATAGTAAATGTTAATTTTTTGGTTACTAACTATATCCCAAGAAGAGAAAGAAAAGGTCTCTAGTTTTAGGCATAGGTTGGAGAAACTATGACAGAGGACAGGGATAAAAGGTAGATGTGGGTTTCACTTGCTGGCAAACATTAATCTGACTTAGCCCAAGGATGAGGGGAACTCTAGATGAAAAAGTTGTTGTAACTAAAGACTGCTTGAGCATTAGGAGCAACTCTCCAGCTATTGACAACCTAGTCAGTCTGGAAGATAGAGGCAGGGAATATGGATAATGAGAATAAACATAGATTATGAAAATTGACCCTTTGTGTCCTCAAGTGATTCATTCAGGTATCTGTCACCAAGACCTTTTCAGAGTCTTTTCACCCTAGAGTTGTAAGACCCTATGTGATAGTGATGGTGAAGATTAGTATGATAAAGTGCTATGCTGTAGAATCCCAAATGACAATTATAGTTTAGTTTTATGAAGAAAATTTGAGGCATGCACTGATAGCTTGTAAAGAGGTGGTACATCTTTCCTCTGTGAAATGAGTAAGAAGTGCTATGGAGAACATTCCTGTTCTCCATTTGGAATTTTCTGGGGAAGTTATAAGTATTATCGAGAAAGTAAATACTAAGGCCTTGTTATGTCCAGATACAGGAAACTTTTTCAGTAGGACTGTTTCTAGCCTGTTTCAAATACTGGTTCACAACCTGTGTAGAACTTTGTAGGAAGACAGAGGATCACACCAATTGGGCTATGAGAAGGTGGCTAATACTTTCCAAAACCCACTTATGTATTAGTATAAAAACCCTCTATAATGATTTTAAACACATGGACCAAGAGAAAATTCTTGGTGCATAATGGGAATCTACTGATTCAGGATTCCACAAGATTTATACTAAAAGGGCAAGACTGTGTTACAAGGAAAGTTGATCACTTGGAAAGCCTGGAAACAAGTCTTTGGTGTTAGTGTGATTAAACTTCTTGTCTTTGGTAGGAATTGGAAGAACATGAGCAACATCCTAGTGATGACAGATAACTTCACTCAACATACTCATAGACTACTCATTCAGCAAACAAAGGAGCTCCAACAATGGGCAAGATATTTCATGAAGAATCTTTCTTGGTTTATGGCTCTCCTGCCAGGATTCATTCTAATCGGAGTAGAGATGTTGTTGTATCATAGATTTAGAGCTAAAGAGGACCTTAGAGGGCATTGAGTCTATTCCTCTCATTTTAAAATAAATTTTATTTTTTTCAATTAATGACAATCCACATCTCACTTTACAGATGAGGAAACTGAGGCACAGAGAAAGAATTTGAACACTGGTATTCCTGAATCCAAGGCTTGTGCCTAATTTAGTACAACAGATGCTTGACCTGGTAGGAATCAAGAAAACTAGAAACTAAATCTTCCTTAAGGAGATTCTTGGTTAGAGTATTTTAATCATATTCTGCCAAATAGGATGGGGCCACAGAGGTCTGAACAACCACAGCTATCTATTGACCTGTGCTTTGGAGTAACTGAGAAAGTAGAAGATATTGAGTTGAATGACCAATGTCAGTGCAAGGAATGACTCCTTAATGGAGGTCTACTGCTTAGCCATGGCCTTGGCTCACAAGAGCATAGAGACAAAATAGCACTATAATGTTTAAATTCAATGGCAGGAACTTCAGCCAGGGAAGAGAGTTCTGCTACAAAATTTTCATGTTTTAGGAAAACTTAAGAGTACAGATGGAGGGATTCTGTGATGAATAGTTCATCTGGCAAGGAAGTGGCACAGTGGATAGAGGTCTAGGCCTGGAGTCAGGAAGACTTATCTCCTCTGAGTTCAAATCTGGCCTCAGACACTTACCAGTGATATGGCCCTGAGCAGGTCACTTAGCCCTGTTTGTCTCAGTTCTTCATCAGTAAAATGAGCTGGAGAAGGAAGTGGCAAGTATTCTAGTATCTTTGCCAAGAACGTGTCATGAAGAAGAGTTAGATACATCTGAAATGACCAAACAACAACGATAACACAGATAAAAAAACATATACATGTATAAAACATGCATACAATTTACATTTTTATTGCACCTACTTTATGCCAGGCATTGTGCTAAGCGCTTTACACATATTGTTTTATTTGATTCTCACAACAACCCTATGAGGTAGAGGCTATGCTCATTTTACAGATGAACAAGTTGAAGAAAACAGAGGTTATGTGATTTGCCCAAGGTCACACAGCTGGTAAGTATCTGTGGCTGGATTTGAACCCTGGTTTTGCTGATTCCAGAACTGGTGCTCTCTCCAGGGTACCACCTACTTGCCCCAGTTTTAGGATTAGGATTCTTTGTTCACCAGTTGCAACTGGATATAATTATCTAGCCAGATGAGCAAAAGCTGATGAAGATAAAACTAAATCTTGGGGGAAGCATTCCAGGACTTCTCCAGCCAGAGAGAGATCCCTGTCTGAATAGGAGGAAGGACTAAATCCAGAGGCCAAACATTTCTTGCTTGTTGTTCCTGTTTTGGAAGACCAACGGGAACAAAAACCATTTATAGATACTACTAACTTTGTAGAAACTGGAGACAGATACATTTAGGCTGTGCCATCTATGGACCCAGAAGTTGGTCTGTGAGTCACTGGGCCCAAGGATACATAGTTCCCAAAGAGGATGGATGGGGAGATCAACTATTCAGAAGTGGCAGCACTTCATAGCAGAAATGCTCAAATTCATATAGCAGTTTAGCTAGTGAACAGTCTGACATACCCGGGGGTGATGAACAAAAATCCTCCTTGTGTTTTGGTAGTGCTTGCTCACATAAAGCCTCATATGGACACGGGGACTGATGGTGGAGCAATAGGTAGAATGCTGGTTCTGGAATTAAGAGGACTTGAGTCCAAATTTGGCATCAGACACTAGCTGTGAGACTCTGGGCAAATCACTGAATCTGTTTCCCTCAGTTTCCTCGCCTACAAAATAGCTCACAGCACGACTGTAAGGATCAAGTGAGATAATAATATGAAGCACTTAGCGCAATGCTTGGCATATACTAAGCGCCATCCAAGTGTTAGCTATTATTATTATTGTTCATATACAATAGAGCATATATGCAATCTACTGTAAAAGATTCTGTGTGATATTCTATGGTATGTAACTGCATGTGATTCATTTATTTGATGTACTTTGTACTTGACTATGCTTTTTAGAATTCATGAATATTAGCTATGTGCCTGCACATGACCTACATATCTATGTATTTTACGTATAGCTACTTTATGTGATATGTGAATTTTGTTTAATAGTACCTATAAAAGACTGTACATATGTACCTGGCATAATTTGAGTATATACAACAAAATTTTAAACTAGAAGAATGTAGTAGGTATGTGTGAAGAGGACTTGGGTCAGCTCTCTTCCAACCCTTCCCCAACCTTGGATAGGAAAGCATAGGGTTCATGCAAAGCAGGGACTGAATAGGAATCCTGGTGGAAGTCAAGAGACTGTGGATGCCATGCAGAAGAGACAGAGCACAAAGGCAGTCAACCTAGAGCTTTTCTGAGAGGATTCAGAAGGGAGTCTGGATATGGATTAGAGCAAGAAAGCTGTAGTTTGTTACTTCCATACCAAGTGACTGGAAATAAGTGTTATTTATAAGGAAAACTGATTTTAATTCTATTGTTAAGACTTTGTCAAGCTGCCATAAGTCAAATGCTCTCCCACACAGGTGTGAGTCTAAACTCCTAACCCTTAACTTTACTCTTCACACAAATTTAGAAAAACTTGCCTAAATGTCAAGTTTTGTATTGTAATCACCTCCACATTTTACTCCGGTAGCACCCTACACCCATGTCTGTAGACTAATCCTATCACCTGAATGTTACTCCCATCTCTCAATGAGGAAGTAATTGGGGGGGCAGGGAGGGAGAGGGAGGTGAGCTGAGATGACTGTTAAGCTACTTTCTCATTAAAATATCTGTTGTTCAGTCATATCTGACTGAAATTAAATTAAATGTCTACCAATCAGGATTGTCTTACCTTTGCAAAAGGAGATCCAAATGATACTGGTCAGGTCAATCAGAAGGAAGATATCTGTCATCCTATCTTGGGGTGACATTTTGGTCTTGGAGAGATACCATTGACCAAATTTATTAGTTACTGTTAGCCTAACAAATAAATTGATCATGTTTGGAATCTTGTTTCTCAGTTTACCTTAATTTTCAAATGTGATGGTTAAGAACATCAAATATGTGAAGGGCATAATATAAGTATATTAATGCATAGCAAAATCAGAAAGCTAAGTTGGTTCAGCAGAAGAATATGTGAATCCTTAAAAGATCTGTGGCACTGGAAACATAGGGAACTCCTAGTGCGAGGATTTCCCTTTACCATTTTTAATTGAAACTTGTCTGTGATTTCGTAGATAAATCCTAGACCTAGGGAGTTGCCTAAGGCAGTTAGAGGTTAAGTGACTTGACTAGGGTGATAGAGCTGGTAAGTATCTGACAGGCTTTAAATGCACTCAACTAACACTTTCTGGACTATACCACATTGCCTGTCACCAACATTCAGTCAGTCCATATATATATATATATATATATATATATATATATATTAATTAATTTATTTTCTTCCTTACATCACTCATTTCCATGATATTTTGAGTTACAAATTTTCTCCCCATCTTTCCCCTACACACCACCCCAAAACAGTGATCCCATTGTATAGCTCCTCCCCTGATCTACTCTCTCCTATGTCCTCCCCCATCGCCCCTCTGACTTTCCAGTAGGGCAGGATGGGTCTCCCTACCCCAGTGCCTGTATATCTTAATTCCCAGTTGCATGTAGTTTAATA
>CM053596.1:213863591-213885191 GCA_028646575.1 Pseudocheirus occidentalis
CTTGGATAAATGGATTTACTCACTACTCGTTATTCATGATAGTTGTTGAGAGAGAAATTCTGAGACACAACATTCCAAGCACAATCCATTTATTAGCAAGGCTAGCAATTGCCAATAAATGGGTCGATGATCTCTCAACCAAAGACCCCAAATTAGGAACGATAAGTTCTTTTATAGTGATTAACAAGATGACAAAGCAAAATCTCAAGCAAAATAAGCGTGTCTTCTTCTGATGGGCTAGAAAGAAAAAACCTCCGACATCAGCTTGACATTGCATCATGTGGACCTCTCTTTCTGAAAGTCTCTTAATCATAAACAAGACGTGTGATTTGGAAAATTTTGGAGTGGCTACAACAGTTTGATTGAATCAGCTTGATCTTTAGTAAATTTTCCCCAGAATGTAGGTGGTAGGTGAGGACCCAAGGATGGGGATACAAGCCACAATGAAGGGTAGAGTCACAATGAACAAGAGTAGAATCATGACCCAAGTGACCTGAGGTTACCTTAATGAATATGGAAGAGCAAGGAATTTAGACACATACAGTGAAGGAAAATACTAATTCTATGCTAGCTTGATTAAAGACATAAAGTCTTAACAAAACGGAATTAAAAATCAATTTCCAATTCCACAGTCATTTATGTAGGAAGGAAGTGGTTGGAAAGAGTTAGGTTAGTAGATATAAGCTAAGGGCTAGCACCCAGGTTATATTTCTAGCATCCAGACTCACATCTCTTGAATAGTAAGATTTAAAGGGGGCAGATAGGTATAACTGTAGTCTGATAATGCCCATAGAGGAAAGAGCAGGAAGGAAAGAATGCCTAGCTTTGGCCCTTCCACCTCAAGGTGGAAACAGCAGTCACTTTTGGGGAGGAGTGGTCCAGATCCCAGAGATATCTATTCTTTTTTTTTTTTTTTGCCTTTTTGGGGGGAGGGTAATGGCAGTTAAGTGACTTGCCCAAGGTCATACAGCTAGTTAAGTGTCAAATGTCTGAGACTGGATTTGAACTCAGGTCCTCCTGATTCCAGGGCCGGTGCTCTATTTGTGCCCACCTAGCGGCACCCTGTCATATATACTTTCGACAGTGTGGTAAAGCCTATGGGCATCATCACAGAATAATGTTTTTCAATTCATGAACTAAAATACATAGCATTACAATGGAAATTATACTTAGATGCAGTTAGCAAAATATTTTCAAAACAAAGTCAAAGGCACCCGTGGTCAAAAACCCTTTATGCAAAAGAACACACATTCTACAGATGGGAAAATTCAAAGTTTAGACAGGTTGTTACTTGCCCAATTCTATATCCAGCAATAGGTAGAGGAGAGATTTAAACCCAGGTTTCCTGATGCAAAGCCCAGCACCTTTTCTACTTTTCCCCACTTATACATACTTATACATGTGCCAAGAATTGGGGAAGGGTCTACAGGAACTACCCCTTAAAAAAACACCCAAACCTGAAACTCAAATTATTTGTGACTTCTGGAAATAAGCTGTCTTGATGCAGTCAGTAATCATTAACATTGGGTAAAAACAACATATTCATTTAACAGCTGACCAACCTTTTCCCAATCTGAATTTAGTTCTGGCTCAAAATCTAAATGCTATCTTTATTAGTTTTGCTTTTTGGGAGTTTGTTAATTGAAGACATTCTCACAGGTACACACCTTGTGATGACTATGAATTTAACAAAGGGAGACAGAAGTGACGACCAAACTTACATAATTAAAATTCAGTGAGTGGGAGTTCTCTGTGTCAGTCACACCTTTAGTGTTACCAACACTTGCATCCATGTGTTAGTCTGCTCGGGCTTTAAAAGGATTTCGTTTCCCAGCTAAACATCTGGCAAAGGGAAATTAACATGGAGTGTTGGGTTCTTTTTTCTTTTTTCCTATGGCAGAAAAAAAAGAGAGGCTGAAGAGGAAGAGATGAAATAGTGTCTATTTTAAGGTGGGTGGAAGATGAAGTCCCTGAAATCAGGTCTAACAGAATTTCCTTCCCACATATTAAAATAGGCCTTTGTGATGAGCTATTTAAAAATCAAATAAATTTAAATAAATAAATAAATAAATTTAAAAAAACAAATAAATTAAAGAAATGATGTATATCATTTAGTTCCAAATGTTGTAAATTTAAATGGCTCTTAAAAATTCATGAAACAAACATTTTATTTCCACTTGGCATTCTGTTCTGTTTTGTTTTGTTTTTCCTCTGGAACAGAAATGGAGAAGTTCCCAAGAAAGATGATAATGCTGCAACTGAATATTTGATTATGAAAAAATATCTCAATAACTACACATGCTATCTTCTATTTATACATCTATTGCTTTTCTTTCATGGCATATATAGAACTCCACAAATATAATCTTATTAATTTTCTGTGGCTAAGATAGAGTGAGTAATATTATTTCCATTGTAGAGATGTAGCTACTAAGGGACAAGGAGTGTGAGTAATCTATAGATAGGGATCTTATCCAGGTCATACCCAATTGGGAGGGAGAAATCAAGACCAAAGCTTAAATATATCCAGAGTCTCCAATAACAAATTCAACTCATTTCAATAAACATTTCTTAAGTGAATATGCAGAGCACTTTACTAAGAATTAAGGCAGATAAAAAGTTTATAATTGATACTTCTGTCCTAATGTACTTCAGTACTTGAATGGACCTTCAATTTCATTGGAGTGGGGGTTCTCTCCCTTGGTACAAATCCATGACCTTTATCTTGTGTAGTTCCTTTGCTATCTTTTTTAAATTTCCAGAATTTATTTATTTTTAGTTTTCAACATTCATTTCCCCAAGATTTTGAATCCCAAATTTTCTCCCCATCTCTCCCCTACCCCATACACCAAGATGGCAAGCATACTGATTACCCCTTCCCCCAGCCTGCCCTCTATTGTATCCTTTCATCCCTTTTTCCCCCTTTCCCCTTTACTTTCTTGTAGGGCAAGATGGATTTCTATACCCCACTGTCTGTATATCTTATTTCTGTGTTGCATGTAAAAACAATTTTTTTGAGATTTGTTTTTAAAACTTTGAGTTCCAAATTCTCTCCCTTCTTTCCTCTTTATTTCCCCCCACTCCCCAGAAGACAAGCAATTCAATATAGGTTATACATGTGTAGTTCTGTGAAATATTTCCATCATAGTCATATTGTGAAAGACTATATTTCCCTTTGTCCTATCCTGTCCCCCATTTATTCTATTTTCTCTTTTGATCCTGTCCCTTTTCAATTTTGTAGTTCTTATTTTATGTCCCCACCCAAGTTTGTCACATAGGATCTACCCAATATGCTGGAGAACTTACCCTTCATATTTTAATATTTCAGGGATACCAGTAAAACACTCAGACTGTCCATCCATTTTTATGTCATGTTAAATTTCAGATGGGAAAGATAAAGCTCCATATCAGATGGAAAGGTAGGAGGCAGAATTTGCATCAATACCCTCAGCTACTAGTGTTCCCCACCAATCTACCTTGTATTCTTTTTGTTTCTGCCTATGTAATAGAGGATTGGCCAAAGAGGGCTCAGTCCTAGAAATATGTGCAGGACAATCATGCGGATGATGTATACATGGTCTCCACCGATAGAATGTAAAGCTCCTTGAGGGCAGGGACTAATTCATTTTTTTTTATGTTTCTGTATCCTCAGCACTTAACTCAATGTTTGGCAGATGGTAGGACTTAATAAATGCTTATTGATTGATTGACAGTGACAGAGTCAATCTACCATAGCTAAAAGATTGCTCCCTCATCAAGTGAGGTTATCTCATTTCAATGATTTCCTCAAGAAATGTCATTCTTCCCTGGGATTGTATGTTTCATCCATATGTGTCTCATTGTTGTTCAGTCATTTCAGTCATGTCTGACTCTCTGTGACTCCATTTTGGGGGTTTTCTTGGCAAAGATAGTCAAGTGGTTTGCCATTTCCTTCTCCAGATCATTTGACAGATGAGGAACTGAGGCAAACAGGGTTAAATTTCATCCAACTTGGGAGTATTTTTTAGCAGAAGGGATTTCTGTCAAGCAGAGCAGGTGGATGAGTAGGAACTGAAAACCAAAATATAGTTAAGAAATGGTGGTCTTCAGACTAGTAGCACATGAATGCACCAAGATGTGTGAAAATCCCTTCATCATCTTTCAAAGAGTATTCAACATTTCACTTAAGTAGATAAGTCCTAGGAAACTACCTGCAACTTGTGACTTTTCTAGTAATTTTCTATTTCTAGATGTAGAGCTCAAAAAGCTGCTAGTGGAGATGTGGCCTCAAGGGGTTGAGTTGGAGGAACTGAATTTTACGTCAAATGAGCATTGAGCCTAGGGGAGAACAGCAGTGCTTTTTTAAATTTGCCAAAGGAAGGCTAGAGATGGCTCACATGTAAAACGCAGAGCTCTTGGTCACTCAGGCCAGCAACATAAACCACTCATTTTAGACACATTGGAATTCTGCTCTGGTCTCAGTTGGCTAAGTATGACTCTCAGCACCCTGGTTAGCTAGTCCCCTCAGATGTTGGAGCTCCTTGGTATTTCACCCTGGATTTGTCAATATTATTCTTTTTCACTCCTGTTCTGGTTCTTGTATTGAGACTGGAATTAACTTTTTAAAAATTTTCTCTACCTATTGCTCATTCTTTGTTTACAAAGAGGACCCATAAAATCACACACAGCTGACGTCTTGACTTGTGTATGAATTGGATTTAAGTAAGGTATAATTATGTAAACTTGTCAGCCTCATTCTCCCTGAATCCTCAAAGTCCAGTAGCTGGACAAAAGTCAAGGTGACTTAAGATGGCTCAGGATGCAGTGGATGACACTGGCATTTTCAGTGCCTGACCAAGTTCTGAATGCTTCATGGCACCTGCTTCAGCCACCTGTTAGAACAAATTGTTTTCACAAATAGTCCCCTCTGGGGACTATTCCTTTCAGGCAACTCCCTGAGAAGAATTGCCATTGTGCCACCCTTCACCTGGCCCTACATATTCTAACCATGTCTGAGAAAAGGATTTCTGGTTGATGACTACCTCATTTTGATGTACAGAAAGAAGAGTTTAAAAATATTATTAGACAATTTTAATTTAATTTTTGTTTTACCCAAAGTCACACAGGCAGAACTTGGGACTTATGAACTTGGAATTCCAAATATGTATTGTATCCATGGCAGCATGTTGTTCACTTAGTTGAATTTGTCTCTCGTTTGGTCATTTCCTCTCCCCTGCTGCTGCCCGTCTCCTAGTGACTTGGTAACCTCATGCTAGTGGTTCCTGGTCACTCAAATCATCCTACTCCAGAGATATCACACGTCTTACACATTTCCTTATCTTCCTCAACACAAGAGTAGATGCTTGTGAAACAATGTGGGATTTAGGGTTGCTACTTACCTCTGATTTCTACCGTCTCCTGTGCACCATAACTAGGCCACAGTCAATATTTTCTCTCTTCCAGAAATATGATGCATAGACTACCTAAGCAATAGACAAACCTACTTTATTATGAAAGTGTAAGACAGTTTGGGGGAAAAGAAATACATGCTATTTTATAGTTTACAGAAAGAAGCATTATTCCATTTCTATGATTTTTCTAATTTTGACATTTCTCATTTCATATTTTGTATCATCTCAGACACTACAGGCTAGTCTTTAGGCTTTCTGTCTCAGTTGACTAGATTTGGGTCCTCAAGTCACCATGATCATCAACTGCAATTTTTTTTTACTTTCTTCCTATTTCTCCAATTAGGACTTTTTTGGGGGGGAGATATTCTCTTAGCCCTGCTTACTACCTGAGATACCAGTGTTATATTTTCTGGATGCATCTTGCATCTTAAACACTAAAACAAGATCTCTTAACGAAAACAATTCAATATTAGATGCCATTAATACAAGTGTGGTGCCTGGGGTAGAGAGATAAAATAGTCTTATTGGCCAGACCATATCTAGAGAAAATCCTGTTCTTATTTCAGGGTGCTATATTTTAAAAGGGACATTAACAAGCTGTAGTGCATTCATAGGGAAACAATCAGAATGGTAAATAAACTTAAAAATCATATCACGGAAAGAATCTTTGAAGAAACTGGGAATGTTTTGCTGGGAGAAAGGAGACTTCATAAGGACATTTTGCTCTCTTTAAGTATTTGAAGGGACAATTTCTGGCACACAGTAAATAATTAACAAATGTTTATTGATTGATGGGAAGATAGCATAAACTTAATCTCTGTAGGTTCAGAGGGATGAAAGCTCCAGAGAGAAAGATTGTCCTTGTAGAGCATCATGAAATTAAATTGATTCTATATACTATACTTTCATAGTCTATAACTGTTAGCCCTCGCTGATTGTTGATAATCCTTCTATTTAATCAATCAACCAATCAACAAACTTTTCTTAAGGACTTCTGCATATCAGACACTCTGATAGGTGATGAATACACAAAGACAAAAGTGCATATGTCTCTTTCCTTGAAGAGCTTACATTCTGTTGGGGGAGACAACATGTGTATATATATATATATATATATAAAATAAAAATACAAGGTAAATATTTTGGATTGTGGGGAGCACTCCATGTTGGGGCAGAGGGGCCAAGGTAATTTTTATGTGGCAGGAGGCATGTGTACAGGGTTATGAAGGAAAGAAAGAATTCAAAGACATGGAGGTGAGGAAGAAATGCCTTACATACATTGGGGACAGCAGTGGAAAAGTGATGAGACAGAAGATGCAGTGTCTTGTGTGAGGAACAGTAAGAAGACTACTTTAGCTCTACCTTTATCACTTTCTTATTTCATCCCCCACAGCCACTGTTCTCCCAATTTTCTTTTCTCTTTTCACTATCACCTACCCTGATAGCAGATGAGTTTGCCTTCCTCCCTCTCTGAGTAGGAGCTATCTGATGTCAATACCCTCATCTCCTTTCCCTTCATTTCTTTTCCCTTCTACTTGTCAAATTTCCTCTGGGCTTTTTCTTCTTAATTTACCCACAATAGCACCTTTTACCTGAAGAGCTGAAGATATTTTAGAAATGTCAACATTTTAAAACAATCACACAAAGAACAAGGATTTTTTGCATGTCTTTGATTCAAAGTGTACTGGAAACTGTCAGAACAACAGTCCTGCTAATGATGATTCAGGACATAACTCTTTTTCATGGGTTTTAGATTGAATTGGGGAAAAACTTTCCAACTTAATTGTCTCAAGTTCTAATTTGCTTTCATAATACAAGCATACATTTATTTATTTTGGTAACATTAGAGGAGAATATAGACTTGGGTAAGCCTCAGGGAAATGGAGAACTTCACAGGGTTGTCACTAACACCTGAATGCACCTCACAAGGCAGTCAAAACTATTTCAGGAACACAATTCACAAGTACAAGACCATAGAATCATAAATTAAGAATGGAAAGAGACTTAAGAAATCAGCTAGATGGTTTCACATGGTTACAGATGAGGAAACTGAGGCCAGCAGGATTAAGTAACTTGTCCACAATCACGATTGAGTCAGAGGTGGGATTTGAACCCCCTTTTTCTAACTCCAAGTCAGTTCTATTTCCACTGTACCTACATAGTCTCTCTCAAGTGGTCAGAAGAGACTCCAGTGAAAGGTGTCTTCCAGAAGCTGTAATCTTCCACCACTAGACATTCAGAAAAGGGAAGACTAGTGGCACAGTAGATGCAGCATTAATCGTTGAGTCAACACGAACTGCATTTAATTCTGGCCTCGTACACTTAAGAGCTATATGACCTTGTCATGTCACTTGACCTATGTCTGTCTCAGTTTCCTCATCTGCAAAATAATGATAACAATAGTACCTGCTTCCCAGGATTGTTGTGAGAACAACTAGAGATAATATTTGTAAAGTGCTTTGTAACCCTTAAAGTTGTATGTAGATGCTAGTTATTGTTATTGTTTTTTTTAAAGTCCAACCAGCTTTAATTAGCCACATGACACCCGTCCAACCCACATTTTATCACATCATATAAAAACTGTAGAGTAAATGCTGATGGTACCCAGCATTTACCCAGTAGGTACCCAGGGACAGACTATAATCTCATCTGAAGACCAATCTATCACAATTTCAAGATCAAGGCCACATAATATTGACTTTTTCAGCCATACCAACTCTCATAGGTTACCTAACTAGCATTAGATCTGAAATCTGTGTTGGTGGAGGGGGCATCTATACTGAGGAAATTCATGGATCCTATGGATTCAGGAAACTATTATTATTATTCCTGAAGGGATTGATTGAGTCTCCATAATAACTATCTTCTAAACCTAAGGTCCTTATCCACCCAGGTCAATCTATTTAAATACAACAGTGGGATTTTCTTTTGAAAAAATGTGTTTGGGGAAGAAAAGTCAAGATGGCAGAATGTCAGGAAGTTGTATAGTGAGCCCTCCCCTACTCAAATGCCTCCAAACAGATTTGGAGAATGTACCACCCTGAATCCTCATAGGGCAATTGGAGGAAAAATCACAGTGAGTCATGTTTTCTGGACTAGGTTAGCACAGAGAGATAGATGGAGAAGCCAAAGACAACATGGATGGCTCTGAGCAAGGATGGACTGCATGAAGCACTCTGACACTCAGGAAGAGACTGTGTGTCAGGGTAGGTAGAGGTCCCAGAACCATACAGATCACATTTAGACCTATGTCAGGGCACCTTCATGATAACAAGTGCCACCCATGAGATTTGTTATATACTACCAAGTTTTAGGTCACAAAAGCAGAGAGAGACTGAGGGAAGGAGACCTGTACTCTGTTCTCACTCTGCCCCTCACTCCAAATGCAGGCCTTGGGATGTGTATTGAAAGAGGAGCTGGTTCAGAGGCAGCAGCAAGTGTGATTCAGACCCCAGCAGCAGAACAGAGTATCAGTTCCAGCTCCTAGCCTAGTCTAAAACTTGCAAAGGAATCACTAGGGCAGGAATTCCAGATGAAAGAGGAGCCTGCCATTCTGTTGCTCTGAACCAGTAGCTTCCTAGCTGGCTGATAGTTATTGAGTCCAACGGCATTCTACTGTTGCTCAGAACCAAATTCAGGTCAGGAACTCGCAGGGTTCAGACCAGTGGGACAACATAAAATATTTCTAGCCCCTTTTAAGTAGCAAAGAATAGAAATCTAAGGGAATGACTGGGGGAATTGAATTGGAAGAATGACTGAGCAAGTGGTGGTATATTTGTTCTATAAGAAATGATGGTGATGGCTTCAGAGAGACCTGAGAAGACACATGAACTGAAGCACAGGGAAGTGAGCAGAACCAAGAGAACAATGACAATAATATCTTAAAGACAAGCAACTTTGAAAGGATTTAAAACTCTGATCAGTGCAGTCACCAACTGCAACTCCAGAGAACTATTTAATGAAACATTCCTTCTATCACCTGATAGAGAGGTGAAGGACTCAAAGTTCAGAAGAGGGCATCCAATTAAAAAAAATATGGCCAATATAGAAATGTGATTTGCTTTGTTCTACAAAGACGTTAAAGGGGTTTTGTTTTTCTTTTATTCTCACGGTGGTGGGGGTTTAGGGTGAGAGGGAGAGAAGACAGATTTTGCTGATTGAAAGTTATGTTTATATGTATATATATATACATGCATGTATACATATAATTTTAGAAAAAGAAAATAAGTTTTTCTTGTGAAAACCATTAAACTGAACAAATTCAGTATGTCAGTCTATCTTTCATCAGTAAGAAGTCAAGGCAGTTATTTTTCTCACTACTGCTATTTTATTAGAAACCAAATACCTTGTAAAGATAGAAGGGTAATAGAAACCCTTGTTAACACAACACGAGGGATTTCATATACAATCTACGTGGAGGGAGTAACAAATTCTCTTGTTTTCAGGCATGTTAAGATGATTGATTTGACCCTCTTCTTCACTTCATGGCATTGATTGTTCTGCATAGTACACAGCCACTTTTCATGAGTTGAATCCTATTATCACTTTCAGGTTTGCAAGGTATAGTAAAAGGTAAAAAGAGTGCTGGATTTTGAGTCAGAAGACTTAGATCCTAGATCCTAAGGCAAATAGGATGAAGTAGAATGGAGAAGAGAACATTTTCCTTTTTCTCGCTCCTCTTACCCTTCCTGTTCTACCAGGTATACCACCATCATGTCTATTCTACTAGAAAGATGCTTCTTAAGAGAGGTGAAGATTTGTCTGGTTTGTAGTCAAGCAATAGAAAGACTACCCCACACAATATGAGGTTTCTACGTTGGTGGATATGGACTGGTATGCCCAGTGACAACTGTATAGACATTGGGGTAAGGAAGCATACCGTGGTATATAAAAAAGATTCTATTTTGCTGAAGAGGAAGGAAATGTTCCTTTGCCTGAGCAAGGTAGAAAGGAAGTGTTCTTCAAGGAAAGTACTTCAGGTGACCTCTAAATTTTTTACTCTGGGACAAAGCTTCTGTGGCTCCTCCCTAGTTACCATTCTACTGAATTTGAAACCTCCTCTTTTGCTTACTACTTAGGTCACCTTACACAGGTCAGTTAAGCTCTGTGGGGTCCTCCTGCAAATTAATTTTCTTGTTTGTAAAATGAGGGACATAGTGTTGAATGGCCTCCAAGAGCCCTTCCATCTCTTAGTCTGATTCATATAATTCTATACTTATGACAGAGTAAAAGTTCCCTTTCCTTTGTGCTAAAAAAAGTTCTTAATTGTATAAGATCATAGATTTAGAACTGGAAGCACCATTAGAGACAAATCAAAAAGAATATTTTTTCTTCCAGGCTTTGTGCTAAGCACTGGGGAAAGATACAAAGAAAAGTAAAAACAGTTTCTGACCTTAAGTAACTCACATTGTAAGGGGGGGAGATAGCATATGCAGACTCTGTATATACAAATTCATACAGGGAAAATTGGAGGTAATCTCAAGAGAGGAGGACTTAAGAGTAAGGAGAACTGGTAAAGGATTAGTCAGGATATGAGCTGTCTTGAAGGTAGCCAGAGAAACCAGGAGGGAAATAATTTCATATACAGGGGCCAGTGAAAATGCAGAGTTGGGAGGCCAGTTTTGCTAGATCATAGAATATGTTTTTGTCATTGTTCAGTCATTTCAGTTGTGTCTGACTCTTTGTAACCCCTTTGGGATTTTCTTGGCAAAGATACTGGAGCGGTTTGCCATTTCCTTCTCTAGCTCATTTTACAGATGGGGAAACTGAGGCAATCAAGATTAGGTGACTTGCTCAGGGTCATAGAGCTAATAAGTGTCTGAGACTGGATTTGAACTCAGCTCTCCCTGACTCCAGATTTGCCTCCACTTACCTAACCATAATATGTAGAGAGGAGCAAAGAGTAAGAAAATTGGAAAGGTAGGAAGAGGGCAGGTTGTGAAGTGCTTTAAAAACCAAAAGATTTGATATTTGACCCTGTAGGAAATCAGAAGTTGCTAGTTTATTGAATAGGGGAGTGACACAGTCACATTAGCTGCTTTAGGAAGATTACTCAATTACACCCTTTCATTTTACATGAGAGGAAACTGAGTCCTAGAGAGGCTAAATTACTCATCTAAAGTCACAGAGTAAATTAGTGGCAAAGCTGGGATTTAATCTCGTATCTGTGACTCCAAGTTCAGTGTTTTTTCTACTGTACCACACTGCTTCCTTTGTGTTGACAAGAAATCAGGCAAGTTCATAGGTGTACAATGGATGGAGGCTAATTAGTATCTCCTTTAAAAAAAAATCACATTGAAGAGACAATACAAACATTGACATAGAACAAGAAGTATCTCAGGGGAGGACTAGCTATAAATTTTTGGGGGGGGCATAAGTTAAAAGCAGTGGAGATGAAACAATTCATTATAGTTTATGGCAATCAATATATCTGTGTACATATCATACATGTACACACATATGAACATGCACATGTATGCACATAAACACATGTATATATACATTTATTGCAAGGAAGCATTTCAAACAAAGAGTAGTTATTTACATCACATATTTAAAAAAATCAATTTCAAGTTTTCCACAACTAGTGAAATATTTAGTTCCACCAAACAAAACACTTTTCCCTCTTTGAGAGTTAAACCAGGTATGAAAAATCCCTAACCCACAATTATTAGTTCAAACTCATGCTATAAAGTGTCTGAGTCACTTCAGTGGGGTTATCTCCTTGAGCTCTTAGAGGGCAGGGACTGTCTTACTTTACTCTTTGTAACCACAGCACTTAGCACAGTGCTTCAGTAAGTGTTTAATATATGCTTTTTCATCCATCCATTCTATTTCTTATATAGTCACATAATTTAAAGCTACACAACATATCTGGAGCAGTGGGTTTGGTGCTGGGTTGTTTTTTTTAACCATTTTACCAAAATGAGTGATAATCTAGAAGGCAACCAGGACAGTGAAGGACTTTGAATACATGCCATACAAACATTGGTTAAAGGAAATGGAGATATTCAACCTAAGGAAGAGAAGATTTAAGGCAGACGGTATCATTGTCTTCACAAAGTAGACCTTTAAATGAAAGGGCAAACATGTGGCAGACAGGTTTATTCTCCCTGGTTTCAGAGAACAGATCTGTGAGGGGTTGGAAGAAATTACAGAGAAGCAGACTTGGGCTTGATTTAAAGAAAAAAATATTCAAAATTAGAACTAGATAGAATGGAATAGGCTGCCTTGATATGCAGTGGGTTCCTGTGAGGGATATGCTAGAGCCAGCTCAAACTGACTTACAGACCAACTGGTAAGTTTTCCGAGTAAACACGAATACCTCAGAAATTAGCAAAAGCTACAAATCAGGGCAACTAGGTGACTGAGCAGATAGAGCAGTGGGACCAGAGTCAAGAAGACCTGAGTTCAATTTCAGCCATAGATACTTGCTAGCTATGTGACCCTATGCAAATAACTTAACCCTGTTTGCCTCAGTTTCCTCATCTGTAAAATGAACTGGAGAAGGAAATAACAAACCACTCCAGTATCTTTGCCATGAAAACTCCATATGAGATTGAGAAAAGTTGGACATAACCAAACAAATCAGGGCTTGATTTATTGTTTTATTTTCTAGACAAGAAAGTGATGGCGAAAGTGTTAATAATTTAGACAAAACTTAAACCTATATCCTGCTTTTTCAAAAGGCAGTTAAATATTTACCATCACATTGGAGATCTTCAAACAAAGTTGCTAACTTTTTGTTGGGTGTATTTTAGAGAGAATTCTTGTACAGATATAGGTTGGATTAGGTGACTTCTGGGGTCCCTTCTAACCTGGACATTCTGGTGATTCCATTTAGAAAAGGGTAGGTTTGGAGGGGGAAGGGAAAATGGAATCACCAGTTCTAATTTAAAGGAAGTTGCCCTCTTCAATTCCCCAAATACAAAACCAAACTAAAATGTCCACACACACATACACCTTTCCTCCCCTTCTCCCAACTAAGAACAATATGCCAAGGAGAGCTTTTGGCATGGAAATTAAAAAAAATGCATTTCAGGGTGACTGGGAGGTTATTTCCTCAGTGGGGAAAACTTGATTTTCAAAACTGCCTGAACAGATGCTGAAGTGCTTCATTAAAATGAACTGTCTTCACAAGCTTCTCAAAAAGACAAAAATGAACTGAAGTTAGGGGATACTAAATAGTACACAAAACAATTAAAGTCAACCTCATCTCAAGCACTATGTATTACACCTTTATAATTATAGCTTAAATATAACGAACTAAGTGATCTTAGAGAGATTACTTTAATCTTTCCAGTGTTCTGCTTACCCAAAGCCAGTGCTGTGTTGATAAATGTTTAATAACGGGCTCTCCAAAAAAATGTATATATGACATACTTTTAAGTTTAATCTGCTTCATCAAATTTTTTTTCCATCACTCTCTTAAGTCTAAACAACCAGGAAACAATAACTCAAACCCTTGGTTTCATTTCTTGATTTATAAATCAAGCGATTGCTGATTTCTGAAATGCAAATGTTCACATTTAAATTTTAACAATATATTCTAGTGAGCCAGTTTGAGCTGGCTCCAGCATACCCCTTCACAAAACCTAGAAGTCATCCTTAATGGTGCAATGAATCTGGGATATCAATGATGTTGCAGCAATGCAAATGGTAATTCATTTACATTTGCTTAATCCATTGGACTCTTGGTCATATCCTCCTATTTCATCTTCCTTAAAGACTTTTCACATGGTGAGAACATGTGTGGGCTGTCCTTATTCCTTGCTTTTGCTAAAAGATTAGTCCATCTTTTTTTTCCCCCTTCAACTGTACATGTCTTTGATGATATCTTTTATACTCTTTCTCCATTCATTTCCTAAAAACATGACAAGGAACAATGTTAGAGAAAGCTCTAACTTGGCTTGGCTTCAAAGGACTTTATGTTTCAGATGTACAAAAATGTCTGATTCTTTTGACTTTTCATGTTGCAACCAAAAATAAATCATGCTTTCAAGGTGAAATACAAATGCTATAGCAAGAGAAACAATGACTTTATTTAAAGGTCCTTGTGAAAAGTTTGTAAACTGAATTAACTTCAGTCTTCTAGGAAAAGAGTTCTTAATAATGAGGCCCAATTTAAGAACTTGGTTCTTAACCAGGAAGTTTGAGGATAGATTTCAGGTGACCTATGAACTTGGATGGAAAAAAATATATCTTTATTTTTACTAGCTTCTAAATGAAAGCTATAATTTCCTTCAATTCCATTAAAAAATTATTCTGAACAGGCACCCATAGGATTAACCAGATTACCAAAGGGTTCCATGATCACAAAAAATTCAGAACCTTTGCTCCAGGGCAGGGGTGAGGAACCTGTGGCCTCAGAAATTTGTTGTGAAGTTTGGATTTGGTCAAAGGGTTGCACTTGAGGACCTAGAGGGCCACATATGGCCTCGAAGTCACAGGTTCCCCACCCCTGCCCTAGGGGCTCTTCTCAAGAAAGTAGAATGAGTGGCATTAAGATAGACCAGCTCTCTAACAACTACTCCAGCAAGTATTTTAAAAGAACAACCACCACCAACAACCACTAACCAAGAAATGATCAAGAAATCCAAGAAGAAACTACAGTAGGTGTATTTTTCCAGCCCAGGTCCACACAAAGAGGAAAGCAGAGAAGCCTGAGGACTCCAGGTGTAGCTCACTGGAGCCTTTCAGCTCTAGGACTAGAGGTAAGCTAGGGAAGCTTAGGAACTGGAGTTAAATAGATAACTTTGAAATGAAAAAAAAAAGAAGTCAAAGAGGAACCTAGAAAGGTAAGTATATTTGAGCAATTGGAAGAAAATTAGGTACATGAATTCTTTCATGAGTGTCAAAACCAGTATGAAAATGCTAATGCATGGAGAATCTATACTAGGGTCCTTGATGTACTCACAGTAGCACCTTTAAGAGATGAGCAAATTTTATGTGCCCATAAATGAAACAGAGTTGCACAAAGTCATCAGCCTCACTCTCTCTTCTAGAATTATTTAAGTCTAGTAGCAGGACAAAAGTCAAGATGACTAGTGATGGCCTGTGATAGAGTGGATAACTTTGACGTCTACAATGTCTGATCAAACTCCACAAGCACTCTGCAGTGGTTGCTTCCTCTGCCCTTATGGCCACAGGAACAAATTGTTCTCATTTGCCCATTCCATTGGGGGAAAACTTCACATGCTTGGGGTCGACATCCCCCTAAGTCACCCGTGAATTCGAGGTCCGTCAGTTACCCTCCACATGGTTTAGCCTGTCTGCCAAGGCAGCATTACTGGGAGTAGTCACTGTGCATATTACAGCTTCTTGAAGCCACAAGTGAGAGTTGGGTGTATCAGGTGGACACTAAAGGTGAATGAACAGCCCTGAAAAGGGCTTGGCAAGCCTCACATGAGAGGTGTTAGTCCTCCCTGAAGACTCCATACACCTTGATCAAGATAAATAAGGACATAGTAAAAGATTACCTAATTGACTTTAATTGGTTTGAGTGGAAAAACATACCCAGTACTGAAAGAAGGTAAGGGAAGGGGGAAGAGAACAAGTAGCTTATTAAATAGCAGCTGTATCCCAGACGCTGTGCTAACAGCTTTAAAAATAGTGTTTCATGTGATTCTCTCAACAGCGCTGAAAGGTAGATGGTGTTATTTCCATTTTATAGTTGAGGAAACTGAGAAAGATATAGTCCCTGAGCTACTGTCTTTGATCTTTGAAATACACACTTGAAGTCAGGGACCATTGTTTTTGTGAATTTGATTTCCGCTCAAGACTCAGCACAATGCTTTGCACATCGTAGGAGCTATATTTGTGGAATTAAAACATGAAAAAATGGGAGAGACGTCACAGGTTTGGAAAAGAGGGAAGAGTATGGACTCCGCAGCACAATAGTCGCTAAATTTTCCTTTTATTACCAGCAAAATCTTAAACATACATTGGGGAGATGGTTAACCTACAGCAGCTTGCTTTCTAAACATCCAGAAAGGAAAGTGGTGATTGCAACAGGTGAAGGTAGCTTCAAGGAGGACAGCATATGCCAGACAAACCTCATGTCTTCTTCTGACAAGAAGGTAGATCAGGGAAATGTGTAGTTTATCATGATTTTTTTTTTGGAGGGGGGAAGGCAGGGCAATTGGGGTTAAATGACTTGCCCAAGGTCACATGGCTAGTGAAGTGTTACGTGTCTGAGGCTGGACTTGAACTCAGTTCCTCCTGAGTCCAGGGTTGGTGCTGTATTCACTGCCCCACCATGCCTCCCCTTTTATCATGATTTTAAGAAAGCATTTCATAAAATTTCTCATACCATTCATGTGGAGAGATGGAGAAATGTACAGAGAAATAAATTGGGAATTGGTTAAATGAATGGACCCAAAGAATAGTTATTAATGATTTGAAGTCAGCTTGGAAAGGGGTCACTAGTGGAATATCTCAAGGATTTAAGCCTCACCTTGTGCTGTTTAACATTTTTATTGACGACTTAGTAGCTTAGTTGGATTATTTATCAAGTAGCAGATGATATAAAGTTGGGAAGAATAGCTATTATATTGGTCAGGATCCTAAAAGACTTTTCTAGGTTTGATGTTGGGATGAATCTAATAATGCAAAATTTAATAGACATAAATATAAAGCTTCATAAACAAAAGGAAAAAAAATTACTTCCCAAGTGAAGGAGATGTGACCAGATATTTTGTTTGAAAAAGATCTGAGGGTTTTAATGGATGATGCCATTTCAATATAGTCGAGTGTGATAAGGCAACCAAAAAAAAAGCTAATGCTATTTTAGTCTATACTAAGAGATACTATATGCAAGATTATTGAGATGCTAGTCTTTATGGTATTCTACCTTGGTGAGACAATACTTGGGATATTATATTCAGTCCTGAACTGCTATATTTTAGGAAGGACCTTGATAAGCTAGAGAACATCCAGAGAGAGGTTACCAGATTGGTGAAGGGTCTTGAAAAAATGTTATAGCTGAAATACCCAAGCATATTTAGGCTCTAAAAGAAAAGGCTTAGGTATGACATGTCAGCTATTTTCCAAAGATTTGAAGGGCTGGCATATGGAAGAGAGATTAGACTTGTTTTGCTTAGGCCAAGAGTATAGAACTAGAAGCAATAACGTGGAATTGCAGAGGCAAACGTTTAGGCTTGATGTAAATGTTGTTGGTGGTGGTAATGCATTTTTTCCCTTTAAATGTAGTTGTTTTGGGGGGATTTCTTTCCTCTCTCCTGGGTCTAGTTGATCCTGTTCTGGAAAGTAAGGAGCAGATAAGTGTGATAACAAGATATTAGTAAGTTAGTGAATGTTTCCATACCCTATTATTCTTCTACAAAATATTTAAGGGTTACTCTGATTGAATTAGAAGATGATCTTGGCATTGACTGGTTGAAGATTGCTCATGCCAATAGAGTCCTTTAAAGAGCTAAGCCTGTCAAGCATCAGACCTCGTTCAGAAATCGAGGCATAATTGAGATGTATCTAGTAGAGAGCAAAGAAGCATAATCTCCAATGAGACATGATTCACAGCAAGGTGTGGCATTCAAGGCAAAAAAACAGTTTCAAGGAGTGTGGTTCCTGGGAGGAAAGAAAAGATAGACTTTGGATTCCAAAGAAAACTAGCCTTAGGGCGACTAGGTGGCACAGTGAATAGAGTACCAGCCCTGGAGTCAGGAGGACCTGAGTTCAAATCTGGCCTCAGACACTTAACACTTAGTAGCTGTGTGATCTTGGGCAAGTCACTTAACCCCAATTGTCCTACCTTTCCCCCTCCAAAAAAAAGAAAAGAAAAGAAAACTAGCCTTGGCAGTTAAGAGTCGAGTTGTGCAGAGGAATAGGCCCAGCTACCCCAGCGGAGTCCCTTGTTCAGCAGAGATGCTTCACCTAGGGAGAAGCAGTATGAAGATTCCATGAAAAGGGAAAGACACTGGAACCCTGCAGTCTCAGAGATGTGAGGGGCTTTGGTTGCATCTGTTTTCCTACATGTGTGTCTCACTACTACAGTCCTCCTAGTCCATGCCTAGTCTTCCACTGATGTTTGTATTTATGGAATTTTAGCGGAATGTTTCTTGGGGAATGTTTTATAGCTACTCTTCCTCCTATGTCATCTTAGTAAATGCCTGTATTTTGAATTAGTTCTGTCTACTGTCTATTAAGGTTAAGCACACCAATGGAGACCCAAGGGTTATTGTTTTAGAAGTGTGGAACCCCTAAGTGCCTTTTGAACCTATTGGAATAGTCACCCCTTTGGGGACCTGACCTATAAACCCATGGGTGCTGATTTGGGGAGGTAGCCCAAAAGGGATCCTGAATAAGGGAAAAAATCTTAACAGTTTCTTTAAGGTTGAATGGACTACCTTGGGAAGCAGTGAGTTTCCCTTCAATAAAAGTTTTCAGGCAAAGCCCAGATGACTACTTCTTATGTATGTTATAGGGAGAATTCTTGTTTAGAGTTAGATTGTACTAGATGGCCTCTTGGGACCCTTGTAACAGATTCTGCAATTTTGTAATTGTCCATTTATATCTCCATAGACTATAACGGGTGTAGATACTCACTGAGCACTTACCTTTTTGACAGGAGGTAATGAAAATAGTCATAAAATCACTTCAGATCATTTCCTGGCAGTTATTTGCAAAACCCTGTAATCTCCATATTCTTTTCTAGTCCCAAAGTTGTGCTTTGAAGAATGAAATGCTGTAGCAATAGCAATGGAAGTTGGAAGGTGTCTAAAGCTGGAATTCTACCCTCCTTATAGTCTTCATATCTCAGCATCCTTATCCTTTCTCTGTTCTATCCCTTTGGTCATAATAGAAGATATATTTCAATTCTTCATTAAGGCCAATCCCATCCCCATCTGTGAAATCATGGTCCTTGCAGTAACCACCACCTATTCTTTCTCATGCATCTGCAAACATTTCCTTATAATTGACTTCTTTCTAACTGGCTACAAACATGTTCAGGCCTTTCCAATCAACCTCCCCTCCCACCCCAATCTCTTCCCTGACTCTTCTAGATATTTGGTTACCATCTTTCTTCTGTCTTTTTCTTTTAAAGTTCTTGAAAAAGTTGTTTACACTCAATTCTTTACTATTCACTGGCTTTAACTTCTTTTAATTAGACTTCCTTTCTCATTTCTCTACTACTATCTGTTGCTCTTTCTAAGTTCACCTATAGCCTCCAAGTCACCAACTCTGATGGCCTTCTTTTTTTAGTCCTCATTTTCACTGACCACATTGCAGGGTCAAACACTATTGATTACCCTGTCTTATTGAATGCTTTCTCCTACTTCAGTTTCAGAAATATCACTCTCTTTGTTTTCTTCCTTTGTTTGCAACCACTTCTTTTGTCTTTCTTCTGGCTCCTCATTCTCTTCTCTTCATTTAATATGGAGATTCTCCAAAGATCTAGCCTTGTCTTGCTTCTCCTTTATATATTCTCTCCTACTGTATAGTATTTTCATTCATTTACAGGGCGTATACCACTATATACAGATGACATGTAAATCTATATTTGCAGTCATGATAGCTCTTATATGTTCCAGACTTAAACTGCCAAAAGTCTTTTAGGGCAACTACATCTGGACATTCCAATTAGCACCTCAAATTCAATGTGTTCAGAAATTTTAATAATTAAAGTGGAAACTATCACATTTGAGTTACCTCATTATTGGATATAATGGAGGAAGAAGTGGCAAAACAAATGAAGAAAATAAAGATGGGAACATATCTGAAGCTGAAATAAAACAAAAATAAAAAAATCAAAGACTAACAATAATATTAAATAATAATAGCCAACATTTATATGATATTATGTGCTAGGAACCAGATTAAGCACTTTATAATGATTATTTCAAACCATCCTCACAACATTGGATGGCTTTTCTGTTTGTGTGGTAGAGAAGTTAAGGCAAAAGAGGCTAAGTGACTTGCTCAGGATCACACAGCTAGTAAGTGTCTGAGAAAGGATTTGAATTCAGGTCTTCCTGACTTCAGGTCTGGTGCTTGATTCCCTGTGTCATCTTGCTGATACTCAGAGATTGATATTCAAGGTGTCTTAAAGTTTGGAAGGTCACAGGATTGGAACATGTAATAAACAAAGCTTCTACTAAAAGAGAAGATACCAATTACTGATACTGTATGTCTGTTTTATTATATGCATATTAAATTTTCATATACCACATAATGTCACTTTAATTAATGACTTAATAATCATTTACTATTCATAGATATTAGGGTTATAAGATACCTGAGCTGAGTATAAGCAGGGAGTAATATATAATCAACCTAGAAAGATAGGCTGGAGGTGACTTATAAAATGATGAAGAGAAGAATTTATATTTTATCATGAAGAGAATAGGGATCCACTGAAACTTCTTGAGCTAAGGAACAACTAAATTTTAAGAATATCAATTTGTAGGTAATATGTAAGATGGATTGTGGAGGGACAAACTACTTTAAATAGTCCAAGTGAGGGATGATGAACTAGGGTGGTTGTAGTTGTGGATAGAAGCATGGGATGTTAGGGTGGCAGAATATACAAGATTTGGTAAATAACTGATACAGATGTGAGGAGGGAAGAGTGGAAGATGACTGCTAGGTTGGGAACCTGGGTAACTAGAAGAATGGTGTTGTCTTTGATAGATATAGGGAAGTTTAGAGTAGAGGTAGGTTTAGGGGAAAGATAAAGTGTTCTGTTTTGGTTATGGTGAGTTTGAAATGCCTATGGAATATCCAGATGGTTGTATTTAAGTAGGCAGTTGGAGATGTAAATGAGAGAGATGAATACTAGATATATAGATATTTTTATGTAATAAATTTTATTTGTTTCTTGTTTACATCATTCATTTTCATGAGATTTTTGAATTACAAATTTTCTCCCCGTCTTTCCCCTACCCCAAACCCAAAACCGGGATCCCACTGTAGAGCTCCTCCCCTGGTCTGCTCTCTAACTTTCTGGTAGGGCAGGGAGGGTCTCCCTACCCCAGCCCCTGTATATCTTAATACCTAGTTGCAGGTATTGCAGAGCTTTAAGTTCTAGATTCTTTTAGTTCCTCCCTTGTCACCCACTCCCGCTGGAAGGACAACGAATTCAATACAGACTGTGTAGGTGTGATTATACAGGACATCTTCATAGTGGACATATTGTGACAGTGATCATATGTCCCTCATTCTTATCCCTCCCCCCCTTGTTCTGTTCTCTACT
>CM053596.1:213885691-213897032 GCA_028646575.1 Pseudocheirus occidentalis
CCACCTCTTTCATATCATCCATGATCCTTCCCCTCTTTTCCCTCAGCGAAAAGTGATTTCTTCCTCCCCAAATTTTCTTAGGACTTTTTGGCTTCCGTATTTGTCCATATCACATTCTATTTACCATATTGAATTGTGTGCATCTTTTATCACCTTTAAATTGTGCCTGGCATATACTTTTTCATCTTTTTGTCCTCAGTGTCTAGCAGTGCCCTGTCTGGCAATAAACATTTATCAGGTACCTGTTTTATTCCAGGCATTTTGCTAAGTGCTAGGGATACAAAGAAAGGGAAAAGACAGTACCTTCTCTCAATGAGCTCACAGTCTAATGGGGGAGAAAATGTGCAAACAATCATTTAAAATATAGGATAAATTGGAGATAATCAGTAGAAAGAAGACATTAAAATCAAGGAGGAATGGAAAAGGTTTTCTGTAGAAGGTGGGATTTTAGTTAGAATTTGAAGGAAGTCAGGGAAGCCAAGAGGTGGAAATGGGGAGGGAGAGAATTCTAGGCATGGGGGACAGCCCTGAAAATTCCTGAAGGTGGGAAATGGAACTATTTGTGTGAAGCATAGTAAGGAGTTCAGTGTTCTTAGAACACCAAGTATAGTATGGTAAATCGAAATATTAGTTCAATTTAGTAGAACTGGATCTTAAACTATGATTTCCCACAGTACTTTACGAAGTTCTAGTTGGTAGCAGGTATTCATTAGTAATGATTAATTAGATTAATAAGATTTTTTTAAAAATGAATTTTTTTCTCAGTACTAATCTTTCCTCTTAATACTGTTAATAACAAAAGTGATTATATTTTAAATTAATCTACATGAAGGAAATTTGGAAAAGAGTAGTTAAATACATCTGTGCTATTGTCCTGATGTAGTCAGACAGATGTAGTTTTGAGTAATTCACAGTCCTAGTATCTCATCCTTGCCATACCCCTTCCCCATCCAGGCTCCTAAGGCCCTCTTGCTATCAATAAGTCCCCTTATTACAGTTCCCTCTCTAGAATTATTCTGGACCTTTGCCTTCTGCTCCTTATTCCCTGTTAAAAAATTATAGGTAAGTACTTCATTACCTTAGTACCTTGAATGACAGATTGTTAATTTGATAAAATAATATATATATATATGTATATTCATAGGATAATGGATTAATGTAATATATTTGTATTTTCATAGGTCATATCTGTTGATGCTATTTTAATGCAAGAAGTAACTTTAGCTATGTTGGGAAATTCATGCACAATGGCAGCCCTATTGGGAAGATATTTGAGGGGTAAGTTTATTCTCTCATTACTCTAGAAAGTAAACTGTTAACAGGCAGGCTCTGGGTTTTCCTGCTTATATGATTTTAAAATGGGGAATCCTGTGTAATTCTACAGTAGTAATAATTTAAACTCAGACTCTCCCTCTCCATTTTTTTTTTTTGCAAATGTTGATGGCACACATCTCCTTTTGAATTCAAGCACTAAGTTCTTAATAACTGGTTAACAAACTTGTTAGTGAAAAGGAAATAAACTGTACGCTAAATAGTTGAAGGGTAATTAGCTCACTACCCCATTACATTTTTAGCATTCTCAAGTTGTATTTCAAATGTTCTAGGAGGTAACTTAATAAATGAATATACTACTGGCCTGGAAAGTTAATGCATCTCTGTTATGTGAACAGGTGACTCCCTTATCATCAGCAGATTTCATTAGAAGCACAAACAATAAAGTCAATAGAGCTATAATAGAATGCATTCTGTTCTTATATAGATTTAAAGATGGTTACCAGATTCCCAGAAATATATACTTTAATAAATATAACTCTAATCAGAAATAGCCTAATATTATTATTATAATGACTTTACTGATTAAGAAATTGAGGTTCAGAGAAGGTTTACCTTTTTCCCCAAACTTAGAAATATAATTTATTGGCATAAAATTAGCAAAATCATGTGGGGGTTGGGGGAGTTGCTTTTTTTTTCAAATAGATATTCTGGTTACTGTCTTTGGCATCTGTAGCTTGATGAGCACCATTGGATGATGCATTTAATCCTTTATTTGGTTCTTAAGCAATAGTGGCTGTCCTGAATGTTCTCTTGTGGCTTGAGTCTCAGACACCTGGGAAACGAACTAATCTATTTTTGAAAAGGCTAGTCATTCGTGAGTTCAGAGAATTTAAAAAGAAACTGGTAGTTCCCAAAGTGAGACTATTCATTCAGAAAAGTTTAGTAACATGTCTATATTCATGCAACTGGTAAATATGGAAAACGAGTTTGGAAGCTGGACCTTTGAACTCCAAGTCTAGTGCTATTTCCTCTATTGTTTCAAAGTTAAAACAAAGAGGGAAAAGAATCAGAAGAGGCAAAGGGCATTTTCTCTTTGTGTCTGGGGATTTGAAGAAGGTGACACAGGGAAGGAAGGGAAGACATCATTTAATCTTTGGGACTGTGGAGTAGGTTTGAGGTTCTTTCCATAAAGGGGAGACAGCAACTTCTTTTTTTCTATGGTGGTATGATGAGATTCATAGGTATTTCAAGTAATGTTCAATATTGAGTATAGACAAAACATTCAGTATGGTTATTAGGAAGATGAGAAAAGTATGGTGGTTGATAACTTCCTGATGAGGGGTCCAAAGGTGGCCACGTGATGACTTAACATGAATAATTCAAATATATGTTTTATTTCCTGATTCTATTTCCAGAATTTAATAGAGAGACTTGAGAGACTCGTGAAAACTAAGGATCATTGCCTACTTCTAGAGATCCTTATAGGGACAAATATTATAGCCAGAAGAAATCAAGGAAGCATTATGATTATGAAGTCTTAGGAAAGAAACTGACTTCCTTAGATGCCTAAGTTATTAGAGTAGAGGGTTACATTAGAGAAAGGTAGGTGTGGGAAATAAAAAAAAAAACTGATGAAGAAAATAGTATGGAAGAATGAGATCTGGATTTCTGTACCAGGGCTTCAGGTATAGGGTTATTTGGAGGAAAGCACTTTGTAAACCAATCTATACTAATCTGAGTTATTTTTAAAGAAACTTTAATGCATGTTCTATTGACATACCAACATGCCAATTGACAGTTTGAAGGGGGTGATAATATGCTAATACTATTCATTTCCTCAGAGAGTATACAGAACATCTGAAATATCTTTCTTTCTTTTTTGCTTTTTTTTGGAGGGGGGAGGGCAGGGCAATTGGGGTTAAATGACTTGCCCAAGGTCACACGGCTAGTTTTGTGTTAAGTGTATGAGGTCAGATTTGAACTCAGGTCCTCCTGACTCCAGGGCCGGTGTTCTATTCACTGTGCCACCTAGCCACCCCTGAAATATCTTTCAAGTGACATGATACCTTTAATAAATTTAGGAAATGGATTTCTCTTTTCACATTATAGCTTTTTAACTTCATATTCTTCACAAAATCCACACCTTTCTTAATAGAAGCTTTTAGCACTGGAATGGTCTCAGTGACTCTCTTCTCTTCTAAAGGGGAGCTCTTTCCAATGCCCAGTTCATCTCAATGCCTGCTTTCTCAAGCAGCAAGGTTATGGAAAAATAAGAGCACTTTGTTTCTTCTTATTGGACAGAGAAACATTCCATGACTCTCTTCTTCCTATTCATTGTTTCCACAAGGGAGAAGACAGATCTGGTACTGGAACAGACCATCTTTAGGGTAGCAGAACCTGCTCTAGCATTGGCTTGGACGGCTTCTGTTCTATTCTCTTGGATTCTTCCTGTCAAGGTTTTTAGCTGCTCCTCAGGAAATTCCACTTTAAGTATACATGAGGAAGGTGACGATTTGCCCTGTATGGTCACCAATGATGAGGACATGTACTCAAGCTGGATGAATCTAAGACCTTCACTTCTGCAATGGAAGTATTTGTGCTGGTGATATCCAGTGTTGCTCCACCAAAGATTTTATTGAGAATTGTACACAGCCTTCTTTTTTAAAATTTCAGATGTGATTGTAATGTTAGAGTTGACCAGATTTGCAACAATACAGACCGTGGCTTTTGGGCAATGTTTGGCAGAGTCATTAAACAGCTAGAGTCATAACAATTATAGTATTGACGTTGAAAAGGGCGTCAGGAATAATTCCTGAATTTTTGGGGGCACTCCTGCTGGAATCACAACAATACCATAGCCTTTCAAGCAATCTGCTTCCATGTAACCTTTCAGTCTCTGGTCTCAATATGGCTCTGATCAGCTGCTATACTAGGTGTATGAGAAGGGTCATAAAGTGTTAGATGCCTCACTAAAGGGCTATTCTTCAAGAGAAGTGAAAAGGGTCATCCAGTTCCTCTGAGAGCACCTAGCACATCTACTTTAGCATTATTCTGTGCTGGGATGCTAAGACCATTGAGCAGGTGAGGAACAACAATATTGAGGCAACAACAGAAGGTGCAGATTTGGTGTGGGGCAGAAGAGAAGGCTGTGACAAATATGAGTTACTATCAGCAAAGAAAGGAACAGAAGAGTTGTGATGGCAGTAATATACGAAATTATCAGGTGGAAGAAATGGGAGTTCCAGAAACAGATGACAAGCCCATCAGGGAGGCGCAATATAGTTGTGATGGGGGATCTCAATTCTCTGAGCATCTCTTAGAGCTCTTTTACAGAGGAAGATATGATTCTGATTTTTTGATTTTGGAAGGTTGAGTTCAAATAGGTCAAAGATAGGAAGGAGGTTCAGGTGAAATTGAATGCTCTCAAGATAAAAGTAATGATGCAAAAATTATTCTGATGAGGAAGAAAAGTGGCAACTATTTAAAGAGAGAGTTATGGATTAACAAGGAGCTCACTGACCAATTAAGATTTTTAAAATGTATGTACAATATAAGACTGAAGCAAAGACAGGTAACAGGATGAATTAAAAAAAAGGTAGTGGTACAGTTCTATGAGAATGCTGTCAGGAACGTTATCTCAGAACAGCTGAGGCTAGTGATCAAGGCTAAAGACGATGAAAAAGACTTTTGATGAAAGCTGTGTAAGAATCAGAAAGAGATCAATATTCAGGAAAAATGTGGAGACACTTGGAGCAAGTAGGGGGAACAGCTGAGTTTGGGCACTGAAACTCTGCCTAGGATCTCCAGAGTTTGGGGCCGTTGTTTTTATAATATTTAGATCATGTTTCTTTTGTGCTTTGGGTCGTGAGTAAAGACTACATAGTTAAATCATGCCTGTGATTGGCTTCATTATGCCTTCACTAGCACTCCCCCCAACTCACTACTGGCTTTAGGATCAAATATGAATGACTCTTTTAAAGTCTTTCTTAACCAAGTTCCAAACTGACTTTCCAGTTTCACACATCATTCCCCTTCCTGTACTCTATGGTCAAGCCAAACCGACCTTTTTGCTTTCTTTTCCTCATACACAATACTATCTCTTCTCTCCACACCTTTGCACTGGGTCACCCCCCCCCCCCCAACTTCCCCTCCCCACCTCCCACCTTTCTCTCTTCCCTCCCTCCCTTCCCCCCACCAGCTGTGCCTGGAATACACTCCCTTTTGAATTTTGCAATTGAGAATTCTTCATTTCATTCAAGACTCCATTTGGAAAGACCCTTTTACATGAAGTCTTCCTGACTGCTGCCCCCAGCTGCTACTGCTGTCCCTTCCAAACTGTATTTATTTTGTATATATTATTTATACATATATAATATATGTCTCATCCAATAGAATGTAAGCTCCTTGAGGGTAAGGACTATTTAATTTTTGCCTTTCTCATTCCAGAGTTTTAGCATAGTATTTGGCATATGGTAGGTGCTTAATAATTGCTTAATTGATCATTTGATGATCATGTGATTAGGGTTCCTTGAAATTCAGCAGACCAGGGAGGAAAGAATAGTTTTCAAGATAAGTGAAGACTCGAACTAAGATTCTAAATATCCACACTGACCACACTCTGTAGATTAATAAGGCAAAAAGCTGCTTGAGGCAATGGAGGGGACAGTTCTTTGAAAAACATGTAGAGACTGGTGTCTTCCCAAAGTCCTTTTTGGTATTGAACATAGCACACAATTGCCAGGTGAGCATGTTCTTACTAGTGCTTCCTTCTTATTCTTGAAAAAGATAAGTCTAGGTGTAGCAGTGCCCCATGATGTGTTGAACATATTTGATAGATCAGGGAAATTCTACAGACAAGGAACAGTTGGGTTTTAGCTAGATATTTGACAATCTTTCACAATATGCTTGTGGACAAGATGAAGAGATGTGGGTTAGATAATAGTATTGTTTTTGTTTGATCATTTCCAGTTGTGTCTGACTCTGTGACCCCATTTGGCGTTTTCTTGGCAAAGATGCTGGAGTGGCTTGCCATTTCCTTCTTCAGCTCATTTTACAGATGAGGAAACTGAGGCCAATGGGGTTAAGTGACTTGCCCAGGGTCACACAGCTAGTAAATGTCAGAGGCCATATTTGAACTCATAAAGATGAGTTCCTGACTCTAGGCCCAGTATTTTATCCACTGTGCCACCTAGTTTCCCTACATAATAGTATAATTAGTTAGTTAGATTCAGAATTGTTTGAACGATTGGATCCAAGGAGTAGTTATTAATATATAAATAAACGTCATCTAGCCGTGAGATTTCTAGTAGATTGACCCAGAGATCTGTCTTTGACCTCGTTTTGTTCAGTCAAATGTAAGCTCTCTGAGGGCAAGGGCTATTTTATTTTTTATCTTTGAAGTTCCATTGTCTAGTACGGTGCTTGGAGCATAGTAAGTATTTAACAAATGTTAGTTTAATTGAACCCCATTATATAGATGAGAAAGCGAGGCTGTGCTTAAATTACTTATCCAAGGACACTCAGTGAGTAACAATACTGGGATTTGAACCTCAGTCTCCTGACTCCAAAACCAGGGCTCTCTCTATCATACCATACCACTTTTATATAAAGGGTCTTATTAATGTTTATTATTGTGAAAGTGCAACATGGTTTCAAAAAAAATTTTTTTTAGTAGCAGCTTCCTAAAAGGCCATAAGATGGTGATACAGCTCCACGGAAGTAGGCCATAATTTTTCTTTTTACTGTAAAATGAAATATGATAATTTCTGCTTTCCAGAACAGAACATTTAGGTTTCTTATTAAAAATGAGAAAAAGATACAGATTCAAAAATACCTATACACTTATAAAATTTTACATAGGAATTAAAACACTCTCTACTGAATTCTGATAATGTTTATTTTTCTTTTTTCATTTTTTTCAATCTAAAGAGTCATATTTTACCCTCAAGATAATATTAATAAAAAAATTAGATAGTTGCTACTCAGGTATTGACCATTTTATGGTCAATTAATTGACAATATTATGTCTCCATATTGTGGCAGCTAGGTGGTCAGGTGGCTAGAGCACGGGCCTTGGAGTGAGGAAGACCCAGGTTCTAATGCTGCCTCTTAAATACTTAGTTTTGTGATCTTGGCCAAGTTGCTTAACCTTTCTGTGCCTTAGTTTCCCCATCTGTAAAGTAGGAGTAATAATGGCACCTACTTCTTAGGGTTGTTATGAGTTATGAGGATCAGATAGATATAGTATATATATATATATATATATATATAAAGTGCCTTGTAAATCTTAAAGCACTATATAAATGCTAATTATTATTATTATTATTATTATTATTATTATATCTCTCTCTACCTTAAAAGAATGACTGGATCACTGAAGACAAAGCATCTGATGAAAAACTGCTAAGAACAGGAGAATTTGAGGAATGCTGATTTCCTTGAAGGTTCTACCTTTGGACAGAGGTACCAAAGGATATTTTGTCAGGGGGCCAAAATTCTGCTTTTAAAGATTAGAACCAGATTGTCATAGTGGAAAGGACCCTGGTCTTGGAGTTAGAAGAAATGGATTCGTATCCCAGCTCTAAAACCCACTCTCAGCTATATAAACCTTCTTGAGCCTCAGTCTTGTCATCTGCAAAATGGGCATAATAGTGTTACACTACCTACTTTATAGGTATGTTATAAAAAAATTGTTATGTACACCTTAAAGTGCTATATAAAATGTGAGTTGTCATTCTCTTTATTCCTCCAGTAGGCTAGCATGAAATGTCTCTGGCAAGAGAAGAATCTTGTTAGAATAACAATATGCTTAGAGCTTTCTTTGATTGTGCAACCAATGTAAGGAACTAGACCAGTCACACAAAAAGGAAGGCTTGTCGCTTTCCTCTTAGTTGTTATATTTATTCATAATTTTTCATATTTAATACGATGTATGCATATATTACATTTAAATATGAATTATAATGAATTACAGTATAGAGGTACAATGTGTTATATTTATTAAATAGAGTTTTAAATTCTCTAGTCAGCTGAAAAACTAGAATGGCTAAAAATGACTAAATTTTAATTTGTGTGACTCTGACTATAAGTTTCATGATGGGAGAACATTGAGCAATGTGTTTTAGCATACAAACATTTTCCACCAAATAAAGACATTTATTAAATAAAAGAAAGCACTAGAAAAAAAAGTCCATTGAAGGTAGGCACCAGAGTCACTTGCATTCTTTTACACAGAATTTGTTAAGAAAAGTCTCAATGTAAAATTTTGCTTTGTTAAGGTATACTTAAGCCAAATGTATATGGATGGTGGTTAATATATACTATATTTTATGTTATGTCTATTAGGACTATCTATCTACAACAGTGCTTTACTCATAACACATTTATTGGATGAATGAATGTATAAAATGATTGCATGTTATGGTCTGTTACTGAAAAAATTTTCTTTATCCTTAGTGGAACTACTTACACAGCCAGGGGATGGGAAAACAGAGCTCTGCCCCTGAAGTCAGGAACATTTCATATTCTGTCTCAGATACTTCCTAGCTGGGTGACCCTAGGCCTCGGCTTTCTCATCTGTGTAATGAAGACAATAATAACATCTACCTCACAAGGTTATTGTGAGAATCAAACCAATTGAGAAAATATGTGTGAAGGGCTTTGCAAATCTTAAAGAGCTAGACTGTTAGTGGCTGTTTCTATTGTTGAGCTCACTGTGTGCGGAGTTCAGGATATAGGCTAGAAGGTTATTGGTTTTCTTTTAGCTTCTTTTCTTATAATTTGCTTTTTTCTGCTAGAAATGGCTAATAGAAAAAAAATCAAGATAATTGAGAATTCTGCTTAGTTGAGTTTCCATTAATCAAGGTTCCACTGTACTATCTTGCGTACAGCAGAGTAGAGCCTACAAAAACAAGCTTATTATCCTCAATTATTTTATTTTAGTTAAACATTATGACATATTGGTTGAAATTTCCCTAGTGACCACTATTAGTTTAAATAAACTGGAGTAAATGTTGTCACCACATCTCAGGTTTTACTTGACTTTGAACTATTCACATTTCATTTTTCTTCCTTGGGAAGCAGGAAGTTGTCACAGTTCTATTTGAAGTAAGGTGGCTTTTAAATGATTTGTTTTTCTCTTGACACAATAAATACAATACAAAACTATTTTGTCATTGTTCCTCACATCATTGGTTAAGCTCTTAACTCTAAACATCTGTCCTGTCTTCATTTTATTATACTCAGCCTTGCTTTTAACACCATCAAATATAATATTCCTTTAGGATATTTTCCTTACTTATTTTAATTAATTTCTCTTTCCTTTTCAAACCTGTGAACCTATTATTCATACCAGTTATAATCAAGCACATAAGGTTTACATAGTTAATAACTTATTTAGTTCTCTAGAAGGAAGTTTAAGGACATGTATGCTTACATATTTTAGGTGTAGGACTTAAAAGACTTCTATTTTAAAAATACTGATTAACACCTTCTCTGCACCATTTTATATTTTTTTAAGCCTGAAATTTTTACCAACATCTTTTATTTTCCATCCTATTCATTTCTAAACGTCCCTTCTTTCCTGCCCATGCAGTCTTTCCTTTCAACAGAGATTAAAAAAGGGGGAAAAAAATTACTTCAGCAAAGCCAATCAACACATCAACTATTTCTGACAATATAAAATGTCCTACATCCAGAGTATTCCTCCTCTGCGGTGAAGAGAACCTCCCCATTATTTTAAGCTGAAAGAATTTTTTCTCCTCCCAAAATAAAAGTATTAGTGAAAGGGTAAAGGTTGAAAGTTATTAAACTAATCTCATCATGCAGGTCTTTGATATAATAGGGAGCTTTGGAGAATATTGGGTGTCTTTGAGGACAAAGATCTGGGGAGAGAGTTCTTTTGGAGAAAAGGGGAAGAAGAAATAGCACCTCAGTCTCTTCCCCATCCTTGACTTTGTTAGCTTTGAAAGATGTGGATTTCTCATAGGTGGCTTCGCAGAAGTACAGGGGACTGGCAGCAGGGTCTTTGCTGAGAGTAATCTAGACACATTGAGGCAGGGCTATGCAGCAGTAAACTCTAGCCAGTTGGGGAGTCTCTTGTAAATTTTTACTGGGAGCACTTACAACTCAGAAATCATTGCCGCAAGTCAGAACTTGACTTATTGTTCTGTTGATTGTCTAGAATTAAGAAAGTGTTAATAATGTGGATTAAAATTAAAAGTATGTAAGTATACATCACCCCCCCACCCCACCCCCATCCTGGTTGTTCAGCTTTTACCAGCACAGCCCTAGATTGTTCTATAAATTTTTTGGGGGGGGGCTCAGCAGGATATAGTAGAAGTAGTAGAAGGTTCAGGTAATAAAGTCATCACCAGATTGGAGGTCTTATGGCTATAGACTGTTGCTAATAATAATGCTAATAATAATAGTAATAAAAACTGCTATTTATATAGAGCTTTAAGGTTTACAAAGTACTTTATGTCATTTATTTCATTTAAACCTCACACTACCTTTTCAAGAAGGAAAAGCAGCTTGAGGATGCTTCAAGGAGCTCAGCAGAAAGCTAGACCGTGCCTAGCAGGGTCTTTGTAAAGATTCCATGAAAGAAAAAAACAAAAAAAGAGGCTTCCAGGAGCTGGGGGTTACCCACTTTGCCTCATGTCCTGAAAGCTTGAGCCCACTTCCCTTAGAGAGAATATATCACAGACTTCTGGGGAAGGGATTTTTGTATCTATTGTTCATGTTATGCCATTTTAGTAAATATTCCTTTCTAAAAGCAAATTAAGGTTTATTGATTAATTGATATAAACTGATAGTCATGGAGAGAGGGACACTAGAGGAAAAGACATTAGAAAGAGGACTGACCCCTACCCCCACCCCAGGGTCCTCTATAAATGGTATCAAACTCAAAGAGAAACTGAGCCCATTAAGCTTTATACAAGGACCCCTGGGTTGTATGTTGTTTTAGAAGACCACAAAACGGACATTGTTTATGTTTGATTGTGTTCTTTGTGGTTGTTAAATATTTCCCAGTTGCTTTATAATCTGATTTTTACCACTCTGGAGG
>CM053596.1:213902718-213918980 GCA_028646575.1 Pseudocheirus occidentalis
CATAGCAGACACTGGCAAAGGACTGTCCAGCATGGCATGCCTGCATCAAAGAAAGCACGGGTGCTCTATGAGCAAAGCAAAATTGGGGAAGCTCAAAAGAAACATGAGATGTACAAATTTAGAGATACCTTCACTCCAAAAGTTCAGATAGACTATTTATGTGTGACTTATGGTAGAGCCTTTTAACCTCATATTGATCTGATCAGCCACAGTTGACACACTGTATGTTGACCCCAACATTGTGAGGTCATTTTGGTTCTCTTTGAGCATTAAGGATAACTATCCCTTACCCAGGTAGAATCTGGGAATTTCAGTATCTGGCACATCTCTAAATATGACCATCAGTTTTCCTTAATCATTAGGCAGCTAAATGTTTTAGTTTAGTACACTGAACTTGGAGTCAGGAAGACCTGAGTTCAAATTTGACCTCAGGCACTTACTAATCATGTGATCCTGGGCAAGTCTTAAGACCCACTTAACCTCTTTTAACTGAGAGATCTCAGGATCTTCATCTATAAACGAGGATGATAATAATAATACATTTTTGTTGTTTAGTTTTTTTTAGTCATGTCCCAGTCTTTGAGACCCCATTTGGACTTTTCTTGACTGGAATGGTTTGCCATTTCTTTCTCTAGCTCACTTTGCAGATAAGGAAACTGAGGCAAACAGGGTTAAATGACTTGCCTAGGGTCATACATCTATTGAATGAGGCCAGATTTTAACTCAGGAAGATGAGTATTCCTGACTCCTGGTACTCTATCCACTGTGACCACCTAGCTGCTCCCTATCTTACAAGATAAAATTAGATAATACTTATAATATATTTTACGCATGTTAAAGTGCTTATGTAAGTGCTACAACAAGCCCTCAGGATCATAATGCTTCAAAACAGAACAATTTTATTTACAAAATAAAAGACCTCTTAAGTACCTGTGTCTTAATCCATAAAGACTTGAATCTACACCCCCCCACCCACAACTGCCATGAGTCCACCTCCCCCAGAAGCCTAGTCAATCTTTGTGACTTCCAGTACTGCTCTGGCTGGAGCTCCAACAAGAGCTGTGGTATATGATTGTGGTGGAATATTGTTGTGCTACAAGAAATGACAAGCAGGATGATTTCAGAAAATTCTGGTAAGACTTACATGAACTGATGTAAAGTGAAGTGAGCAGAACCAGGAGAACGTTGTACACAGTAACTGAAATATTGTATGATGAAAAACTGTAAATAACTTTGCTCTTATCAATAATACAATGATCTAAGACAGTCCCAAAGGACTCACAATGAAACATGCTATCTGTCTCCAGAGAAAGAATTGACACCATTCAAATACAAATTGAAGCATGTTATTTTGTTGGACCTTTTATGGGAGTCTGTGTTGATTTATTTCACAGGGAGACAGTGAATTGATGATGGTGCTGCCAATGTGTATGAATATTGTTTTGGCTCTGTTAAGCTTCGTCTTCCCAGGAACAGAAACTGTGAAGGACTTGAGGTAGACTGGACACTGTGAGCTTCAATATGGAGTGGGAACTGGACGAGGAACTGGATGAGGAGCTAACGCCTGCCTACCTTTGAATCTAGATGACAGTTGGGTAAATTCAGGCAGAAGCTGGGACCATGAAATCTGAGATCCAGTCTTGAGTCAAGCTGAAAAGATCTCTCCTTGGGTACTTGATACTGAATGAGAAGATCATATTTACTGTGGCCTGGGGTAGAAAACTTTGACCTTTGTATTTTGTGTCCCTTAAGGAGGCCTGCTTCTTAAGGATGATTGAGTTAAGGACTTACTGAATGATATTTTTTTTGTTTAAAACTGTGTGGTCACTTTAGTGATAGGTTGTTATGTCATAACATTGTGAATGCTGTACTTTGGTTTCTGTAAAAAAATGAATTCACTCTTCTGCATCTTTACTGTACACTTATACTGAACCATTTTGTTCTTTTGCCAGCTGCTGTCATCTGATTGTTTATCACTATTGGTAATCCATTACCACTTCAGCTTTCAGTCAGGTGTTCTGGGTCCTTTCATCCCTAATCCTATCCCTGCAGCCGCATAGCTCTTCTCTGGTGGATGGGGGCACATTGTTCCACCTCCCTGGAATTAGATCTTTAAAGCTGCTCCATGGAGAGTTTACCCCGATGCCTCCTTGGTGATGGTGGTACAGATCTTGTAAATCTCTAGCATTTCAAATCAGGCAGCTTTAGGTAATTCCTTCTTTGACTGCATGAATAAGTCTCTATTATATAGTAGTCCAGATCATAGTCCCAAATTTCTATTTCTAGCATTCAGACCTATGACTCAAAGGAAGAGGGACAAACCTGCTCTGAGGGTCACAATTAGTGTCATTGTAATAGTATTATTAAAGAGATAGCTTGTGAATACTTAGGTATTGACCATTAATATTGATTACTAAGTGCCTGTCTGATTTCATCATGACTACATCATGCCAGACTAACCTTATTCTCTTCTTTGACAGGGGTAGTAAACTGAAAAAGTCAAAGGAATGACATAGACACAGTGTTCTTTGATTTCAGCAAAGGATTTGCCATTCCTCTCAGAATATTCTTGTGAATAAGATAAAGCAATATGAGGTAGATAGTAGTCTAGAGTGACTAAATGATTTGATCCAAAGGTTAGTGATAGATGAATGTCAATTTGTATAGAAATGTCCCAGGACCTATCTTCTGTTCAGTATTTTCATTGATGACTTTGATGAAAGGATGGATCAATGCTTATTAAATCTGTGGATGATGTAACTGCAAGGAATAGGTAAGGTATTGGACTATAAAACTGACTGATATCCAAAAAAATCTTGACAGGCTACAAGGGCCTAAACTAATGAAAGAGAGTTCCATAGCATAAATGTAAATTATACCTGGGTTCAAAAATTGAATTGCACAAATATGAGATGGGATAAGGGGAGGTATAGACAACAGCTCATATGAAAGTGGTCTAGGAATTTTAGTTTTCAACCAAAAAAAAAAGGTGCAATCTTAGGTTTCTTTGATAGGGGTATACTGGTAATAATGAGTAGAGAATAATCCCTTTGTTTTCTGATTTGGTTGTACCATGCGTGTAGTGTTGGGTGCTGGGTGCCACATTTTAGGGAGGTCATTGATAAAGTAGTACACATACAGAGGAGAGTGACCAGGCTGGTGAGGGTTTTAAAACTATGCAATGCAAGAATTTTTTGAAGGAGCTAGGAGGCTCCTGGGAGATATGATAACTGTATAAAAATATTTAAAAGTTGTCATGTAGAAAGGAAATTAGATTTGCATCAAAAGGCAAAACTAGGACCAATGAATGAAAGTTTCAGAGAGGCAAATTTCATCAGGATAAAAGAAAAATCTTGCCAATCATTAGAGTTATCTCAATGTAGAAGAAACTGCCTTGGGAGACGGTAAAGTACTCATCACTGGAGGTCTGCAAGCTGTAGCTGGATGACAACTTGCCAAATTGTTGAAGAGGGAATTCATTTATATAAGTTGGGCTTGATGATCACTGAGGTTTCTTCTAACTGAGATTCTAGGTCTAACAAAGGTGAAAAAGGCTTTAAGCATGACCCTAGTCATGGATTATGTGTCTATTTTTCAAGGACTAACCTGCCTAAATTTAGAGAATCTCCTTACTGGAACTTTTGTTTCTAGGTGACAAATTTTGTTGGGCTGCAAGATCTCATGAAGACCATCTTCTATGAAGTAGAGGCCTCAGGATCTGTGTCAGTGGAGGAAATACCCACACTGATGAAATGACAGTTATTTTGAAGTATAGGAAAGAAAACAAATATCTGCCACATGCCAAGTACTGTGCTAAGTACTTTAGAAATATTATCTCATTTGAGATTCACAACACATGATCTCATTTCCTTCTTATAACCTAGCCAGAGGTAATCACTATTATTATCATGTCCATTTTACAGTTGAGAAAACTGAGGCAAATAGAAATTAAGTGATTTGCCCATGGCCATACAGATTATTAACACATTAGGCTGGATTTGAACCCGGATATTCTTGATTCCAGGCTGCCACTCTATCCACTATGTCACCTAGATGTCTACAAGTCAAATATTTAAGTACTGTGGTTTCAGACACCATTATAACAAAAAAAATGAGTGAGATCTCCTGATTTATCTTAGCAGGGATACCATGTATCACAATACTAGCAACTAGATCAGGGTGGGGAACCTGTGATCTCAAGGCCACATGTGGCCCCCTCTAGGTCCTCAAGTGTGTCCAAAGTTTTGATTCAGTCAAAAGGCTATACTTGAGGACCTAGAGGGCCATATGTGGCCTTGAGGCCACAGGTTCCCACCCTTGAACTTAATAGTGGAAATTTCATGCTATTCATGATTTCTGTTTCTTATAAATGAACTGTGAAACAGACATGGACAATTGTTCAACCAAAAAGATCCAGAGCAATGCAAATCTCCCTCTTTTCTCTTTTTGTGATTGAATCTAAGCTGTAGGATCAGACATTTCTCTGCTTTCTAAGCCAACACCCGCTTTTAGGCTTAAAGGTAAATTACTTGCTCCTGTCAAAAGAACTATGAGCAAATGAGCTAAGATTATTTCCCCCTCTTCCTTTGTCAGGATTTAACTTTAATGATAATAGCCAAAGGACATAAGGACAAAAGTTAATTGTACTTTCATTTTGAAGTGAGTTGAAACATTCCAGGAGAGTTACTGGCCAGCTTTCAGCTTTCCTCATCCCCCTGCCCAGCCCACTTGTATTTAGTCTCCAACTGTGCATCCAAAGATAGGTGAATATAGAGCTATCAAATGTTAGAGTTGGAAGAAAATTTGGAAATTATTTGGTGTGACAGCCCCTCCGCCCCTTATTTTATAAATGAGAAAGTGGTGTCTGGTATAGTTAAGTGATCAGCCAAGGCAACATAAATAGCCAGGGACTCAATCCAAAGTCTTTTTTTTTTTTTTAACACTCTTTCTAGAAATGATGGACCAGCCTTCCCCTTTAGGGAGGCCAAAGTTCAGATGTTTTTATTGCCAGTGCCAGTGGACATTTGTCAGAACTGTGTGGATAAGGTGAGATTGCAAAGTCAATTGCATATAGTAGCCCATAAACAAACAAAATATATTCATCCACTGTTTGCATGCTCCACAGTCTTTTCTGGCCTCATTCAATTGTACATACTTTCTGAACCAATACTTAACAGATTGGTTGCTATCCCAGGTCTGATTTTCTTGGTACCTTTTATTTCTTTTCCCTCCAATGCTATACGAACAGATGTGTAGGCAAAAGACCATGACTTAAACTTAGTGGACATTCAATTCTGCTCTGTCCTTTGGCACTGTGCTAAGTGATGAGAGATAAAAATAAAGGTAAAAGAGTATTTCTATTCTCAAGAAACTCATATTCTAATGCAAAACAAAAATAACCACATAGGAATAAGATATAGGCAGGATAAATTTGAGGTAATCTCAGAGATAAGGCATTAGAATTAAAGGGAAGCATAAAAAGATTTTATAGTCTAATGGGGAGAAAAATGTACATGCAAGATACATAAAGTATAGTGGAGAAGGCATTAGCATCTGGAATAACTGACCTCCTACAGAAGATGAAGGTTTAGTTCATTCTGATGCTATTCCTACAGGAACATGTTTGTTGAATGTTGTTAAATGTGCATTTCTTTCCATCCTTCATTATTTGCCCTCATTTGATCTTTTGCATATAGGTTTTTAAAAATTTAAGTTGGTCAATGAGTTTCCTATGCATCCATATTGTTATTTTTTAAGCATTAATCCTTTTTGTATCTCATCAGAGTTGTTCCTCCAGAAAATCTTTAGAATTTCATTGTTGAGAACTCTCCATTTCTCCTGATTTGACTTTCCCTGAAGGATTATAGTGCATGTTATCCTACCTAGCTTTTCTCTGAACTCTGAAATTTGCCCTCTACAATCTATTTGTGCAATACCATAAACATTTCTCTCCCTTTCTAGCACAAATTCTAGGACAGAGTGATCATTTCTTTCCAGGGCTTCTTCATTTCTATTTTTTTTCCTTTCTAGAATTAATAAGGTTTAGAATAAAAGCTGCTTTTGTTGCTTCCTTCACCTTTTGAAAGATGTAAACATCAAGGAAAGCCAAAAAATAATTAACTTCTCTGCTTCTGTCAGAAAGAGAATGCCAATAGATATCTGGATAATTAAAGTCCCTTATCATTGCTATGTTCTGCTTCTGTGCCAAGTTTTCTAGGTTTCTCCAACTCTTCATTGATTTTCTTAGTCTGTCCAAGTAGCCTATAATATAATCCAATGATGATGTTGCTTCTGTCTCTGCCCCCATAGGACTTCATCTAATATTCTCCGTGTGCTTCTCCCTCTGGTTTCTGTGGTTCCATACATGAGTTTACATTTTAAATATCCAATACTCTTCTCCTCCTCTTACCTCACCACATATTTTATCTGTCTAGACCTTTTGAATAAAACATATGCTTCCAAAATCATATTCCAGTTATAAGTTGCATTGCTCAAGTTTCAGTGATACCTGGGATATCAAATTTGTCTCCTTGAATAAAGATTTCTTGGTTCACCTTGGTTGTAACCCATACTTTCTGTAATTGTATATAGACATTTGTGGCCAAGGTTTTTATTGCTGTCTCCTTTCTTGGAATCTGTCTCCTACGCATTTCTGGGCATCTCTATTGTTTCTTTTCTTCATACGTTGTACCTACTATCTATATTATCTAATTTGGTAGAAATATATAAGCAGTCTTTACTCTGCTTCTTTTCAAATTAAAGCCTCCCACTCTACTTTAGGGGGAAAAAAACCTCAATAGATTTGCAAGACTTTTGGCCAATACATTTTTATGTGTCTTTACTGGGTACGCTGTATTCCTGATCCAAAAGTACATCATTCCTATATTTTAAGCAATTAATTTAATTTAATTTTAGCAATCCCAAACCAGTTGTTTTCACACACCATTTTGTTAACCAAATTAATTTCCCATTAACATCCTTCCAAAATACAGAACTGATCTTTCCTTTTTCTGACCTCATATAGCACTTGATTCTCCCCCTGCTCCCCTGCCTTATCTCTGTCTCTCTCTGACTGTTGCTGTCTCCTATATTCTATTCTTCCCTTTAGTTATTGTGTAGCGTGGTATATTTGTGTATGTGTCACACACCCTTTCCAACAGCATAGGGACAATATCTTAATTATTTTTTTTTGTATATCCCAGTGCCTAGTATGTTCCCCATAAGATGATATATCTAGAGTGGGAAGAGACCTTAGAGATAACCTAATTTAACCATTTTATTATTATCATTATTTTTACACTTGAAGAAACAAGTCCAGAGAGATAAGTAACATGCATAAGGTAACACAACTAATTAACATACAATTGGGACTAAGAACCCAAGATTCTTTCCCCCTAGTCTTGTGTTCTTTCTAGTATGTCATTCTGTCTGTCCCACTTCTTTAGCTTCTGCTTGGGAGGAGAGGCTGGGAATATGGAACTATGCAGCTGATTAAGCTGGCTGGGACTTCTTCAGAATGGATAATAATTCTAAGCAATAATATCAGGTCCCAAGAATTCTTCTTGTATAAGTAAGCCTACACAGGAAGACTGGACACTCAGGTAGGTGACAGAGAAAAAGAGAGAGATCTTATCTGCTTTCTTTTCCCTTTTCTTTCATTCATGTTTCTTGTTTATTTTGTAGGAAATAGAGAAGAAAACAGACATAATCAGCAATCTTCCACTTCCTCTTTTATTCCTTCCCCTACAGCAAACCTCAAGAGTGTGTCAGCTTACCTTTCCTACAACATCTGTCAGCAGCTTCAGGGCCAGAGGATCATGAACCAGGGAGTCGGTATAAAAAGAACCAAGGTATTTCCTTGGGTCAGTTGCGTTGTCTTGGGCACACAGATCAGGGCGCACATTGAATCCATGAGATATTCTCCCCACCGTGAATGGAAAAGCACCACCTACAAAGAAAAGCTTCTTATTAAGGGGCTGTTTGTTGATTGGAGAAATACACTTCAAGTAGAGAGACACCATTGTCATTAGTGACAATTACGTACTGAGTATTAAACTTATAAGAAACGTAGGATCACAAACCTAGAGCTAAAAGGCATCTTAGAGGCCATCTAGTTGAACCCCTTTATTTCATTAATGAGGAAACTGAGTCCTAGTCTGTGCCCAAGGGCACAGTAGACTCAGGATTTGAACACAGATCTTTTGGCTCCAGAGACTGTGCCTTTATGATTTGACACAAGGAATGAAAAATAGACAAGTCTGTTTTGAAGATCTTAGATTCTAATGGAGGAAAAGTGACAGATGAACATTTATACAAAGTACTGTAGGAACACTTAGGAATAAACTTTGCAAACAAGTATAATGGTAGTGAATATCTAGTTTTCTAAGTACAGCCATAGTGTTTATATTACTTATAGAATCTATAACCAAAAGAGGCCATAAAAAATATCTAGTCCCTCCCACACTCCCTACCTCATTTATCAAAGGAGGAAATCTCCAAGGTCTCATAGGTAAAAAACAGCAGCGATCTGTATTGAGTTCTTCTCTAAGATTTCCCTTAGTACAGAGGTTCTCAACTTGTGGGTTGCAACCCCTTTGGGAGTCTAACGACCCTTTCACAGGGGTCGCACAACCCTTTTGCAGGGGTTGCCTAAGACCATCAGAAAACACATATTTCTGATGGTCTTAGGAACCAAGACACCACTCCTCTATCTGTCTCCAGGTGGGTCTGCCCACATGTAGATACACCCACATAGGAGTATTAAAGGGTTGCAGCATTAGGAAGATTGAGAACCAAAGCCTTAGTATATTCATGCATATAAGCACATAGGGACGGTAAATCCTGCTTCTTGTCAGGAATAAATGATGACACCTAGAATATAAAAATATAGTAGCACAATGGAGACAAAATGTAGATGTGAACATGTTCCCTGAGAGTTTTGTTTTTTTTTTCAATCTGGGAGACCTTAAGGTTTTTCTTCTTTTACTTAGAAATGTGCTAAAATACCCTCCTTGTTGCAATGTGGAGGTAAGGGGATTGTAGGTGCTAAAGTAGTAGAGATGAGAACAATTTTATTCTTTGCATTTCCTGTTTGAGATGCCACACAGCTAGAGTGACCAGACTGGGAGTATTGAACTTCTGTGAGATAGAGCAGACTGCACAGACTGTACAGGTCATCTGCTGCACTCTTCAGTGAAGGGAATAAGGCTCCTGTGACATCATCTGACCAGCTTCTGAATTGATTGCATAGATTTGCTTTATATCTACAAGGTGTCCCAAAAGTCTCAGTGTGGTTTTAGACTTCTAAAGATTGAAGTAATAGTGATAATAACCTACATATATGTGTGCATGTTGTTTTGCTTGATAGAACGTAAATTTCTTGGGAGCTGGAATTCTTTCAGTTTTTGTTTTTGTATTCCTTAGTACCTAATGTAGTCCTTGGCAAATAATAGGTGCTTAATAAATGCTTGTAATATAAACGAATGTTCAATAAGCATAGTGAATAAGCTCCTTTACTCTTATACTTACCCCCAAATCTATCAATTAAATGAATCCATTGAACAATAGTACCAAAAGATACAATAAGTCATAAATTTGACATAAATTAGCTCAATTATCATTTAATGTGTTAACCTTTCCTTCGGTTCCTTTTGGTAAGTACTGTAGTGAGGTATTTCTGTTGTCTACCTGTCTTCTCCAGCCTTGTTAGAGAATAAGCCACCTTTAATCAAGGGCTATTATTTTAGAAAGAAAAATCCTTCTATTGGCAGTGCTGAAACAAAAAAGTCCCAAAAAACAAAAACAAAACAAACTCCTCTTCACTCCCCAGGATTCAAGTATCTACTTCCCAGCAATTTAACTGAAATAATATGCAGTTTATTTTCCAATCTGTTGGGGTTATTAATCTTGGAAACATAATTTTCAGAGCTTTAGGGGACCTCAGCAGCCATGTAGCTTAACCCAGGCTTAAAATGAATTCCCATTACAACATATTAAATAAGTGGTCAGCCAGTTTCTGCTAGCAGATCTCTGATGGAGGGGAACTGCTTCTCAAAACAACCCATTTCCCTTATGGATCACTCCATTAATTAGGAAAAATTTCCTGACATTAAGGCTAAATTGGTTTCTATGCAACTTCCAGTCATTGTTCTGGTTCTGCCCTCTGGGGCCAAACAGAAGGACTCTCCTACTTCCACATGACAGCCCTTCTTATACTTGGAATAATTATCATTTACCCTTCAAGTCTTTGCTTTTTTAGGATAAAAATATCCAGTCCTTCAACCAATCCTCACATGACAGGGACTCAAAGGTCTTGTTGTACTGATTGCTCTTTTCTGGCCACTCTCCAACTTACCACTGTCTTTCCTAAATGGTGGCAGCTACAACTGAACACTAGACTTCAGTTATGGGCTTACCAGTACAGAGTACAGGGCTCTTATTCCTGAGAGCCCCACCTTTCAATACAAATGAAGATTGCATTTACTTTTTTAGTTACCACCTCACACTGACTCATATTGAATTTGTAGAACACTAAATCCTCTATTTTTTCCCCCAGAAAACTTCAGTTTAGCATTGCCTTCTTCATTTTGAACTCACGAAGTTGTTTTTTTGAATCTGAAACACATATTTCACATCAATCCATACATGGTGAAGGCAGCAGAATGGAGTAAGGAGGAGAGATTGCCCAGTTGAAAGCCCAGCTTGGGTGTTTTCATTTCTTGTTTTTCTTTCCCATCAGTACAATCAATAAAATTGAGTACTATAGTTCTGCCTAAGATCAATTATAGAGTGGTAGATATGGTGGATCAGGTCAGCTACAAGAAAATCTATGGCTTGAGATAGTCACTTAATCTGACCAATCTTCTGTTCTATTCACAGAAGAGCTGATGGGAATGAATGTCAGTTGATTTTTATAGTCAAATATATTAGAGTTGGAAGGGATCTCAAGAAATCATTTGGTTCAGCCACCTGCCTTTGGGCAGATAAAGTATTTCTTATGTCCATTATATAAATGAGGCAAATAAGTCCCAGAGATCAAGTTTTTCATCATACAAAGTTGTAATCGTACAGTGTGAGAAAAGATCATAGATCATAGAGTTGGAAGGAATGATTTAGTCCAACTCCCTCACTTTACAGATGTGGAAACTGAGGCCCAGGGAGATTAGATGAATTGCCCAAGGGCACACAGGTAGTATTAGAGGTAGTACTGGAAATGAACAGGTTATAAGGAGAACAAAGAGTAGTAACAAACAGGAAGAAAACAACGGACCTGGAATCAAGACGCTTTGGTTTGTGTCCTGACCCCTGATGCTGACACACTTTGTGTGACCTTAGATAACACAAAACCTCTCTGAGTCTTAGGTTCCTTCATTGCAAATTGATATAATACTTGCACTACCTACCTTATGTACTGGTGAAGAAAAACTGTAAACCTTAAAGCTCTATGTAAATGAAAGTTATTGTTATTAATCTGAGTGACATAGGAGGAGCCTTGTTGGGGGGAGTAAAAAGAAAAGAAGCAAAAATAGTACTGGACCAGGAATCAAGAGAATTGAGTCCTAGTCTGGACTCTCAACAGAGAGTTGAGAGATGTGGAGAGATTTGTAGGAGGAATCACATGACCTTGCTGAGATCTGTTTGGTTTATCTGTAAAATAGTTAAAAGGTTGGACTTGATCATCTGAGGTCTTATACAACTCTAAAATCCTGTTGTACCTTGAATATATAAGGAAGACCCATTTGATAAAAGACCTTGAAGTATAGTATAGCCTTTGGGTTTTGAATTTTTTCCAATAGGAAGCCAGTTTCCAGTTCTCTAGCAGGAAAATCATACCATGTATTGGATTTTGTCTTTTGCACTGAACTATAAACTTCTCCAGAGCAGAGACTATGTTTTCTATTCTAGATTACAGAACTGAATCTGTAGTGTGCTCTGTCCATGGTGCTACTAAAAGGTAACTGGTTCTGTGGTTGCCACTCTGCACTACTTGGCCCAGACTGGCATGTCCATTTAAGTCCAGTGATCTTAAAATGATAGAAAATATTTCAAAGCTAGATAGATTAGAGGCACAAATCAGTGGTGGTGATGGTGGGAATAAGGAGATCAGGCATCACTTTTTCTGATTTGGAGGCAAATTTTCAGTATAACCAAGGTATGTAGAAGAAAGGGAATAAAGGAAGAGAAAGTAATAAGCATTCATACAGAATCTACTATGTGTCAGGCACTGTCATGCATGCTTTTAAAAAAAAACAAATATTATCTCATTTGCTCCTAACAACAGCCCTTTGAGGTAGGTGTTCTTACTCCCGTTTTTACATTTGAGGAAGTTGAGACTTAAGGTTAAGTGGTTATACGACCTAGGTTAAACGATCAAGGTTACACAGCTAGGAAGTTTCTGAGTTTGGATTTTAATTTAGGTCTTTCTGACTCAATGCCCCGTGCTCTATCCGCTGAGTCACTAGCTACCTTCTTACTCTAAATCCTATGAATACAATTATTTGGCAAATGATGACTCATTATAAGAAATAATGAGTTCTTACCTCCATGTGCAAAGCACACTTTAAGTTTAGGAAACTTCTTAAATATTCCTCCCATAATCATGGAACAAATGGCTGTGGTGGTTTCTGCTGGCATGCCTGAAAATAGCAAGCAAAGAAGCAAGATGCAGGGCTTGTTAGAATGAATCAAAGCTATTGCAGAGGGATTACAGATTTTTTTTTTAACTGTCCTTCAGTTCAGTAATCTCTTAAATTTAATGCTCCTATGACTTAAATACAGATCTTTAAAATACCATTACTTTGGAGATAATGTAAACTTATTATTTTTTAACTTTTCGGTTGAGTTGTTTAGAGATTTAAACTAGTTTTGAGTCAGAAGACCTAGTTTGAGTTCCTGGGTCATTTGATGATTTATGAACATGAATGGCAAGTTGACTTTAGTCTGTCTGTCTCTAAAATTGGGATAACAGCATTTGGTTTCCTTCTTCCCCCTATCCTGTCTGCTCCCAAGAGATAAGGTCAAGGCCAACTAGTGTAGAGTAATATGAAATCAATTCAGTTCTTTAGGATTCTTGATGTAGTTGCTTCACACAAAATGAACTGATTAACTTCCCTTCTTTAGACAGACATACAAATCTTCTTAAGAAGACTTTGCAAAAAGTTCAACTCCATAGAGTTGAACAGGCACATTTCTGAGTTGTCAGGTCACTAGGGTATAATTCTCAGGGGGGTGGCAGGAAGCTTCATCATCTGACATTAAAGAAAACTATGCAGGCTGCCCTACAATCCTCAGAAGAATGTGAGTCAGCTATCCTGAAATCTTCTCTTATTGGGCTCCCCTTTATAAGAAGGCAAAGAAATGGGGAGAGATTTCTGTTCACCTTAAGTACTGTTAGGGAAACTATATAGTCTCTGTCCCTGGACAGAAAACTATATGGATATTCATTAAGACTTGTTGACAGCTGTGAGTTTCAACCCTTTCCCTTTTATTACGAGAATGATAACAAGTAACCAAATAAGTCCAGTGAATATTACTTCCCTTTCCTTCTGTGGACTCTAATAGTCATAGCAAGAGGTGATATGACTGAAAACGTGTGGAGGAAGAGAAGCAGGGTCTGGATAATGTATTACAGAGGAGATAATCAGCCCATTGAAATTTGGCTGCTTGGTTTATATTACTTGTGGGATCTCGCTAGATTACATTGAGGATCTCAGTTTTAGGAATGGAAGCTCTAAGATTACTGGAATAGATTTCTTCCTCATCTACACCTGTTAGAATCTTTAACTCTCCAAGCCTCAGCTTAAGCTCTTTCTTCTACATAAAACCTTTTATGATCTCACAGCTTCAAGTACCTTTCCTCTCTAAATTATCTCATATAAATTTTGTAAAAATCTATATGTGCACATGTCATCCTGACAGAAAATAAGTTCCTTTCCTTGAGGGCAAAGTATTGTCTTATTCTCTTTTTTTTGTATCCTCGGTGCCTAGAACAATGCCTGGCATCTAGTAGGCACTTAGTAAATGCACTTTGATTGATTGAAGCTATTATGAGGTTATAAGACAATCTGAGAGTCACTGGTTGGGCCTAATAGAGGAATCTGGTCCTTGGGCTCTATTCTATATTCCCATTAAGGATTTCAATTTGATATCCCATGTTTTAGCTGATGATTGGAAAAATGTGAAGCTGTTACTAAGCCAATACAAACCCACTAGCCAGGGAAGCCAGTACTTGGCCATTCGTCCTTCTGTCTGCATGTCCCAGGGGTGTACAAACAGGGAGCAGTTCAACTGTTCTGCAGCCTTCAAGGAAGCAAGCAACACAAAAGAGGTTATTTTAGAAGGGCCAGAAGCAAAATATCAACCAAATTTACATTTTCATGTAGTGTATCACAAATGACCATTCTTGGATTCTGAATACAGTAGTGAACTGAATAAATAAATTCAAGGAATTAGGAAGCTACTTCTTGACTTAGAGGACACATTCATTGATAAGTTCTGGTTCTGCTCCTTCAAAAAGGACTCCCAGGTTGAAGAAATGCAGAAGAGAAGATTAGGATAAAATCAGTTCAGAGTTAAAATTGATTTATATTGGCAAAATAACCCATCAAATACATGTTCAGAAGTCAAAAGTTTTGGTTGAAGGTTAGAGAGATTTTATCTCATAGACAAACAGGGGAAAGAGATATAATCTCATAGCCCAGGTATGGGCAGAATTTTCCCTGCTTTCTCCCATGGATCTCATGGGAGAGAGTTCTGTCAGTTCTCAGAGAAGCCTCCTTAGCTTCTACATCTCTATTTTTTCAACATGCCAGCTACAGAAATGGGAATACCTTGCATGAGAACTGAGGGGATTATGGGACATGATTCTCAGATCCAGGGCAGACTTATAATATGATCTCTGTGAGGGAGTAGCATTCTGTTGAGTATGGTGATCTTGGGCAGTATACAAAGAAAGGAGGAAGTTCAGCTTAGAAGTAATCAATGGTAGCAGTGTGGCCCAGATCTCAGGCTCAAATCAGAGTCTCACTTTCAGCATCTAGCCCAGATTATAAGAAATAATCAGGGTGGGAATCCTAGACCAAAGGGGAAACTACAATTCTGCTCCTCTAAGCCAATAGATTTTCCCAGATGGTTGATAGGGCTAAATATAGTAGCAATCTACTCTTACTCAGACCTAAATCCAGCTCAGGAACTTGCAGAGCTCAAACTAGGGGGTCAGCAATTATGCTTTGCCCTGGAACAGACCACTCAGGAACATTAAAGTCTTTTAGGTTTTAAGTTTGTTCCTGAGATCCTAGAATAACACAATATTCAATGCCCCAAGAAAGCATCAATAGGACCACCATCCTAGACCTTCCCTCCAGAAGTGCCACAGAGCCTTGCCCTAAAATCAAGCCTGAAGTCAGGAAGCAGGCTGAAAGAATGGGAAAAAAATTAAAAGAATCCCACCATAATGAGCTATTGTCTTGGCAGGAATGCCCAAAACACAAATGCAGAAGAAAATGACACAAAACATCTAAAAGCAATGCTTCAGAGAAAAATACAGGTTGTACACAAACTTAATGAGAATTACTGGAAGAGATGAAGCAAGCTTTTAAGTAGGAGTTTACAAAAAAGTATAAATAACGAGCACTTGAGGAAAAAAAATGGAAAAGAAATGAAATCTATGGAGGAAAGAAGTGGAAAGAGAATTGACAGCTTGGCACATGTGGTATAAACACTTGCCCAAGCAACTCCCTGAAAATTCAAATGGACCAAACAGAAGTGGATGATTCCATGAAGCAACAACAAATATTAAACAAAGCCAAATGATTGAAAAAAAATAAAATGTAAGATATCTCATAGCAAAAACAACTGACTTGGAAAACAGATTAAGGAGAAAAAAAATTGAAGAATCATTGGATTATTTGAATACGATATTCAGAAAAAGAGCCTATGCATATTTCAAGAAGTCTTAAAAAGAAAACAACTTAGATCTTGTAATGGCAATTAATTTAAATTTGAAGAACCCTTTTTGTTATGTCAAGTAAGCAGATACTTAGCCCTTAGTAAGTAATCAAACCTCTGTGAAAGAAACAGAAGGTGTGAACTCTGTTTCCTGTTGCTGACATAACAGGAAGGGGTTGGCTGAAACAGGAAGCCAATGTATGTGTGTATAAGAAAAGCCCCAGAGAGGCACATTCAGACTTTTCTCCTAATAAGATCCTGGTGGAAGAATCATTGAGGCTGAAGCCAGCTGAAAGAGAAAGAGAGAGAGAAAGAGA
>CM053596.1:213928273-213964119 GCA_028646575.1 Pseudocheirus occidentalis
AAAAAAAAAAGAAAAAGGAAAAAAAAGGCTACAGCTGTAAGTATTATGCAAGGATTTTCCCCTTAAAAATTGGAGATTTTTTTAGTCTCCAGTTTTGCTTCCCCCTAGAAGTGGAAATGTATTTACCTACCAAAAACTTCCTTCCTACGTAGTTGCTTGGAACTGGACTCAGGCTCTTAGATTATAGCTAAGTTTAGGACAAATAACTCATTTGATTAAAGCTAGGTGGCAGTAAGGCCAAAGTTAATCTTGAAGGTGTTCAGAAAGCTTCCTTGTGTTTCTATAACTAAATATGACTAGTCACAGGATCATTGATTTAAAGTTGGAAGGGACTTTAAAAGACATCTTAATTTAATCCTTTCACTTTTTTTTTTTTGCTTTTTGAAGGGGGAAGGCAGTGCAATTGGGGTTAAGTGACTTGTCCAAGGTCATATGGCTAGTAAGCTCACTTTTTTTGTAAAGCAAAGAAACTGAGCTTCTGAGAAGCTAAGTGTCTTGCCCAAAGTCACATAACAGGATTTAGAAGAACAATAATTAGCATTTATATAATGCTTTTTGAGTTTTGCAGAGTTCTCCACAATTATTATCTCATTTTATCCTTAAAGCAATCCTGGAAAATAGTTGCTGTTATTGCCCCCATTTTACAGATGAGAAAACTGAGGCAGACAGGAGCGACTTACTTGAGGTCACATAGCTAACAAGCGTCTGAGATAGAATTTGAATTCAAGTCTTCCTTATTCCAAGTTGGGTACTCTATCCACGGTGCCAAGCTACTCCTCTCTTCTTAGGGGCAGATAGATGGTGCAGTAGATAGGCTGCTATGTCTAGAGTGCCATATAAATGCCAGCTATTGTTATTGTCACAGTCATTTTGCAAATATCAACTTTGTCATAGGAAGTGTGTGAATGTATCACTTTGGAGCCGGGAGGTGCCTCATACCATGCAGTCCAAGCCTCTTATTTTATACTTGAGGAACATGAGAACCAGAGAAATCATAGGACTGGAGATGTAGAACTGTAAGGGATCTTAGAGTCCATTGAGTTTGACTCCCTTACTTTACAGATGAGAAAACACCAAGGCACATAGGGATTAAGCAATTTTCCCAGAGTCACATAGCAACAAAATATCTGAAACAAATATCTGAAATATTTGAATCCAGGCCTTCCTGACTCCAGTGCCCTCTGCACTCTTCTAGGATGTCTCTCGTGGGGAATGAAGATTCTTGCCTGAGGTTACACTGCTGGTTAATAGAAGGACTAGTATCTTTTCATGCTTCCCTTTTCATTCTGGGCACAGTGCCTTTCTGAAAGTTATTTATGGGATACCTCAAAGACTAAAGAATGACCTTTGAATCCCTAGTGGGAGAGCAAAATGCGTGTGAGCAGGTAGGAACCCCCCCTCCCCTGCCACTGTCCTCTGATTGGCTGTTTCCTCCCCTCCCCTCTCTTATCTCCTTCCCCTAACAAGACTTAATCTTGAGCTCTATTCATACCCAGTTGGAACTATAGCTCTTGGTTTTTCTCCTTTTCTCTTTACGTATTTGTTCTGTCCCAACTCTTTCAGCTAAAGCCCAGGCTACATTTCAACCACAAAGTGAATTCAGGTCCTTTAACAATGTTTGCATTTTTTCCGTGACCAATAACTTCAGAGTCATTGAGCAAATGACTTGTGAAATCATGTCAGGGAGAACAAACATAACAGTTATTTACATCATAGAATGACTGTGTCCTGGTCATCAACACCGGTATGCTGGTGGGATTGATTTGACTTCAGCTGTGAAACCATGCGTGAGTTATAAGCTTTTTTAGGGGGAAGAGGAGAGGAGGTAAAATAAAGAGATGGCATCGAAGAAAAAATCTGGGAAATATATTTAATTTGTCACATGGAGGATTCTCCCCTCCTTCTTCTCCTCCTCCTCCTCACTTAGCCTTAGAATGCTGTTTAGCACAAAAGAATACTTAAAAGTTTTTCCTCCAAAGGAGGGAATTATTCATATGGATATGTATGTGTCCAAAGAATGTTAAATCTGGAAGGAATCTTAGAAATCATCTAGTTCTCTGCTTCTCCCACAGAATTTCAGAGTTTGAAGGGAGAGGAGTGATTTGTCAATCAATTAACCAACAATTCTTTCTTAAATACTTAGCATGTTCTAGGCACTAAGGATACAAAGACAAAAACTGAAACATTCTCTACACTCAAGAGACTTAAACTGGATAGTAAGGAGTCAATGCTACACATATAAACAATGTAAAAAGGTAATTTTAGGGAAGATAGACTAGCCACAGAGGGAGGAGGAAGTAGGAAAGTCATAAAAAGAACTGACATTTGAGCTATTGTGAATCAATCAAAAGTATTTCTTTATAGTATGTAATAATAAAAAGTATTTATTAAGATCTTACTATGTGCAATGAAAAAGAGAGTAATATTTGTCTCTATGGGGGAGACATTTACATAAATAAGATATATAAAAGATAAAGATAAAGTAGATGGGCAGTAAAGTGGTATTTGAACTGATTCTTGAAGAAGCAAGGGATTTTAAGAAGTGAAAGTGAGAAGGTGGAAATTTCCAGGCAAGAGGGGCAGCAGACAGGATAAAAACACAGAGGTATATTCTGTGTGAGGATCAATAAGTAAGCAAGTATGGCTGAACCATAGAGTATGTATGAGAAGAATACTATTTTAGCCTTCCTGTTTTCTGGGGTCTCTGTCTCTACCACCAAATGAATTTTTCTTAAAACGTTGACTTGATTATGGCTCCAGTGCATTTTGTGAAATTTGCTTTAGGAAAGTTATGAAAATGCTAGTTATGATTCTGAAGTCATGACACCTGGATTCTAGTCTGAGTCTTTAATTTGCTGTGTAAATCAGTCAAGTAATTTCCGTGCTTTAGTATCCTCTTCTTTAATGAGTAGGGAATGAACAAGATAATTCTGAGGTTTCAATGCTATGGAAAGTCATCAAAACTAAACATAATCCAATTAGCCAGTATTCTATTCAGTTTAAATACCTGATATTGATTTATTATTCAGAAGTTTATTACTGTTCTTGGTATTTCTTTCTTTCTTTCTTTCTTTCTTTCTTTCTTTCTTTCTTTCTTTCTTTCTTTCTTTCTTTCTCTCTCTCTCTCTTTCTTTCTTTCTTTCTGCATTTTGGAGGGCAATTGGGGTTAAGTGACTTGCCCAAAGTCACATGACTAGTAAGTATGTCAAGCGTCTGAGTCCAGATTTGAACTCAGGTCCTCCTGACTCCAGGGCGGGTGCTCCATTCACTGTGCCACCTAGTTGCCCCCCTTGTTCTTGATATTTCATAGTCTCATTGACTATATCACAAGGCAAACAGCTGGGATGACTAGACTGAAGAAGCAGAAATGACTGAAATCAGAAATTAGTCATCTTTCTGAGACTCTTTTTCTTAGGAGACTTTCACAAATCTCTAACTGCCTTTTGGATACACCCACTTGGATGTCTTGTCATCACCTAAAATTCTTCATGTCTAAAGCAGAACTCATAATTTTTCCTCTGAAAGATTGAGCTATCCAGTTCCTTCTCTGGACTTTCTTATTTCTAACAAAGAAAATGATTATTCCAGTCATGCAAGTTCAAACCTTGGATTCATTCTCAACTCTTCCCTTTACTATTCCCTTTATTTCCTTCTTCTTGTCCCTTTTTCTTCTCCCCACATACAATTTGTTCATTACATCCTTCGCACTGATATTAGATCAATCTTCCTTATGCATAAACTTCCTTATGAATATGTTAGTTCTTAACTCATGACTCTTCAACGAATGCCTTGTCTATTAAATAATGTAAGTAAAGTTCAAATTCCACTGACCTGGCATTCAAGGTTTTCCACAACCTGATTTTTCCTACTGGTTTAGCCTTATCTTACACATACTCTATAGTTTATTCAAATCTTTGATTCCCCCAAACTTTCCCACCTTCATGCTTTTGCTCATATTATTTCCTATGCATGAAAGTTGCCTCCCTTTCCCTCTGTACTTGTTGGATTCCTTTCGTCTTTTAAAAGCCAAATTAGATGCCACCTGTGCAGAAGTTTCCTTTATCCTCCTGTTAGCAGTGACCCAAAACTTTACCTAACATGGCACTTTATTTGCATCTTTAATGCATTCAACACATACCCTTTTGTATTAATAGTCATTCATGTATGAGTTATAGGCCTCCCCTCCGCCCCCACTAAGTCGTAAATCCTTTCAGGGAAGGGACAGTGTTTCATCTAAACTGTTTCTCTCTCAGGTCTAACACTGTACTCTGAACACATAAAGCATTTAATTAATATTTGTTGAATTTTCAACAGTCATGAAGTCACTTCAATTCTTTTATAAAGTTTTTCCTATCTACCTGCCTTTCCCATTCCCATTGCCAGCATATTAGTCCAGGCCATAAGCACATCATGCTTAGTTGAATCTAGCTCTCTAGTCAATTTTTCTGCCTTCAATCTCTTCCCACTCTAGTCAGTCCTGTAGAGAAACAGATTAATCTCTTTTAAATGCCGTTTTTATCATGTTATGATTAAAACCCAAATTTCTATGATTGGCTATATGGTTCCTACCCACTTCTACTTAATCTTCCTACATGGGTTGTAACTAGGACAAGGCTAAGAGGTAGGGGGTGGGATTTGTCCAAGGGTGGAAAATTTGTCCCAAAGAAGGAGATTTTTAAATAATTGAAGACAAGAGATTGTATTCCTCTAAGTAAGAAGACTGTGGTGGATCCTTGAGTTAAGGAATGGGTGGAGCTGTGACTTTGTGGAGCCCATGATAGGATAATGAGAGTGGAGACAGGAGCAGACTTCAGCTGGGTTTCCATCTTGGTGGTCTTTTAGGAGAATGCTAAGTATGGTGATATCTGATCTCAACAATGAGAAGAGAGGCTGGCCCTGGTGTAGTAAGTTCATCATCTCACTGTTGATTGGACCCTCACAACATTTTTTCAGCTCAGGGGTATCCAGGGTACCAGCAGAATTGATCTATGTCAAGTGGGACCATTTATTTGAGTGTCAAGGTAAAAAAAGTGAGAGCTTCCTTTATAACTATGATTTTTTCCTCCTTTAAAGTATTGTTAACCTGCATTAATTAAAAATTCCTGAGGAGTAGGAGGACCTTAACTGGGGTGAATTTGTGGCATAAGGTACATGTGGAAGGACTAAAGAACCAGCTTCCTGATTCTTTATCATGAAATCCACTGATCCCTGGAAGAGCAGCTGCCACTCTGACCACCAACTCTCCTGTTCCTGAGGGAAATCAAATTTAAATTTGTTGTTGAGCAGTTTCAGTCCTATCTAACTCTTCATAATCTCATTTGAGGTTTTCTTGGCAAAGATATTGGAATGGTTTGCCATTTCTTTCTCTGGTTCACTTTTACAGATTAGGAAACGGAGGCAAACAGGGTTAAGTGACTTGCCAGAATCACGTATCTAGTAATTGTCTGAGGTCAGATTTGAACTTAGGGAGATGTCTTTCTGATTCCAGACCTGACCCTCTATACACTTCATCACCTAGCTGCCTCTCAGATTTAAATAGCTCGGATTAAAGAGCTCTGGGTTGGAAGACAAGAGAGGAAAAGGTTCTAGTCTCTGCTCCTACTAACTCTGTGTCTTTCTTTTTCTATTTTGTAAAATAAGAGGTTTGGACAAGAGGATCTCTAGTTTCTTTTCTGTCTTCACAATCTTCAAGTCTATTGGATTTAGATTTATTTGACCATGATCTTAGGCAAGTGAATTGTCCCTCTGGGTTTCAGTTTTCTTCCCTCTTAAATGGAAGAGTTTGACCAGATGATCCTTAATGTCCCTTTTAGCTTTAATACAATATTTTGAGGGAGGGAGGGTAGGTGGCACAGTGAATAGAACACTGGCCCTGGAGTCAGGAGGACCTGAATTCAAATCTGACCTCAGACACTTGACACTAGCTGTGTGACCTTGGGCAAGTCACTTAATCCCAATTGCCACTTCCCTCTTCAAAACATAAAAAATATTTTGAGGGAACTGTAGAGTTTAAAGTCTGCTTTGGCCCCCTCTCCAAAAGCATCCATCTTCTTTCTTTTACTGTTCTACCTCCCATTCCTAGTAGTTAGGCCTAGATGACAAATGTGAAGAAACAACTTATTCTAGCACCTAGGTAACAAGAATAATCAACTAATATAGCATGTATTTTATTCATTATTTAATCCATAAGTATTTATTAAGTACATACTGTGTGCCAGGCTCTGTGCTAGTTATTCTGCATGTCCTAACTTTCCTATTAGACTGTAAGGTCATTGAAAAGTCTTTACCTTTATATACTGAATGCTCAGCATATACTAGTCTTTCAATAAATGTCTGTTCATGAGAATGACCCACAGATGTTGTATGGTTTTTGTTCTAGCCCTCCTGTGTCATGTATAGCCCCTGAAACATTCTCATGTTTTCAGTGGCCAGTGTCTCAGTGCACCAAAGATGGCTGTATGAATCAAGGATTTGCCTGCTTCCAATATATACCAATCAAAGGAGAAATGAATTGCTCTTTGAAATCTTTATAAATCTTTACAATAATAAACAAATGTCACTGGAGCTGTTCCAGGACTATTCAAAAATTAAGGATTGAGAAGGGAAACAGAGAAAAACACAATTGTAAAATGTTTCAGGAAGATTTTTGGGAAGCTCAAATCTCTGCTAAATTAGGCATTGAGACCAGCTGTCCCAGAAGATTTTGATTCTTACCAAATGAATGTTGAAGAATGAAAACACATTGTAAATGAAAAATCCCAGATTTCATTATTCCTGTTTACCTGGGGAAGGTGGGAGGAGAGTGGTGTCATACTTGTTATATTGTTCCTGAGTCAACTTTTTGGGGTCAAACCACATTTGCTTCATAAAAGAGTTGAATTAGTGTGCCATTTTTATTATGTTTAGAAATAGTTTAGGAACATAGAGATCATAAGTTATTTTCAGATTTGAAGGAATTCACTGATGGAACAGTCTAGTCCTGATGCCATTTGCAGAGAAGCTTGTTAATGACTTATTTACTTTCTCCTTCTGAGACTGGTCTATTGAGGTTAGGTTTCTTATTTTCTAAGTTTTAGTATTTTATTTTATTGTTTTGTAGATATTTTCCCTTTTACTTTATGTTCCCATTTGAATACATATATACATATCTCTGACTTTCCAAGGATCTATTGATGTATCTAATGAGTGAAAACTTCTCAAGCAGCCTGAGATTGTCTTTCCCTTTTCCTTCTCCATTGCTGTTGCCAATCACTTTCATTTTCTTCATCTCTTTTCCCACCCTAGGTGGGACCCTCCCCTCCTTTTCTTGCTGTCCCGTTTGGGGAAGAATTTGGTGGAGTCTGCCTCTCAACCAATCAGAGAGGAGACAGTCTGGAAGGGAGCTTGACAGAATTATAGTATAAATTCTTGCACCATCTTTTATAACATGTCTCTTCTCCATGATGAGTCATGGGGATGGCCGCCCTCTTCTCCCAGGGAAGAGAATAAACTCTTGTTCTTATCCTAAGAGATCTCTGCACTTATTTATTCATTACTAAATTAAGGACAAAGGGTATTTTGCATCCCAAACAATGTGGACCATCAATTGTAACCCCTTATCCCCCAAACCAATCACAACTCCTTAAATAACTTACACTTTTAGAGTGCTGCCTGTGGTATAGAAAGGTTGAATGACTTGTCTATGATCATGAAATTAAGTATCAGAGGTGGGATTTGAACTTAGATCTTTCTGTCTTCAAGTACAATATTCTACTGATTATGCCACTCTGCTACTCTGATTGCTGGTAGTTTTCTTTAGCAATAATGATCAACACTTATTAAATTTCCTGATTGCTTATCTGTATTATGGACATTCTTGGCAGCAATGTTTGGGAAGGACAGCTGGGTCTAGAGAAGAACAGGGCAAATAGAATGATGAATTACTTGATGTCAGTTCAATGGGACATGAAAACTATACAAGTACAAATTGGTCTATCATGTGAGAGATAAGATTTGTTCTCTTGGGCCCTAGGGGGCATATAGAGGAGCAATGAATAGAAGGAAATTATAAAGAGGCAAATTTAGGCTTTGTGAAAGAAAAAACTCTCTAGTATTAATTAGTAGGAGCCCCAGCCACCATGCTCTGGTCTTCCCTACATCTCCAAAAAATGCCTTGCCCTCTGTCACTATCATCTACATTTTTCCAAATCTTCTTTATATTTTGTTTTCCTCTTTTGGAATGTAAGCATTTGAGAATAGTGACTTTTTTGTTTTCTTGTTTTGGTTATCTCCAGTACTTAGCACAGTGCTTGGTGCAGAGTATAAGTACTTTAATAAAGGTACTATCTATCCATAAATATCTATCTATCTATCTATCTATCTATCTATCTATCTATCTATCTATCTATCTATCTATCTATCTATCTATCTGTCTATGTATCTGTCTGTCTGTCTGTCTGTCTGCCTGTCTGTCTGTCTGTCTGTCTATGATTCAAGTTATCCAAAACCAAAATGGGCAGCCTGGGTTATTGAAGTTTTGCCTAAAGCTGGATGACCATTTGTCAGGTATGATGTAGAGCAAATTCTATTTGAGATAGGGATTGAACTGAAGTTGTCTTTTTTTCTGGCCAGTGCAAATGCTTAAGTAGAGTTATTTTGCATTTTTACATCCATCAGCATAACATAACATAGAGATGATCTTGCAAAGAAAGAAAAAAAAGGAGAGAGACCTTACTTCCTTACTATTTAAAAGATATTAGTCAAAGGGGAAGGGGAGCTATGTGCATGTGTTAAGACACATGGCACATGTATAGTGATATTATTGTCATTGAGGTCTTTAGTATTTTTATGTATTTTTGTGTTTCTATAGCTTATGTAGCCACAACTGCAATGATTTTCAGAGTTCTATTGATGTGGACCACCACTAGGTGGTACAGTGGATAGAGAGCTGATCCTAGAGTCAGGGTAGCCCAAGTTTAAAGCCTGCTTTTAGGCACTTATTGGCCGTGTGACCTTGGACAAATCTTAAAACTCTTTTGGCATCAGTTTACTCATCTATAAAATAAAGGTTTTGAACTTGATGGTCTGTAAGTTTCCTTCCAGCTCTAAATATATTCCTTTATAATCCTAATAAAGCCCAGTCACCTTGATGACATTATTATGCAGATGCATAATAAAGGCTTGTTGACTTGACTTGTCCTTTGGCCTTCCACCAAAATCTTCCTAGAGTGCATGATTATGACATGAAAGTGTCTATTGCTTCCCAAAAGCAATTCCAGCTAAGTGCAGCCTGTGGCTGGTCCCTTACAGCTAGGGAAGGCTTTAAGTATGGATCCAATGGCACCTGTTGCCTGAGGACCAGCTTAGCTAAGTTTGGAGAGAGTGATCCAGAGAATATGAACAGAAACTAGGGTCTAGGAATCCAGATACAGAATCCATTACAGGGGAAATCAAAGGGTTGAGTCAATGTCAGTTAAGGAGAGAGAGGGAAAAATAGGAACCAGATATAAGAATCAACACAGAAGGGAGCCAGGGCTCAGGCTGTTGTAAAGCTTGGCTATAGAGGCAGCTAGATGGTACAGTGGATATAGCACTAGGTCTGGAGTCAGTGAGAACTGAATTCAAATCCCTCCTGAGATATTTACTAGCTATGTGACCCTAGGCAAGTCACTTAACTCCTGTCTGTCCCAGTTTCCTCAACTATAAAATGGGGATAATAATAACAAATTTCCCAAGGTTATTAGGAAAATTAAATGAGATAATATTTATAAAGGGCTTAACACAGTGCCTGGAACTGATATTTCCTTGTGTCCTTCTTTTCATTCCATCATTTGTGAATCATCCCTATGTACAATCACCATTCCTAGGTGCTGTCCCTCTATACCTTTGTCAACAGGGTAAGGTGAGCAGCACGTGTTATATTGGCCAGAGAGCTCTGTGTCTCTGTGTTATGGACATCATTAATATTAGAGGTACTGTTGGAGCACTCCACCTTGACCTCAGGAGACAAGATGGCTCTTCTGAAGCATGTTATCCAACCAATCCTTCATATTGCAAAGTGGAGACAGGTAGCACAGTCCTTCAATATTTGCAGCTATTTACAAAACTTAAATCTCTGAATGACTCATAAGAAGTTTACTTTTAATGATCTCATAAGGTCATTAAATGTTTTAGGGGCTATGAAGAACCTGATCATGGCATTGCTTATTGCCTCTAGCATAAAACAAGCACTCTTCTGTGGCATTTACACCCCTTCCTAATCTGGTCCTGGCCTAACTTTCCAGGTTATTTTTGCTTTGTTCTCCTTCATGCCTTCTAAACTGGCCTTCTTGATATTAATTATACACACATGCTGTCTTTCATCTCTGCACCTTTGTGCAGTCTGTTTGCCATGCCTGGAGTACCTTTCTTCCTCACTTCTTCCTCTTAGAATTCCTAACTTCCTTCAGAGGTCAGCTTAAGTGCCACTTCCTAAAGATGTCTTATCTGAATTCCTCCAGCTTTATCTCCAACCCCAAGCCAAACCACCTCATCTATGTTTTATGTAGACTTATGTAGACTCATTTTTCTCATTTGTAAAATGATAGGGTTGGACAAGATGATCACTAGTACCTTTGGGCTCTAGCATTCTGAGATTTTACTTGATTTGTGTCTTGGGCAATTGACCAAGTGATACTACTGAAGAGTTTGATTATAATACAAAAATAAGGTTTTAGTAAAAATAAGCACTCTGGGCAACATTTCAAATGGTATGCTTATATCATCATTGATACAGTGCCCCCTATAAACACCACAGTTTCCTTTGTAAGATGGTATTGAAGAGGGTGAGAAAAGCTAGGTGTTTGAGGGACCCCAAAGAATCCCTTGAGGGTTCTAATCTGGAAAGAATTTCACAGGACTCAAGCAAACTTGTGAGTCAGGATTATAAAAGGGGCAGGGGCTCTTAGGGAGCCTGCAAACCTGCAGGAGTCAGGGGTACAGGTTGTAAAGCAATAAATTGTAAATCAGGTATCAATTATGCTAACTAGGTGAGTAAGGGTGGTATTAGGGAGGAGTTAAGGAGTGTCAGTGCTTAAAGGGATATCCACTTTTCATATCTACCGTGCAGGTGTATTGTATTGCCCATAATTGACTGGGAAAAAGTCCATGGGCAATGGGGTGGGCTACCTGGAGGTGTGGTTTTAGGCTTGAAACATCACTTGGTCAGCTAAGGGTCAGTACTGACTGAGAGGTGTCCAGTCTGTTACCCATCAATGTCCTGTTTGACAAGATGGATGTCGGGAAGCTAGACTAATTGGAGATCCAGGATGTGCCTAATTGGAGAGGAGTTAGCTTACAGATAGTGCATTGAAGGATTCGTAGGTACAGCTGACCACTAGAACAAGGGAGCTATACATTTCTCTAAGCTAAAGTGATTGTTTAAATGGTTTAGTGAAGGATTCATAGGTATAGCTTGCTATTGTACCAAGCAGAGATAAACAGTTCATGAACTGTAGCTAGGCAGAGTGCTGGCCTTAGGAAGAGGCAGAGTTAATACTTTTAGGTTGGGGAAAGTGTGATTTTACAACTTGATTACACAAGCTGATATTACAAACATAGGTACCCGAACACAAGTGTAATTTTACAAATTGAAGTTAAAACTGGATGTTACAAACATAGGCACCCCAACACCCCATCAGTATTATTAAAAAATTGATACGACTCCTTACATTTGGGTACAAACTAAATATTTACGGATCGACATCTCTGTAACAGACTTAGATTTCCAGAGCAGTTAGATTCTGTTCTGGAGTCAAACTTAAATAGAAACAATAGGATAAAAATCAGGCACTAAATCTCTAAGATTTGGACCACTCCATAGCCTTAAAACATCCTCACCTGTGTAGTACTTTACCTTTAATAACATAAGCAGCCAGTTCAGGTTGTGGACTCTAGAAAGCAAGGGACAATGCTTGCTTTTTGCTGTGTTCTATTTATGCTATGTCTATGCATAAAGCATACCCTGACGCTTTATAAATAGGATTCAGAAAACCAGAGGATGAGGATGAAATGCTAAGCAGGCTCCTGTTGTGTTAATGATGGCTCATTATTACTTTGTGAATAAAGTTAGGGGATACAGTCCTTCCCAGGGCCAGATTTCTAGTTCACCCTTGGGCCTAATTATTTGCAAATTGGATTGCCTGGAGGTTCCTTCTCCTTCCTTGCTCTCTGCTATTATCAAACCCTGGCCCCAGTGAAGGCTTCTCTCCTTCACTTCTGATGTTTAATTTCTGTAACTTGCACTGGAATCCAAAATACTCCATTTATTTAGCCTACCTTAATACACAGTGATAACCTGTAATGAGGACTGGGTCAGTTCCTAATGGCAGAATAATAAATGCCCAAATTGGTTCTAGGGAAAAAAATGTTTTTTAATGGCATCTCAAGCTAGAGTTTCATGTTTTAAAATGCTGCTCTTTGAAGGCAACCATTTTTCCTAATAACTCTGAGAAATCTCCCTTCCAATCTCTCGGGGAATGCAAAGTTAATCAGGGAGACAAAAGAACTCAGCTGTCTGGAGGCCCTCCTTTGCCATCATACAGGTTTCTGGAGGTTTTATGCTGCATCGGGTGCTTGTAGGGGACTAGTAGGTCCAGAAAATCTGATAGGAAGAAAGGTACCAACCTTGTTGTTGTGATGGAGCTGCACCCATCCTCCATAGCCGTATCTCTGTGGAGGGTAGAAGAAGCATAATTAAATTCTCAAAGGGTAGAAATGGAAACACAACCATAGTTCATAGAAACATTTAATTCAAGGAACATGGTATTTAAATTCCTGGAAACAAATCACAATGAATATGACATGAACTAAATATTCAAATAGAAATGAATGAAAATACTCATATACATCTGTGATCTCATTGATCAAGAAGTTCCTTCCAACACAACTTATCCACACTTGTCTGAATGAAAGAAGCGAAAACTTCTCAGATTATACTCTTAAATCTAGTAAGGCTTTTTGTGGGAAATAAGTCTGAGTTCACCTTTACCAGAAATCACATGATTTTACAAGGACTCAAAACTCAGAGCAGTAGGGAGTCACCCCTCTCCTCAGTGACACCTCAGCATAAGATATGCCAAATAAGGACAGAAGTGCTTTCTGACTTCCAGCCAATGAAAGAAAAGGGTCAGCAGGGGTTTGGGGAGAATTCCTCTTTAGGGCTTTATAACTTTGCCATTTTCCTTTGTAAATTGCTTCTCCCTGACCATTTGTCAGGAGGGTGGCCCTTTCTTGAGATCATAATAAACCATTCTTTTCTGTTTCCTATGTTGAGAAGCCTCTGAGTGTTATTTGGATAACACACAGTTTTGGGGTGCACACCTATCTATCCTGTGCACTCTAGTCTTAACCTCCTGCAAGATTGACATGGGAAGTCCTCCTCGTGTGCTGGAGGTCTTTCTTGCTCTCTGCTGACATCACAAGGGTACTGGTAGAAGATCTTGGCTGTGTCCCTCTCATCCTCTCTGTCCCCACGTGGCCAGTCCATCTTCTCTTCCTTTCACAAATTGCTTGATGACATTATTTCCTCCTTTTTTGGAGTTTGTTATTGGTTATATATTGTAGTGAACCATATTTGAGTCACTGCTAGAAACTACTTGCTTTGTGTGTGGGCCTGATGCGAGGAACCCTGGCTTTAAGTCCCAACGCCAACCATTTCCACCCATTTGATCTTGGGCAAATTTTTCTTCTCTCTGGGTCTCAGTTTTCATTTATAAAATGAAGGGATTAGATGATCTCTAAAGATCCTTCCAACTCTTATCCCTAACCCTCAGTCCCCTGGGTTTCTAGTGAAACCAAGTGATGTCACACTTTCAAACAATTCACTTTCTGCTCTACAATTCAGACTGTAGAGGGGCAGTGTGTTCTCTTGCCATTCCTAAGGCTTCCTTGGAAGGGTACCATGGAACGGTGGAAAGCATACTGGATGGGGAATCATAGAACCAGGGCTTAAGGGGCAGGAGGAAGCATCAGCATATCCTTGAAGGGCACTAACAGCTTTTCAAGGTTTACACATGCTGCTTGTACGGATTTCTCTTCATCCTTGTTGCTGTCCTTTATCAGCCCCTTGGCCACTGCTGAGAGTATTTCAACAACTTTAGTAGTTGGTCCAGGGCCCTTCTCTTTGCATCATCATCTCCTGAGGGAGTGTGTGGTACAGTAGAAAGAGCACTGAATTTGGAGTCAGAGGACCTGAGTGTGAATCCTGATTCTGCTACTTACTTCCTGTGTGACCTTGGACAAGTCATTTCATTTCTGGGCCTCAGTTTCCTCATCTAAAAAAATGAAGGGATTGGACTAGATAACTTCTAAGGTCATTTCTACCTCTAAATCTAGGGTCCTCAAGGCTTTCATTATTTATGTTGATAATCCTTCAAAAAAAAAGCTCTGACCGGTCAGAATTCCTTAACTTCCTAAATTTCGGCTATTTTCTTCATCCCATTTCAGCCAAACACCAACAGAATACCATCTAAGGCCTCAGCATCCCTCAGATTGTACCATCACCAAGATCTGGAAATTTAAAAGTTAGCTCTGACTACAGCCTCCCATATCCCATACCTCTCTTAGGCTCTCAGTAAGCCTGTGCTTTGCACTTTTCATTACCTTCAATCTCTTGATGAATCCTTTTCCAGGTCTATTCTCTCCACTCTAGCACGGTGCTCGGCACTTAGTAAGTGCTTAATACTTTTAATTCATTCGTTAACTCACTTCCATACCCAGTTTTGATGCAATGGTATGGAATATTAAAGTTTTAGTCAGTCAGTTGACAAGCATTTATTGGGTGCTTACTATGGGCTAAGGCACTGGAGATCAAATACAGAAAGAGAGTCCCTGCCCTCAGTGGGGGAAGATCACACAAAAAAGAGGGAAGAGCCAGTGCAGAAGGTCCAGAGTGCACGCAGCCTGGTGAGGAGTGAGTAGCTGCTATCCCAGAATCCCTTGTGTCCTGCATCTATCCACCATTCTTGGCCTGTGAATCTTTCCTGGGTGACCCCTACACAATTTCTCCGTTATTGCTTCAGGGCTGTTGAGCATCATTGGACAAGGTAAAGTAATTGAGTTTGATTTCCACACTACAAATACAATAACCTCAACTGGGTCTTTGCTAACTCCCTTTAGTCCTTCAGATGAACCCTTGTCATTCTTGTTCACTTGTTTTTCAGGTGTATCTGACTCTTTGTGACCCCATTTGGCTTTCTTGGCAAAAATATTGGAATGGTTTGCCATTTCTTTGACCAATTCATTTTGCAGATGAGGTAATGAGACAAACAGGGTTAAGTGACTTGCCAGGGTCAGGCAGCTAGTAAGTATCTGAGGCTATATTTGAACTCATGAAGATGAGTCTTCTTGTCTCCAGGTCCAGCCCTCTATCTACTGTGCCACTTTGTTGTCCCAAATGAACCCTTCCTGACTTTTAAAAATCACACTCTCCTCAGTGGCTATTCCAAATATTTCATTCTCTCCCCTCTCACAATTTAACTTCCAACTCCTACACTTATAAACCATTCAGTTCAATGGAAAGAATGCTTGATCTGAAATCAAGAGACTTGGGTTAGAATCCTGCCTCTCACATTTATTAACTGTGTGACTAGAGACAAATGTAGCGCAGTAGAGGGCACTGGATTTAGAGTCAGAAGATGGGTTAAAATCTAATTCTGCAACTTTTACCTGTGTGACCTTGTACAAATAATTTACCTTTTGTATATTTCAGTTTCCTCATCTATAAAATGAAGGGGTTGGGCTGGATGACCTCTCTGGTCCCTTCTGCTTCCAAATTTGTCATTTTAAAGTCATTTAAGCCTCTATAAGTCTTGGTTTCCTCACCTGGAAAATTTGGATAATAAACTGTAGCTCTCACCACACAGGGCTATTGTGAGAACCAAATGAAGTAATATATACATATACATATACATATACGTATATATGTGTATATATATATATATATATATATATATATATATATATATATATGTTGGCAAAGGTCACGGAGTGATTTGCCATTTCCTTCTCCAACTCATTTTACAGATGAGGAACTGAGGCAAACAGGGTTAAGTGACTTGCCCAGGATCATACAGCTAGTGTTTGAGGCCAGATTTGAACCCATTAAGATGAATATTCACAACTCCAAGCCCAGTGCTCTATTCACTGTGCCACCAAAAACTTCAAAACACAATACAAATATTAGCTTTTGTTATCATAGCAGATAACCTAGCCTCCTGTTTTATTGAGATTATGGTCAAGTAGGTAGTTCTGTGGACAGAGCCCTGAGAGCCCTGAGTCAAGAAGACTTGAATCCAGATTAATCCGTAGACACTAATTAGCAGGGAAGGCAGTAAATCTAGACCCCTGAAGCAAAGCAACAATAAATTACGTGAAAATTTTGCAGGTGTCCAGTCCATTGGATTGTTCTCTCAGAAATCCTTCCATGTCTTGGGGCTATCCAGACTAAGATGTGCTTGCGTTGACTACTGGCTTGAGTGCCTACTTGATGTGAGTGGAGTCTGTGATGATTGTTTCAGGTGCTCAGTCTTAGCAAAGCTGCTCCTTCCTCTCTATTCTATGCTCTCCTGTTATTTTTCCTCCGCTTTAATGCAGGACTCCAGTTGAACTCCACTCCCTCTTGTTGACAATAGTCTTTGGATTTTTCCTCTATAGACTACCCCCATGGTATTTAACAAGTTCAAGAGTTTTATTGAATCTTTTCAGGTGTTTAGTGCCGATACAGATTTTTGAGGCATTTTAATTTGGTGCTTTAACTTCAAAGGAATATAAATGTGATTTTACTGAATTACCTGTACACTAATTTTTCATAAATTCAATAACATTTTCTAGAGCTGACCACTTAAATAGTAATAACTTACATTTATGCAGTAGTTTAAAGTTTATAAAGAACATTCTTCACAACAACCCTGTGATATATGTGATATAAATAGTATTATTTTTATATGTGATATAAATAGTATTATTTTCTTTCTATAGACGAGGAAACTGAGGTTCAGAGAGGTGACTTTTTCAAGGTTCAGATATATAACCAAGGAGTGACTGGGGCTTTGTCCCAGAGCACTACATTTAGAGGGTGCTGAAAACATTCAAAAGATTGTAGAAACAACAGCTCAATGGCTAGTTTGTAAGGTAATTGGTATAGGAAACCGGCTAGGCAGAGCTGCAATTTTTTCCCCACTACCTCAAATGATGGCATACTTTGTATTCTTTCCTCCATATGCAAAAATTCCTAGGGGCACTGCCACATAGCAAATAAGAGAAAAAACCAGAATTCAAAGGAAATTTATAGGGAACTCTTTCTGTAAAGTTAATAGCAAATAGTTAATATATCTAATTTATTTTCTTTGTGAAAACCAAACTTTTATCACATAAAATCATGATATGTTTGTTATGGTTTCTTCTTAAAAACTGAAAGTAGCAGAGGATAATTATTAATTAGCAACTAATTAGTAATAAGCAGATGATAATATACATATATAAATTTGAAACAGCACCCTTAGAATTGCTTGATTTCCTTTGAGTGTATTAGAGGAAGAGATTCTTACATGTTGAAGTTATCTTCTATATAATTACTTTGTGAGTTATAGGATCATGAATGTAAAGTTAGTGGGGACCATAGAAGTCATTCTCATTTGACAGACAAGGAAATTGTAGCCTAAAGAGAATAAGTAACTTGTCCTATGTCATAAGGGTGGTAAGTGGCAATGCCAAGATTTGATCCCAGCTTCTGCCTCCCAATCCAGTACTCTTTCCAACACACCAAAGATCGCACACAATTCTCACTGCTATTTTTTTTCGGTCAGAATCTTTATTTTTGGTCAAGATGGACCTTAGTGAATTTGTGATGATCCAAATGTACCCCATGAAATCTGTCTCTCCTCACCTGGGATGAGGAGTCTCAGCAATAACCAGGAGGCCCAACAACACTATTTTCCAGAAAAAGATGAAAAGCACATTCTAACTGTTTCTTTGATCCTCCTCATTTGCAATCAGCTAATGATTAGCTAATGCCCTGTTGATTCTGCCTGCCCCCTTTCCTCCCTTCAGCTACAAAGTGAAGGTCACCTTGGTTTGCCTATTAATATTTAAAAAGCAAAGACCGGCTTAAAAGAGGCATTGATTCTTTCAATGAGCCCTGAGGTTCTAAAATGAAACCTAAAACCAGATTATTCTTTTAATGCCTTTATTAAGGAATTTGCAGGAAAAAAATGGAAAAGAAAAAGAATTGGTAAGAAAAGCAGATGAAAGAGAGGGAAGGAATATTCTGCAGTTGCATTGTATACTTCAAGAAATATTTTAAAAGTAAAGGAAAACCTTTATGTTATATCTAATATGCTTTATACTATAACTTCCCCAGGGTCCTTGAAGAAGGAAAGTAGGATATTAAATTTATTTGTGATGATAGTATGATATTAAATGTCATAAGTATGATATTAATATTAATTAATAATCAAAGTATGATGTTAAATTTATAGCTAGATAAATTATTTGTTCCATTTACTTAAATTTGCACGTGCATTTAATGTTACTGAGTTTCTGTCTATGTACCTAGTCATTGAATTTGTTATTGATGTCTGTGTTGATAATTAGAAAACTGTTATAGAATAAGTATAGAATGGTCCATTGCTTGGAAATCAAGCTAAAGTCTTTGAAGAAAAACTCTTTGAGGATTGACAGATGGCAGAAGTTCAGGAGAACTTTGTGGGATATCTCAAATGAAGCATCATGGTACAAAGAGGACTGGACTGGTAGAAGATCTGAATTGTTTTAAAAAATGTTTATTTATTCATTTTGAAATTTGTGAAATAAAACAAGCATTTCTATAGCATAATATAATAAAAAGATGATTGCACATGGAACTGTGAAGCATTTTGAACAACTTTCATATAATATATAACAAAGTTATCACGTAATTTTCTATTTGCATCCAGAGAAAGAATTAATAAAAAGAAGCATGTACATAATGATTTTACACAAACACATGTGCATATTTGTGTCATGGTAGTCATCTCTAGGGTTGGGGTGGAGGTGGGGGAAAAGTAAAAAAAAAGTCTGGATTCTAATGCAAATCTAATACACACAAATGATGTGTGACAGTAAGCAAATGGAAAACCTACTGAGTTTGCACTCAGGGTACCTGGGTTCCAGTTCTTTTCCTTCCACTTCTTTCTTCCATAGTTTCAGGGGCTAATCAGCAGAAGCAGTGGACATGAAAGCAGCTAGTTTCATCATGCTATTTAATGTCATGATTTAAAAGGAATGGGGAAAAGTTGGACATGAGACAAGTATTGCATGTATTGAGAAAATTATTTCAGGTATACAGCTATGACCTTCCCTCATCAGCTTATGGGAATATGCTCCCCCAAGATTTAAGCCTCTAACTTCTGGTTACAGGAGCCTATAACTTGTAGTCTTGGAGAGTTGTTTGAGGCTCATAGAGTTTGAGTGACTTGTCTATGACTATAATGAGAAGCACAGAATATGAATCCAGGTCTTCCTGATTCATGTCCAACACCCCATCTGCTACATTAGGCTGTCCCTCCTCTTAAAAATCCAATTCAGGTTCTGTTTTCTATCAGTATATGGCTGATAACTCTCTTGTCACTTACCCTGTTTGACTTTTACTTATTTACCTGTTTTGTCTTCTCTACTGGAATATAAGCTCCTTGAGGGCAAAAATTCATCTTAGTCCCCTATAGTACCCAGAACAGTGTAAATACTGAATGAATTTAAATATTGCTATTTAATTAGCTGTCAACCCACAATGTTAAACTGGGTGGTTTATAAGGTTGTGGAGGAGTAGGGATGGTTATAGGCTATGTTTAGCCCTAAGTTTCTGGGAGGTATGGAGAATTGGATACATAAAATGCATAAAATATGTTGTAACTCGTTCAGTAACTGCTCCCATTGACTAGAATCAGAGAAAGGAGCTTGTAGAATCATAGATTTAAAGCATAAAGAAACTTTAGACTGAGGCTACTGAGTCCAACCCTTCATTTTACACATGAGCAAGCTAAGGTACGCAGAGCTTAAATGACTGGTCCAAAGTCACACAGTTAATAATTGTCTAAAGCAGGAACTGATTCTAGGTCTTGTTGACTCTAGGTCCGGTGCCCTATTCATGCCTCCAGACTGCCTCAATTAGAGCATTTCTTAGGATTAGGAGAAGCAAAATGGCCTAGTTATTCACTTATTCTGACACATTTGAATATCCTCTTTTTCTCGCATTTGATATCCTAGCACTGGGCCTCTTAAGAAAATCAGCAAAATCACACCTCCTCCACAGTCTCCCACTTGCTGGCCTTGGCTAATTATCAATGAGGTCAAATCTGTTTTCCACATTTGTCCTACAGCTACTCAATGTCCTCATGGTACCAGTCATTTGTTCAAAGTCCTTTCTTGAATTATCTGACTCAGGCTTCCTTTCCATTCCCTCCTGTATTGCTGTTCCAAAATTATTTTCTTCCCTAGGATCATGGAGCTTTAAAACTACAAAGAACTTATGTCTAATCCATCCATCATTTTATAGGTCGGAGGAGGTAAAGACACTAGCTGTGGGACCATGGGCAAGTTACTTAACCTCTGTTTGACTCAGTTTTCTCATCTATGAAATGGGAATAATAATAGCATTTATTTCCCAGGGTTGTAGTGAGGAACAGATGAGATAATATTTGTAAAATGTTTAGCACAGTGCTTGGTACATGGTAAGCTCTATGTAAAATTAGCTATTATTATTACAATTATAATGATTAAAAGGACACAGTCAACATCACACCTTGAGTTAATGGAAGAGCCTGGATTAAGACCTTAGACTTCTGATACTTGTGTGTTTTCTTTCAATTATTTATGAACCATTCATGTATGCTTTATCCAGCACATAGTATCTTCTCCTATAAAAATTCTTTCTCTCAGTGTGCAATCTCAGCTAAATGTTAGAAGAAAAGCAAGCAGACTAAATTAATTCACACTAAGATGTGAATGACTGTTAAGTATTACCAGGTTCTTAAAACAGATTATATTTTCTTCCCAGAGCTTTTAAAAATATAATTAGCAAATGGCCCTTTAATATATAGAGTTTCAGACAGGTGCCTAGCAAAGTGTTATTCGGGAGAAATTTTGAGGCAGGGGCTATTTCAGTGCCTGCTTAAATGAAACCTGTGGGCAAAATTGGCACAACTCTTACTCCTGGGCCCTGTTCTTAAGAGCCTCTGACCATCCTCCCTTTTCCTTAAAAGAAAATTGGTATGTAAAAATAATCTTAAACCATTGCTGTAGGCTCCCTGACCTTAGCAATATGGGGCCTGGCATTTTCTCCTCTTCTTTCTGCTTCTGAAATGTTGCAGATTCTATGTAAGTGTTCTTCTGGCTCTCTACATTTGGGAAGAAATGGACAATGATAGATCTTGGGAGTCATTTCAGAGACTCTCAACTGTGTGATATTCCAGGGCAGGATAAAGAGAGTGAGTTCTTATTGGAAGTTCATAAGATTTATTTCCCAATGGGTAGGAATCTAGTTTTGGAATTTGGTAGTAGCAGACTCCAGTATAGAGAACTGAGTTCACTGCTTATTTTTCTTTGTATTTTGTATGAATCAAACCAGATCTTCCTAGTATCTAAGCTATTCAAGGGAAAAAAGCAACAACAACAAAAATCTGTGATGCTTCAGTCATAAAGACTGTAATAAAATTACTAATATTTCCTAGCTCTAAATGGACTGAATACTATGCCCCAAGCAAATATGTCTAATTGCTTCTGTCTCAAAAACTTATGAATTGAGAGCTTTTGGTGCTTGTATTTCATGAAATAATTAATATCCAAGAGAGTCTACTTATCCTTCAGGAATACACAAGTAGGGCAAAAGGACCTTAAGGATCAAGTTTTCAGCAGAGATGTCATAACCACATTATTTTTGTTTAGTTTTTGTTATTAACTGGAAAGATGGTAGGGAGGAAACAATTTTCAAAGACCTCTGTTGATGATAGTTACAAAGCTTTTCTTAATTTTTAAAAAAATTGATATTTTGATTATTTATCAAATTCATTTGAAGCTAAGAATAAAAAAGGAAGAGAAAAACAAAGCATTTGAGCAAAACCAACCATTCCTTCAACATAGTCTGGTAATTTGGGCAATATTTCCCATCCCTCCCACTTCTGTAAAGAAGAGAGAAAGGTACATTTTCTTCTTTCTTCTCTAGAGCCAAACATCTAGGTGATAATTTCATTCTTTTTAGTTTCCTTTCCCTTTTCCCCCTTGTGTTGTTAGAGTCATTTTTCTATGTTCTTTTCCTAGTTCTGCTTTACAACATTTCAAAAGGGGCCATTTCAGAATTTTAATCTCTTGACTGCTAGCATTGGGGAGCCACATGTTCCTGAGTGATTAATTCTTGGAGGGAGGTAACATTTTGAGCTTTTATCTGTATCGTTATATGAAAGAAAATTTAGGATTACCAATCCTCAGAGCACATGGATGGGGAAAAATAAGTTCACTTGTGCCTGGAATAAAATTTAAATGAGATTTTGGAGTTAATTTATTTTTTTCTAAACTTGAATTAGAGGAGGTAGACTGTTCTCAGTGGCGTAAAAGTTCTGGAAGATTGCATACTATATTTGAAAAAGAGAGTGAAAGGCTTTCCCAAGTTGAGCTAAGATGAAAACTATTTTAACTTCATTAAAAAAAACCCAACTACTTCTCTTCTCTGGCTTCACTAAAGAACTTTCATTCATAAGTTCATTGTGAAAAAAGGAAAGGCAAATTTTGGACTTTAGGAAACCCCACATTGTACAAGGGATGTGTCCTTTATTTTAGTTTCTGAGATTGTAGCTTCTTTATTCTTTATAACAAATCTATCAAGCATAAGGCAAACAGAAAGGCAAACCAGACAGGAATGGGATTTAGAGTTGGCAAAGACTTTAGATTCAGAGGATGTTGAACCCATCTCCCTCATTTCCAGATGGGGAAAAACCAATGCCCAGAAAGGAGAGCCAGGATTTGAACCCAGGTTTTCTGCATATAGAATCAGAAAACAACTTTCAGATCCTGGCACTGTGACTTTCTTCTTTCTGACCTGGTGCAGACAACCTTTCTAGACTTTCATTTTCCCCACTTGTAAAATGAAAACATTGAACTCCATGATCTGGGAGAACACTCTCAGCTTCTAATCTTATCATCTGAAGTTCTGCCAAAAAGTCATGGGCAAAAGATGAAAAGTCCGTGCACCACTTTCTAAAAACTATTACCCAAACCTTGTACAACAGCCAGGCTGTCAATGTTCTAGGAAGATTACGCAAATGAATTTGATGGTCATTTACTTGCAAGTCCCAGTTTTCAATTTCTCAGCTTGACACATCCCTGTGCATCTGTTTGTTCATTTACAATTTAAATAAAATAAAGCTGTTTGACTTCTGCAAGACAGATTTGTGATCCACTCGGGGTGAGATTTGGCAACAACAATAATAATAACAACAGTAATTTGAAAAGTTATAAAGTTCTGATTTCTTCACAAGTTGTTTCTTAAAACAAACATTAGAGAAGTGGAAAACAAGCTTAAAATAAATAACAATTAAATCACACACAATTAAGGAAGCCTAACTAAACATGGAGAAATCACAGAGGGGAATGAGGAGCTCAGCAAAGTCAATGAAAGTTACCTTTTTCAGGTCAGGCCATTCTTTAGGCAAAATATGACTGTGGATATCAATTTTCATCTCCAAAGTTTCAACTGAAGACACGTATTAAAAAGAAGATGTTGTTTTGTCCAATGACACCTGTACAGGCCATTGAGTTAATCAAGTTACTTGAATTTCTACAAAGATTTATCCTCCCTAGCCAATCAGTAGCTTGCGTCTCTTGAGCTGGAATCTCATTGGAGCTGTCTCATTCGAGTCAAAAGTATTCACTGTTTGTCAGATCTGCTGTGGGTCAGCAACCCTTAAAGCAATTCTCCCTGTGCTAATTGTTAAAATCTGGACTCTGGCTCACCTCACAAGGTTAAAAATAGAGTAGGCTGCTTCAGTTTAGAGTGGGATGAAAAAATGCTTAGATCATAGAAACAGAAGGGATCTTAGAGATTGTCTAGCTTAAGTCCCCCCATTTTACAGATGAAGAAACTGAGGCTCGGGGAAGTTAAGTGATTTTCCCAAGGTCTCACAAGAAACAAAAATCAGTGGTAGGGTTTAAATCCAAGTCCTCTGATTCCAGAACCAGCGTTCTTTCCACTATACCACACTGGCTTAAGAATGAATTTATTAAAAAAAAAATAAAGCAGGTTAGAAGCATTTTGGGGGATCTTTAAATTATTTAACGAGTTCAATTGTTCTGTTTCATCTTTGTCAATAGGCAAGGGTAATGCACACAAGATAAAAGTTTCTGTTTTAGAACACTTAGTATTAGGTAGATTTGATGTAGAGATTGACCAAGAGTCAGGAGCTGAAGCTGACTTCTCAAAGTTTTTGAGAAATAGGTGTATATATATATATATATATATATTTTTCTATTCCCATTCATTAATCATGAGAATTTTTTCTAAAATTTTATTAAGACCCTACTGTTTTATTTGTCTTTTTGTTAGATTTGTTTAGGCCTTAAAAGATACATTAAGGTTTCTGACTACTCTAGTTTTGCTGCTTATTTTTCCCTGTAAATCAATTAGCTTTTTCTTTAAGTACTTAGATGCTATGCCACCTGTACACATATATTAGCTATTGATATTATTTAATTATCCGCAGTGCCTTTAAACACAATGTAATTTCCTTGCTTATCACCTTTAACCATTTCGGTTTTTAGTTTTGTCTGAGATTATGATTATATTATGATTATATTATATAATTATGTTTATATTACCACTCCTCTTTTTTTGAATCCTCCTGAAACATAATAAATTCTGTTCCCAGTGCTTGGGAATCTATTTTTCAAGCTGGGTTCTGCTTTCTCATCCATTCTGCTACCCTCTTCTGTTGTATGGGTGAGTTGATTGTATATTTCTCTACATTCTAACTTTGTGTACTTTTCTCCGTCTTTACAAAGAAGAAAGAGGTAAAGAAACAGAAGTAATTATCAAGCCAGACATTTATAACCAAAGTGCACTGTTCCTGTTCCTTTGCCTTTCTTCTCTTCCCCAAGCCCAGGCTCTGCTTTCTGATTTTTACATGCTCTTTCTGTCTTTTAAATATTCCCTTTATGATATTTTGAAGGTGAAGTTGATTTTGTTTGTGACTCTTTCCTCTCTGTCCTCCTCCTTATAACTGCACTTTGCTCTTTCTCTGTCCATACTTGCTTCCCCATTGAACTTAGCATATTTCTATACCAAACTACATGTGTTTATGTGTATATGTTTAAGCCTCTTTTGTCCATTTCAAATAAAAATGAATCAGGATCATGAGATGTCCACTTCTCCACCTTTCTTTGTATATTCTTTTTCTCATACATTTCTTTTATGTAAAAAAAATGCTCTTCCTCCATCTTCATTACCTTCTTTTTTAAAAAATATTTTTTATTTTTCCTGTTTTTTGGAGGGGGAAGGCAAGGCAATTGGGGTTAAATGACTTGCTCAAGGTCACATGGCTAGTAATTATTAAGTGTCTGAGATCATATTTGAACTTAGATCCTCCTGACTCCAAGGCCAGTGCTCTATTCACTGGGCCACCTAGCTACTCCCTTCATTAGTTTCTTAACAGCTTTTTCCCTCCCAAGTGTATTCCTTTTCTCTCCCTTTTATTTCCTCTCTTAAGGCTATTATAATAGAACAAACTAATCACCAGGTCCTATGTTTTTGTCTTAACTCCTTTTGTAATCCGTAAAGACATCAGGATTCTGATAGAATGCTTGCGTCTTCTCCTTTTTTAGAATATAAGCAAATGCCATCTAGCCCTTTCCAGTTCAAGTCTATTTACTTTCTTAGGTTTCTCTGGACTCTTGTGTTTGCATTTTGAAGTTTCCATTCAGCTCTGGACTTTTTTTTTTTAAATCAAGAATGCTTGCAAATCTTCTGTTCTATTTAAGATCCTTTACCCTACCCTCCACTTCACCCCCCCACTCCATAGACTTAAAAGCAGTTTTTAAAGAGTGGCATTCCTGGTTGTAAACCTTTATGTTTTGCCTTTTTGAATATCATATTCCAGATATCCTCTTCTTCAAGTAGTTGCAACATATTCTTATGTGACTTAAATTCTTCCTTATTATTTATAATATTTTTGTTTTGATGTGAAAGTTTTGGATTTCGGCAGCTAGGTGGTGCAGTGGATAGAGTGCCAGCCTGGAGTTAGGAAAACTCATCTTCCTGAGTTCAAATCCAGCCTCAGACACTTACTAGCTGTGTGACCTTGCTTTCAACCAGGATAGAAACATTAAAACAAGTAACTTTAAACCTGTTTGCCTCAGTTTCCTCATCTGTAAAATGAGCTGGAGAAGGAAATGGCAAACTACTCCAGAGTCTTTGCCAAGAAAACCCCAAATGGGGTCATAAAGAGTCAGACACAAATGAAAAATGATTGAACAACAATTCCTGGGGGTTTTCACTTTGAAATTTCTTTTAGAAGGTGATCAGTGGATTCTTCCTGTTTTCACTTTGCCCACTGGGTCTATTAAATCTTGTTAGTTTTCATTGATATTTTCTTGAAATATACTGCTCTGGTTCTTATCTACCTATCATCCCTCCCTCCCTCCTCTCTCCTTTTCTCTCTCTCTCTCTCTCTCTCTCTCTCTCTCTCTCTCTCTCTCTCTCTCTGTATCTATCATGGCTTTCAGGGATTCAGTTCATTCCTAAACTATCTCTCTGTAATCTGTTTTCCAGTTTAGATGCTTTTGACAATATATAATTTACATTTTCTTCTTTATAAAAATATTTTTAGTTTTTTTCAAACATTTCTTATTGCCTCATGGTGTCATTGAGTTCTTTTTGCTCCATTCAATTTTCAGAGCATTATTGCTCGAGTTAGATTTCCCATTCTTTATTCTAAGCTACATATTCTCCTTTTTCCCCCTTAAATTCTCATTTATTTCTAATTTCATCTTCATTTCTTGCTTCATCTCTTTTAGTCATTATGGCTAGTACATTTTTACCCCTCTGAGTCTCTGCTTATAATTTTTGTGGAGTTTTTCTCTTCTTCTGGTCTAGCTTTTGGGCATTTCTTAACTCATAGTATTTCTTCATTGTGTTTATCATTTTCTTTGGTTTACTCATACTTTCAGCATTAGATCTTGCATTAAGTTTTTGTTCTCAGGCTAGTAACCTAAGGTACTATTGGATGGATTAGGTAGTCTTGTTTGGTCTTGTGCCCTCTACAGCCATTTGTTAGAACCTTCAATAGCACAACCCCTCTGCCATCCTTAGTCAAATTCAGGTTATTTTTTGTGTAGTTATTAATGGATAGAGAGGAGCTTACATCTGCTTCTTTTAAAATATTGTCTTTCTGGTGTCCTTTTCAGGTATTTGCTGATGTTTAATTGGGAGAGCTGGGCTTCTTTATGACTTTTCAGGTCACCATGCTATTCAAAAACTTTTGTTCTAATGTTTCTATCCTGGGTGAAAGGAATAGCCATGTTGTGACTAGCAGGAATGAGAAATTTAGAAAGGAGAATTGAGGGGAAGATGTTGAGTTTAGTTTGGGTTTGTTAAGTTTGAAGTCATGGGATGAATTACTCCAGTGGAGACCTTCTAGAGCATTTGGGAATATGAACTGGAGTATAGTGATGACTGCTTCTGTCAGTTTCAAAATGGTCATCCTGTCTCTGACCTCTATTTTCTGAGTATTCAAATATTCCATTGGATCTGTGACCTCATTGGCATGGTTACTACCTCTGGTGATACAGATAGCAACCCATCCTTGCCTGTTCATTCTATACAGCTCTTTCCTCCCAGAAATCTACCACTGGAAGTTCATACAAGATGTTGGGATGTTTTTTAGTATCTCTGACCTATTGTCAGTATAATTGATCTATTTTCTTCTGGCCTTTCCATATCTGAAGCAAATGGTTCTTCCCAGATGTGCTGGTATCATTACTTGGACCGTAGAGGTTGCTCTGTGGCAGCCTCTGACCAGTCTTATCTCAGGCAGGGCCAGGGCAAAAATACAGCAGGGAGGAAGCCAGACTGTAGGAGATTAAAGAGGGAATGGTGAGGGTGGAATCAGAGACAGGCATTGCTGAGTTCTAGGAGGCTGACAGCACAAAAAAAAAGAAGCAGATTGACAGCTAATGGCTGGCCAATAGGGTTGAACAAATATCCTATTGTTTGTTTTTAAAATTCATTCGTTCATTCAACAAGATTTATTAAGTACCTACCTGTTAGCCTCTTTGCTAGGCAACAGTGATACAAGAACAACACTATCCCTGTTTTATAGGAGCTTCCATTCTATCAGAGGAAATAACTTAAGTAAATAAATAAATACAAAATAATTGAGCCTCTTTGAAGGAAAAGGAGCAGCCTATGGAGAATAAATGGAAAATGCTAGAAAAGGGGAGGGAGAGAGTTGGGAGAGTGAGGAGGACTGACCTTATACCACATTATGAAGTAGGGAAACTTTGTACTTGCAATACTTACCTCACATGTTGTGAGGCTCAAAGAGATGTTGCATATAAAGCATTTTGCATTATTATAGCCAAGATGGAATTTATAGATCACTTTTTCTACTTCCTTCTGCTCCTCTCTTCTGTTTTCTATGCCAGTCGCTCCTAAGCTCAGTTTGAGTTTAAGTCACTATAGCCCACGTTCATGTAGTAGTGGATAAGAGCTAGCAATGGAGGTCTGGTTCAAGCCCCGCGTCTGACACAAATTGTGAGACCTTGATTTCCTGAAGCCACACCAACCAAGTAGGATTATTCCATTTTATGGATAAGATTCTGCACACAATTCTATGGAGGGATCAAGAAGTGATAATGTTCAGAATCGAGCCAGAGGCAGAGATGTACCCAAGATGGTACAAGTAGGGCTTTGTCCTAGATGCCAACAAATTTAAAGGGCCATGTAACCTTTTCTTTCCAAGGGCTTATTGCACCCTCAATACCCTGGTCTCATAGAGAGTTTGTCAAGGGGTGTAATGGATTATAAGATTGTAAAAGTGTGTTAGGGCCAGGTTATAAAGGATTTTGAGTGTCAGACAAGTTTATATTTGACCTTCGAAGTTATAGGGAGCCACTGGAATTTATTGAGTATGGGAGTAACATGGTTGGGCCCAAATTGAGGCCAGTAGGATTGTAGGGGTGGGAATCATGACTGAACCTCCCCAACCATCTTCAAACCTTACAACTGGGGAGATGCTTGGTTTGTGGACATGTAGAAGGGAGTGAACAAGGTTTGCTTAGTCATCATGTGACAGGCTGCAGCTGGACTTAGGCCATCTGCTACCCCACTTATCCTGGTGCCAGTTTATGTCTGGGCCCAATTAAGGCTTGGATAGGGTTGTGGACCTAGAATTGGAGTGCCTCTTGTGTAGCAACATCTTGGCACTGGACCATAGGGAATCTTTATGGACACCCATGTCTGTAGAGGTGGTAGGTATTCTCATTCCTCACATAGAGGGCTGGGGCAAGGGGCCCTATGATTGTCATCAGGCACCTGACAGCTGTAAACTTTCCTATTCTGGTGCCTGAAAGTTTTCTGGCTCCTTTCCTTTTTTTCTGGTCAGCCTCCCATAAGAATGGGAGGAGGCATTGGGGGCCTTGTATTGACTCAGGAATAAATGGAAGAAAAGTGTGTAGTTGAAGGTTCATGTCTGACAGCAGCATACTCCCTTCTGCTTTCCATCTCTGTCTCTGTCTCTCTGTCTCTGTCTCTGTGTGTGTGTGTCTCTCTCTCTCTTTCTCTCTCTCTCACACACACACGTATACACACATGCATTGAGGTCAAGACCTTGGGTTACACATCTATTTGGTTAAGCACTTTGTAGGTTTCTAGGGCATACTTTCCTTCTCACTCCTCCCTTATCTTTCTGCCTCAGTAGAGCATTTTGCCACTTGCCCTTTCCCCACCTACTATAAACTTGAATAGGGAGGGATAGGGGCATGTGGCTCAAACCTGCCTGAGGACAAAAAGGGTGATGATGGAGTGGAAGGGACCTCAGGTGAATGGGGGAAAGGACCTCCTTCAATGCTGGGCATCTTGGGACCCCTGCATGTGTCCCTCATGCTCATATACTTAGACAAAAAAGAATTAAATGAAAATAGGAAGCTATGAGATGATTTGTCAGGTTAAGCTAACCCCTACCAACTTGTCCACCTCACACTGGTGTCCTGAGATATTAATCTCTTCCACCATTGAACTGCAGGCAACTTTCTAAAAATCCCTAGTTATGACTCTGGGTGGAGAACTTCACTGTCAGTCTCTGGGAAAGATATTCTCTTCCTCTGAGACACTAGGGAATGATGGGAGGACAGGTGTAAGGACAGTAATAGGTGGGGAGAAAGTTAATGGAACTCAGCTGCATGACTGTTACCATGGAGAATAGTTAAAGTGATAGTCAGACAAATGCTTCAGAGAAAGAGAATTCAGAAGAAGCTGGAAGTCAGGGCTGGTCAGGCAAAGCAATGCCCAAAACATTTGCATGCCAGCAAGGCCCTTGATGGCTCAAAAATTAATAAAGTGTTTGTCCAGTGATACCTTGTTTTCGTCAGCAGTGAACTCACTTTAGTACCTGACCCTGGGCTTTGCCTCTCATTGGCTCCCTTGGAGTTGGCTATGATCCTGTTTCCCTCTTAGACACTGTTTAACTGCATTTTGGCAGTGTGGGGTAGTAGTGATAGTGCTGAGTGGGGAGCTGGGAGGACCAGGCATGATTCCTTGCCCTGACATTTATTAATTGTGTGATGCTGAACACACAATTTTTCTGTGTCTCAATTTCCTCACCTGTAAAATGAAGACAATGGTACTTTGCTATCTACCTTTCATAGTGGTTATGAGAAAAAAGATTTTATACATCTTAAAGCTCTATCTATGGAAATGTTTTGTTATCTGATGCCTAGCACAGTGCCTGGCACACAGTAGGCACCTATTAAATGCTTCTTGACTTGACTTATCATTTTGGACATTTAGTTACATGGTGCATGGCCCAGTGTACTAGACTTAGCTTATTCTCATGATAGTTCTGCCCACCCTAGTTGTTCAGGAACTTACTGTGACCAACTTCCATTATTCTCCACCTGGATCTTTTACCCCTGCCTTGGTCTCCTAAATGGGAATGGATCTACCAAGTCCATTGAACCCTCTGAGTTGCATTGTTGTAAAGCCAATCATGAGCAGCTCTCCTCAGGACTGCTGCCATGAATAACTTTAAGGATCTAATCCTCATAGTATAGTGAACTCTCTATTTATTCAACAATAAACTAAAGCAAAACATTCAAGAAACTAAAGCACAATGTTCACAACAATATAACAACAATTTATTACTAAGGTGGCCACATAGTCTTAAAACATATCATTCAGTAAATCACAATCTCCTTAATCAATATGGAGTACCCAAGCCAAGTCTTCCTTCATCTTGATTCCACACTGGCTTCCAATCATCCTTAAGGGGTAGCAGAAAATACAAACACCATCCACTGCTAGGTCACAGTAAGTTACAGTATCATCAGTCAGCACTGAGTACCCAAGTAAAGTCTCCTTTCATCTTAACTTGAGGCTGACTTCCAAACTCCATGGCTCCTCTTCCATGCTCCCAGCTCTTCCCTGGATTCACTTGACTGTTGCCTGGATTCATAGGTAGGCAGCTCTCTGCTCCTGTTCCATCTTGCAACTCACGGGGACTGCTCCACTCCAAGCTCCTCACAATTTCTGTTTCTAGGAAAACAAAGCTCAACAGGGCTACAACAATATTTACATGCATCACCAGTGCTGTCATCTCAATGAACCTTCTGTCTGAGAAATCAACACAGACAGAGAGCTGACACCACTCTCTTAGTTCTGCTTGGTCCCAGCTTGTATTTGAGCTTTTATCTGCTCTGCTCCTTCCTGTTCTACCCTTCCTGTACTGCCGTTCCTGTTTCACTCTTTAGGCAAGCTCCTCCCACCAGGGGCTCCATGTGATGACCTTAGGTCTATTAAGGGCAATACAAATGTATACTGTTTCCAACAAACACTTGACACAATCCGAGGTGAGGAAAGACACTTAAATAGCTGAAACAAGCAGCAAAGTCATACTTTGATTGACATTACAAACCTATGATGAGTCCTCTCCCCAGGGCCACCTAAAGACAATAATATAGATCATAATCATCCATTCTGTGCAGTGTGAGGTAAGTGCATCTTCTGAGACTGAAATGGCAAGGGCAGGAAAGGTGGAAAGGGCCAAAGAGAAGGGAGAAGATGAAGATCAGCAGCCCAAACCAGTAGGAAATCAAATGTCAAGAAATTTTAATGTGTTAGGTCTGCACCATTGTTCGAAGCAAAGAGGGGAATTGCTTGTTACAACCACACAGATCCACACACACAAAGTCTCACATACACACACACTGATCATCATCAATAGTACTGTTTTTGAACATAAAAACAATGTCATGTATTTTTTTTGCTGGGTAGCTACAGTAATAAATTCATAAGGTTTTCTTGTCACATTCTAACACCTTATATGCAATGTGGAGTAGCTCTCCAGTAATTGTGTTTCACTAATTTGCCGCCACAACTGAATAAATAACCCAACTGCCCCAGAAAAACAGGCTTCTGCAGTACTGTTGATTTTCTTTTGTTTTCCCTCTCAGATGCTGGAACTCAGATAGAAGGCTCAGTCTAGGAGGCCAGCTGATTGTATTATTGTCTTGTCACATCAGAGTAACTTAATAAGGCTCCATTCTCTGCAGAAAGAAGCTATTACTTACACATAGGGAAAACTAGGGGCTCACTCACAACTGAATGCAGGCATGTCAACTTGATAGCGAGTGTGGAGCATGCATCTATCTTTCCATCTATTTCATTTTTGAGTCATGGCTCAGACCCCTCTTCTCTTTCTATCAAACCTCTTCAATCACTATTTCCACTATTAATGTCTAATTCAAGGATGAGGTGGAATACATTTGCATAATGGGCAATTACATACCATTCATTCATAACACAAGAGGTTAGTATTGTCAATCAGTCTGGTACAATTAGAGTGCAGGGGAGGTGAGGGATTGAAAAAAAAGACTTTGTCAAACCTAGCACTTGAAGTTTGTTTAAACATAGAATGAATTCCTACCAATAGACACTTGTGTTGACTCTCTTAAAAGATTTGATGGTGCACAGTAAGCATAATTATTTCCCCAGGAAAATTGAGACTGGACTGTCTTAAACATATGTAAGGACTCCTTTGTAGGGTTGTGTGGGTAGTATGATGGGTACAATACTTTCCTTTTCATATTCATTCACAAATGTTGCAGTGTGATTCTTGGTTTCCACACTGGGATGGCAACGATGGAGAAACTCAGAGTTCATTGCTGATGATAAAAGAGATGTCATGCAAATTATTTAATTTCATGCTTAGAACAACCCTGGGAAATAGGTAATAATATCTGATACTTATACAGGACTTTAAAGTTTGAAAAGTGCTTTATAGACATGATCTAACTTGGCCCTCTGAATGAATATATGAAGTAAATGCTACACACAATTTCGTTTCCAATTTATTGTTGTTTTTGTTCAACCATTCAATCAAGTTCGGCCCTTCATGACCCCATAGACCATAGCACACCAGGTGCTTCTATCTTCTACTATCTGTCCAAGTATGTTTAAGCTCATGTTCATTGCTTCTATCTTGCAGGCTTCCCTCACACCATCTATCCATTTCATTCTCTGCTCAGAGTCCCCTTCTTTTCAATTCAATCTTTCCCAACATTAGAGTTTGTTCTAATGAGCCCTGTCTTCTCATTATGTGACAAAGTAAGCTTCAGCTTCAGTATTTGTACTTCTAATGAATATTCTGAATTAATTTCTTTAAGTATTGACTGATTTGATCTCCTTGCTGTCCAAACGACTCTCAAAAATTGTTTCTAGCACAATTCTAATGCGTCAATGCTATGGCTCTCAGCTTTCTTTATAGTCCAACTCTCACAACCATATATTACTACTGGAAAAACCATAGCTATACAGACCTTAGTTGGAAAGGTGGTATCTCTGCTTTTTAGCATTCTATCCACATTTGTCATGGTCATAGCTTTCTTTCCAAGGAGTAAGTATCTTTTAATTTCATAGCTTCAGTTGCCATTTGCGGTGATCTTTGAGTCCAAGAATATAAAATCTGATGCTGCTTCCATTTCTTCTCTCTCTTTTTGCCAGGAAGTGATGGGACTAGTTGTCATGATCTTAGTTTTTTTTCTGCTTCAAATGAACTTTTATAGTCTCCTCTTTCAACCTCAGTAAGAAGCGTTTTAATTCTTAATTTTCTGCCATCAGAGTGGTAATTATCTACATTTCTGATATTGTTGATATTTCTCTCAGCACCCATAATTCCAGCTTTTGATTCATTCAGTCAGGCATTTATCATAACATACTCTGTATAAAAACTAACAAAACAAAACAAAACAAAACCCCAAACCCAATAACCCTCCCAAAAAAGAAAAATCACACCCCCCCCCAAAATTACCCCCCCCATCCAAAACCTTTAAGGCATTTCATGTAAATTTTATGTTTAGAACAACAGATCAGAAAAGTGAAGCTTAGAAAGGTCAGCTGTATAATTTCTGCAACTGATATTATTGTCTTGGGTGAAAATCTTGCTGCTTTGCAATGTTGTTTTCTCTCCTCTCCCCATTTCCTGTAGCTCCCTTCAGGTACCAGCAGATGGTGGTCACTCTTTGCAGGTACTACTTGCTTTCTACTTCTTATGGTTCAATCTTAAACAGCTTTACAACTCCCCATAGAAGGATCTCTCTAGAGTTCCTGCCTTTCCTAACTCTGTTTATAGCTTGAAAATATAATTCAGAGCCAGAAAACCTCTTTTCCTTTGAATATCTTCTTTTGTATACTTAGCTCACACAGATTCTGCCCTCTTATTCTCTCAGGATACTATGGGACTGCTCTTTTCAAGCACTGTTCAAGCGAGTCTCTTCCATCAACCTTGTATGGGGTAATGGTGAGTCAGTATCATTTGCTTCCCTTCTCCCTCAGCATATTCTGCAGGCAGTACATCTCCAGCTCATGTCTATATCATATCTAAAACCATAGTTGTTTTTTTAAAACATGGTTGCTGAAAAGAGCTGTCATACATAGTCAATCATCTCACAATGTTGCTGATACTATGTAGAATATTCTCTTGGTTCTTTTTACTTCACTTTGAATCAGTTCACATAAGTCTTTCTGGGTTTTTGAAATCCGAGTGCTCATCATTTCTTATAGCACAATAGTATTCAATTATATTCATATACCACAACTTGTTTAGCCATTCCCCAATTGATGGGCACTCCCTCAATTGCCAATTCTTTGCCACTTCAAAAAGAACTGCTATCAATATTTTTATACAGGTGGTCCTTTTCCCTTTTATATAATCTCTTTGGGATACAGACCTAGCAGTGGTATTGCTGGATCAAAGGATATGCACAGTTTGATTGCCCTTTGAACATAGTTCCAAATTGCTCTGCAGAATGGCTGGATCAGTTCACAACTCCACCAATAGTGCATTAGTGTCCCAATTTTCCCATATCTTCTCCAACATTTATCATTTTTCCTTTTTTGTCATATTATCCAATCTGATAGGTGTGAGGATACCACATCATACTACTAATTCATATTGAGCTTCCAGTCCTCTAAACCCTCTCAGAGCACCCACTGTTTCCATTTCCTTCTTTCCTTCCTTCCTTCCTTCCTTCCTTCCTTCCTTCCTTCCTTCCTTCCTTCCTTCCTTCCTTCTTTCCTTCTTCCTTCCTTCCTTCCT
>CM053596.1:213964619-213981703 GCA_028646575.1 Pseudocheirus occidentalis
GCTTTTATAAATTCAGTAGCACTGACATCATCTAAGGTGCTGGAAAGATAATTTACTTACCTCTATGTTAATTCATTCTAAAATTTTACGCTAAAAACAAATAATAGTGCACTAGTTTTGCTGTTTAAAATCTTTCTGTTGTGCTTTTATGGTATTGTGGATTTTAAGAAGTGCACGTAATTACCATAAAAAACACTACATGCTATAAAGCCATTCTAATTCCATTGCAAAAATGTCATTTAGATTTTGTTCCCTTTCACATATTAAAAAAAATCAATAAAGATGCCAGCTTGAAAGGGGCTTTTGAAAGTCGCCAAGACAAAGAGCCTGGAGGTACCATATATCTTTCTGCCTAGTTACAAGCTCTAGAAGAGAGATTTTTAATGAAAGCCATCCAAGGAAATGGATAGATCTAAGTAGCAAACTTTTATGATGCCTTTCAAAGAAGACCCCTAACGGTTTTAATTCGTTCAGTTCCATGTTACAGATTTTAACATTGAAATGTTAATAGGGGAATAAAAACTAAATAATATATGGTGTTATATTTGTCTAAGATGAGAAAATGACCAGAAGAGTGATCTTCAGGATGGGGTTTGGAGAGCTGTATATCTTGTAAAACTTGTATCTCTTAAATTTAAAAGTTCACAATATGCATTCTTTATTTCCATTATGCCAATGTAACACCTTCTTTCCCTCAACTGTTTTAGTTGTTTGTCCTTTGTTCTCTACAAGGACCACGACCTCAGGAAGGTGATGGCATGACATGCAAGTGAATTGGATTTAAGTGAGGGAGGGCTGTGCAAAGTCACCAGCCTCCTTTTCTCCTCCCAAGCCATCCTAGTCCAGTGGCAAGATATAGATGAAGATGACTGAAAATGGTCCTCTCACCCAAATAACACTCACGCTGAAGGGTCATGTCCCCAAAGGAAAGCTGAAACTCTCAGGTTTTGAGGCATCCTGTGGGTTCAGGTTCCTACTACTATAGGTCACTGGTACAGTTCTACTTTATAGTCACACCAATTGACTCAACTAATTCTTAGTAAAGGCACTGACTACAGTGGCATGGTAAGAACAGTAGCTACAAAAATATAATGCCATCCCTCCTTAATCTGGAATGGACTTCCCACAAGTGGTTGATAGAGAACCTAATTGCCCTTGTTTTGTTCCAAAATTTCCAAAGTGTAGTCCACTAAAAACCTCAGGTTTTTTGTACATGAACTAGACTTGTAGAAACTGATCTATAAACATTCTGCATTTGTAAATGTTTACAATCAAACCCCACTAGAAAATGAAGACTTCCTATTCTGTTGGCTGAGGACAGTGATAGGGACTAAATCTGTGATTTCATGGATATTAGGGCTCCTCAGGTGCGGAGGATCCTTCTACCAATGCAAGTCAGCATCTTACTGTCTCAAAGAGTGGCTTAAAACAGAGGTGTCAAACACATGATAGCATGTGGCCTGTAATACTCCTATGTACCCTGAACCAAACAAAAATATAAATGGGTAATATTTAATATAATCAATAAAAATACTATAAAACATAGATAACAATGCATTTTTAAACTGTTGATATGCAGCCCATGGGGTTCCATAGGTAGGGATTAGTGGCCTCCATTTCTTTTTAAGTTTGATACTACTGCCCTAGAGCACTGAGTGGTTAAATGACTTTGACAGGGCATCCCATCTCAGACAGAAGTTCTATTCACTAAGAAAGAAGAACATTAGGAGAACCTGGATTATTACCTTGAATTTTCTCTACCCAGTATCTAATGAAGATGACGACTAGCAGAGAAATGACCCAAAGATTTGAAGCTAGAGAAATGAGAGGCCCGAATAATCTACACAATAAATCAGATCCTAAATAATGTGAAATCAATTCTACACTGCAATTTTCACTAACATCTTTACCCCTGGAATATTCTAGAATATTGTCATGATGTATAAGCTATAACTTCACATTCAGTCTTCCTTCACTTCAGTTCATGATCATGAACCGCCTAATTTCATGCCTTATAGTATGAGTTGCTAATTGCTTATCTTCAGATGACCTTGGATATTTGTAGGCAAAGACAGTGAGTGCAAGCTCTGGCAGTTTTTACCACGCTAGGAAGGCTGCAGGTGCATGTGCCATAATGGACATGGATCATAATGGATCAGATGATATGTCTATCATGTGAAGAACAGCCTAAGTTCAAGGAAGTTCATTTTCAAGTTTATTAAAAGATGATGAGTTTTTCAGTGACAGCAAGTTACTTCCACTAATTAGTAGAGGGGTGTCAACTGGCACCCAAGGAGGAAATGCCCACATTGGCACAATCAAATATCCTTGAAATTGAAATAACATCCCAAAGGCACAGCAGGAAGGGAAATAAGAACCAATCAGGGCATTGAAAGACGCACCCTCCTTTGAGGTTGTTAGTCCAAAACTAACCCATTTAACCTCCCCATAATTTTTGATCATTCGTTCTGGCCATTCCTGCCATGCTTTTTTCCTTGACCCAAAGGATATGATCTATAGTAAATATACACTGTAAAAAATAAACTCAATTATCTCTATGAGAATCAAACAAAAAAGAGAAGAGAATATAAAAGGAAGCAGCGTGTTTGCAGGAGAAAGAATATTGAGTTTGAAATCAGAAGGAACTACCTTTAAATACTAGATATGCAATTTATTACCAGCTACTTGACCTTGGGTAAATTATTTAACTTCTGTTGGTCTCAGTTTCTTCATCTGTAAGATGAAGGGATTGGATTAAGTGATCTCTAAGTTTCCCTCCTGTTTTTAGTCTATGATATTCACAAAGTCAATGCAATGTAGTGGGAATAACATTGGACATGGAGCCAGAGGACCTGGGTTGGAATTACAACTCTACTGATGGCTAGTTCTTTGATCTCTGGCTGGTAAGCCACTTAACCACTTTGATGCTAGCTCTCCAGCCTGTAAAAGTATTTCTTTCAGGCAAGGCAGAACACTTGTTATTTTTCTGACTGTGTATCTGGGAGACCAATGGCCAAACCATTTCCATCACTATGCTCCCACTTTCACAACTTTTCCTGGAGGAAAACCAATAGATTCACACAGAGAAAGAAGTATATGAATTCATAGCCCCCAGCATTTGCTGGATAAAAAGAGAACACTAAGGAATAAATCAAATAAGAAAGACCATGAAGTCAAACACATCCTTCCTTTAACCACAGAGCATCCTGTCTTACACAAGTGAAACCTTCAGACTCCTTTGCATAAAACCTGAAAAGGAATGGGGGATGGAGGGGAGGATGAGAAGGATAGAATTATTTAAACACTGTAGACACAGGATGGTATGCTAGAACAAAGTACTGAATGTGGAGTCAGAAAATCATGATTCCAGACCTGACCCTGCATCTTTCCTCTATGAACAAATCACTGAACTTATCAGAATGTTTCTTCTTTTATAAAATGAAACTTAGGGCTTGTGTTATCTATTTCACGTGTTTCTTGTGAGTGACAAAGCACTATAAAAATGTGAACTCTTATCTCAGAAAGCTCCATACCAATAAGAGTGGAAAGCGTGATGGATTTGGAGTCACAGGTGCTGGGTTCAAATCCTGACTCTGATTTTTACTACCTGTGGGACCTTGGGCAAGTCACTTCATATCTCTAGACCTCAGTATCTTCATCCGTAAAAAGAAGGGGTTAGATTTAATGATTTTTTGAGTTTCTTATGTCAGTAAATCTATAATTGACTATTAAAAATGGGAGCATTTAAAATATATTTCAGTTGAGATCAAACATTATATATAGAAATAATATCCATATGGGTGCTTTAAGGTTTACACAAGACTTTTACATATAGTATCTCATTTGAACTTTGCAACAAACCAAGACAGAGGAAGTATGGTTATTATCTACATCTTACAGCTGAGGAAACTGAGGCTTAGTGAGATTAGGCTTGTCTATGGCCATACCACTTGTGTCAAAAGCAGGATTTGAATCCAGGCTGCATCATCACCAAATTCAGCATTCCATCCATTAAGCAATGTTGCTTCTCAAAGAGGAACATACTGAGAGTCAAGAAGTAAGAGTTCTGTTTCCAGTTCCAATATCACCAAACTGTATGACCTTGGACAGGACATCCTCTCTAGTCATCAGTCTTCTTAAGTAGAAAGGATAGACAAAATTATCTCCATCTTCCCTTCTAGTTCAAAAATTCTATGGTTCTGATCCTCATACACTTTTTAAAAACCTGTATCTATATCCCAAAGCCATAGTTCTTGGAAATGCTAACACCTTTACAACTGAATACATTACCTTACCTCTGAATATAAAACCAGGCACCCTCACCTTTAGAATCAAGCTTATTTCTAGTAATATAATATAGTTGACAATTTTAGAATAGATATTTGAGGGATTTTTGAAAGGGTTAAAATCTACTGAGAGGGGGAGAGAGAGAAAGAGAGAGAGAGAGACAGAGAGACAGAGAGACAGAGAGACAGAGACAGAGACAGAGAAAGAGAGAGAGAAAGGGAGAGAGAGAGAGAGAGAGAGAGAGAGAGAGAGAGAGAGAGAGAGAGAGAGGGAGGGAGGGAAAGAGAGGGAGAGAGAGAAAGAGAGAGAGAGATCAATAGATCAATAGATAGACCTGGCTCTATGGAATATATTCTAGTCTAGTAGCACTTAAGAAAAAGAAAAAATCCATGTTAGGGTTTTGGAAGTGGTATAAAGTTTGTGCAGCATTGGGGGAAAGGAAGGAGAAAATACTCAGCCGAAGGGATTCAATTGCTGCATATACCAGGAATCACAAGTGCCTTCTAACTGATGACCAAGCAAGACAAAAGTATCAGTCAGTAGAAATCTGAGATCACCTGCTCCCCCATCTATAACATGAGACCTCTCCATAAAAAGCAAATTATTTGAAATGAAATTTCCTAAGTTTAAAGGACTCTGAAACTTATACTACATATATGCTCCTATAAACAAATGGTTTGCTGGCTCAATCATTTCCCTTTGAACACTGAATTTTTTTCCTGATGATGCTTCCTAGGTAGTCTAGATGAACCTGTGACCTCAAAGTATTGCATAGTATGTAGTCATACTGTCTGAATAGCACATACTTCTTAAAATCCTTTCATTCTAATAGAGATTAGTCTGAGCCTTTGGTTGTGTGTGTGTGTGTGTGTGTGTATTTACTAACATCCTCTTACAAAGTCATTTCTAGAACCCTACTCATTAGGAATTGCATTGATGTGTTTATGTATCTTTATTGCCCAAACCATCACCATCCCTTAAAAAATACTAATACCAAGTCATGGTGAATTGAAATACAGACTCATAATGCTCAATTTCCTAAAGGTTTCAAAAATTACACTTGCATTTCAGACTTTTCTCTTTTTGCAAGGCTAATAACAAAGGACTCTAAGGTGCCGATGTGAATCACTGAAACATGTGGGCAGGGAGCCTCTGGGGAAGAGAGGAAAATGATTCATCACCAACTTGGTTACTCTGCTCAAGATTTATTCAGGGGCAGACTGGAAGGAGGGGAAAAGTAGAGAAAAGAAAATCTCCTCCATTGCATAGCAGTTGCAGATCACTGCAGGGAATATCAGGTGTCTTGATGATTTGCATTCTAGTCTTTTTCACTACTTAGAAATTGGGCTCCTTTCCAAGTTGTTCTAGAAGAAGAGCAATGAATGCCCACCAACTTGGAGCACTCCTCCTTTTACACACACACACACACACACACACACACACACAATGTACATATATGTATGTGTGTATACACACATATATACACATACATACATATATGTATACATAATATTATATATGCATATACATATATATTCATTAAATCTCTAAGTTCCTTTGTGGCTCTTGTGCTCTCTGTTCATGATAACTGTTTATTCCATTTCTGTCTAGTGTGTTTATTCACCTAGAATACCTAGTTGTCCCTTTATGGTCTACTTTCCCCACTCAATTTCTGCAAATGGTGTTGTCAACCTCTAGTACCATCCTTTGCCAACTGTACTACAAGTTATTTACTTCCCAACTTTCAAATCATCTCCCTATAGCCATTCCTTTCCAAAATCATCTGGTATCATAGTAAAGAAAGCATTGAACTACAAGCCAAATGCAAATGACCTAGGTACTGTTATGTATCGATCACTTTTGAGCTATTTTTTTTAACTTTAGGCAATTTAACATCTGGGAGCCTCAGCTATAAAATGGGGCTACTTCTCACTACCCATTTTGCTTTCTTTCCAAGGTAGTTGTACCAAATAAAATAATGTACAAACGTGCTTGAAAACATACAGTATTATATAAATGGGGAGGGGGGCTTGTATTTTTTTTTCAGTCAGATCTATGATTTCCAATAGTGTGGGAAACTCCTGTTGAGCAAAGTTCCTCTACTAATTCAATCTCCAACAAATTCGCAATTTATAACCATAGAGAGTTTCCTATAGCACCCTTCCCTGGCCACCAATCCTTTATATAGGAGTTAAGATGCACCATTAGAATGTTAACTCTTTGAAGCTGAAGCTGTCTTTCTTTTTCCAATTTTATCCTCAGTACATACAGTAGTATCTGGCATGAAGTAATGACTTTAAAAATATGTATTCATTCTTAATAGGGTACATGGAGCAGCTAGGTGACACAATAGAGTACCAGACCTGGAGCAGGGAAAACTCAACTTCCTAAGTTGAAATCCAACTTCAGACACTTACTAGCTTTATGATCCTGGACAAGTCACTTAACTCTGTTTGTCTCAGTTTCCTCATCTGTAAATGAGCTGGAGAAGGAAATAGCAAAACACTCCAGTATCTTTACTAAGAAAACCCCAAATGTGGTCACAAAGAGTCAGACATGACTGAAACACCTAAACAACAACCACACAATAACCTACTCAAACCTACCATTAGCCTCTCTGAAGACATCTCTGTGATGTTCACTTTTAATTCTTTAACATATTCCATGTCTCGTTGCTATATGGTAACATCAGTAGAATGTTACTTCTGAAAAGATGAACCTTTCTTTCAGGGGAAGCTTGGGATTAATAAAAGAACTTTGCCATTTCTCAAAGCTAATCCAAACTGTTCTCCTTCTTCTATTCAACTCTGGGCCCAACTCATTGTCTAGATATGCTGCCTGTACCAGAAATATATACTGAGGGACAATGATTATAGGATGTCCACCCAAATGCACGGTCAATAGATAGTCTCCATCTACTTGGTCTTTCTTGTGTAGCTAAATGGGTCAATCTCATTTGAGGGATTATAGGTATCTACCAGGAGACTCTGCAATGTTCTTGGAGTAGATTGCAACAAGGTCATCTCCCAACAGAAACATTAATGCACCCAGAGACAGTAATGTAAATAGAAAGAACCACCACAAACATGTGCAAAACAATTTAATGGTTGGTCCCAGGAAGAGACAAGAGGCAAAGGTAAGGAACTATGGGTATGGAATACCATATGTGATATCAGATGTGGGTTCATATATTGGTTAGTCAAGTTTAACTTTTTTCCCTTTTTTTGTTCTTTTATAAAAAAACTATTCTCTTGGAGGGGTAGGGTGGGGAAAACAAAATATTGGAAGCTTTTATCTCAAATGTAGATGATGTAAAACAAAAAAGATCAATTTTAAAGGTAATAACAGCTAACACTTCACTTGGAATTAGAATGAAGAAATACAAACTCTTATCCTCGTAATTATCCTCCCGCTCCATTACCCTCCTATGCAGTCATAGGTCTGTAATGCCAATGTAATACCCATAGCAGCCACTATGAAAATGCATGCACATTTCCAGGGTAGATTCACAAAATATGATAAACTCCCTTCCTCAAAGGCAAAACCAAAATATTGATTTGGGATATCATTAGAATACCAGGAGGTAAGATTTAACAGGGTACTTATCACTAATTCAGGGAGTGTCAACATCCCAAGCCCTCTTTCTGGCAGGTATCTCCACAAAAACAAGTTGCCCTAGGCAAATTCTTCCCTCTGCCCACTCACAGCTTGCTTCTCTCTCTCTTCTCTGCCTCACTCTCATTCTACTCACATTCTCTCTCTCTCTCTCCCTCTCTCTCGCTTTCTCTCTCCCTCTCCCCTCCTTGGGCAAGCTCCACACACTGAGCTCCATGTGACTCAGGTTCCATGTGAGATGGCCCAAAGTTCAAAGCAGTTCACATAGGCCTATTAATGGGAAGGGAAGATCTTCAGATTCCCTTAACATTACAAGGTCTTAAGATGTAGCATCTCACAATGACATTGAAATAAATTATCTGAAAACTTCAACATTCAGAGTTAATTGTATTACATTATAGAGGGTAGATGGAATGCAGGGAAAAGTTAATCTGACAGATCCATGTTGTAGTAAAAACAGTACTGAAGCTGAGTTAGCAAAATTGGGTTTAGATTTAAGTTCTGAAATCATCTTGTGATCTTGAGCAAATCACACAACTCCTCTGTTCCTGGTTCCTCTTCTATAAAAAAGGATAATAATAAAACTTGTACTATCTACTTCATAAGATGTAGTAAGGAAAGTACAAATATAAAAAATGCCATATAAAGATATTATAAGTTTTATTATTCATTCTGCCTTGGTGAAAATATTCCCACTAGCCCCAACAGAGAATATAATATCCAAGAAATTTATATTCTAGTAAGGAAAAAACCAAATACACAAATACTTATGATGCATCATAGGACAAGAAGCAGTACATAGTATATAAAACAGAAGAGTACATTAAAAATTGGCTTTGAGCTCTGTGGGCTCAAATCCTGCCTCTGATAAATATAGCTATATAGATAGATAGACAGACAGACAGACAGACAGACAGACAGACAGACAGATAGATAGATAGATAGATAGGTAGATAGATAGATAGATAGATAGATAGGTAGATAGATAGATGGATAGATAGATAGGTAGATAGATAGATAGATAGATAGATAGATAGATAGATAGATAGATAGATAGATAGATAGATAGATAGATAGGTAGATAGATAGATATAAGACTCTAGGCAAATCATGTAATTTCTTAATAATCCCAGAAGATTCTCTAATAATATGTTACAGACAAGTTGCTGATCTTTATTGCTGAAGGGAGTTTCTGATGAAATTAAAATTATAGTGGAAGGGGGAAAATCAACAATATATACTGTATCATAAGAAGTTGGGATTGGGGGGAGGGGAAGGAGGAAAGAAGAGAAGTCATATAAATACCTGAGATCAGATTTAACTACATTTTAACAAATTTTAAGATTATCTAGTCATGTTTCTGCTTATCAAGTACACAATGATAAGTAAGATTGTATTAAACTCTATATAAAGAGAAAATGAGTGATACCTTTGAGTTAGTATTCCATCTCCTTGGTCTACTTTCTCTTCTACTCAACTAGGTATCACAGTGGAGAGAGAGCTAGACGTTGAGTCAGGAAGATCTAAGATAAAATTGAGCTTCAGATGCCAACTGTTTAAACATGGTTAAGTCATTTAACTTCTGTCTTCCTCAGTTTCTTCATCTGCAAAATAGCACCTACCTACCAACTTCATTGTTTGAATAAAGAAACAATATTTGGCTATCCACATACAGAGAAAGAATTATGGAGTCCGAATGCAGATCAAAGCATATTATTTGCTCTCTCTTTTTTGTTTTGTTTTGTTTCTTCTTCCTCGTGGAAGTTATAATTAGTTATAATTCTTCCTTGCAACATAACTAATGTGAAAATATGTTTCATGTGAATGTATATGTAGAGGTTATAGCAGATTGCATGCTGTCTTGGGGATGGGGGAGGGGAGGGAGGAGAGAAAATTTGGAATTAAAAAGCTTGTGGAACTGAATGTTGTAAACCAAAAATTAATTAACTTTTAAAAAAAGAAATAGACATTGCAAAGTCATTTGTAAACCTTAAAGTGCTTTATACATTCTAGCTATTATCTATTATTATTAATAATTTTATCATTATTATTATTATTATTATTATTATTATTTTCAGCCTTACATCAGTATGATGGCTTTCTGTTTTGCAGCATCTAATTGCCATCTAATTATTGACCAGACTACAAGCTGTTGACAAATTGAAGCCCAGGAATAACAGTAAGATAGTGTAACAATGATTTCTCAAGGGACAAATAGAAACAGCATAGCTTGATTTTGATATGAATTATTCAGATATTTTCTGTCTGAAAAATGACTTTCAGATAACTAAGCCTAAATCAGATTGAATTAATTAAAGATGATGAATAGGGACTAAAGCAAATTCAGTTCTTTTCATTCTGATTAATTTCACAGATGACAGAAACAGATTTTTATAAAAGTTCACAAAGGATGATTCCCAAGAAAAAGCAGCACACATAAGGAAATTTGGCCTCTACATTTGGGGAAGGGGTCAAAGGGTTTGTTTTCTTTTTTTGCTTTTTGCTATTTTTGGAGGTGGGGAAGGGCAACTGGAGTTAAGTGACTTGCCCAAGGTCACACAGCTAGTAAATGTTGAGTATCTGAAGTCAGATTCCGACTCAGGTCCTCCTGACTCCAAGGCCCATGCTCTATTCACTATGCCACCTAGCTGCCCCTGGGTTTGTTTTCTTAAGGCAAAGATGGCACAAAGAGTAGCTTCAACGAAATTGTCTATCAATCAGTCAGGGACTCACAACACTTACAACACTTTTGCTTGGACAGAAGGCCAGACTTGTCTCTAGTAATTGGAATTCAGTTACTGCGGTTATACTCTCTGCTTAGAGGAATATTGGTTTATGTGGCACTTCTTGGAGGTTGGGGAGAAGTTGTGGTTTCCTTGTAGAACAGAGGTGAAAAATAATAGAAACATTAAGGCCTTAGGACCATGGTTACCAAACTGTGAACCCCACAGTGACACAAGAAACACAGGAAATTTCAAAATCTCAAAGGAAACATAGCAATACTCTACATCTGCCAGACACTGCCCTGCTAACTCAAGATAGTTGATAGTTGCAACATTAAATCACAGCTACTTTCCTTTTGATGACTTTCTCAAATGTTTGTGATATGTTTTCATTTATTTGTACTTTCCGGTATGCCTATAATTCCTCAAACTTTGTCATTTGTAAAGTTGCATCTTTACAAAGCTGCGTTTTTGGTGATTGCTGTGATGAAAAGCAAGTACTGTGCGAAAGTGAATGTGGAGTAGGAAATAAAAGCAGTGATGCCCAGTCTGATTCCAAGGTTCAAGAAGCTGCACAGTGCCTGATAAGGATACATACGAATATTAGTAAGTCACTGTGATTATTGTAGAATGAAATAAGAATATTATTTTTTTCCTATTAATTTATCTGCTATTTTTTCAAATATTATTGTTAGGGTATATTACTTATTAAGCTGTTGCTACTTAATGAGGGGAACTGTTAGATATTCCGTTTAATATAAGGATGCCTTGAAAAAAAATTACTAAAAAACACCTAAGGCACCATGAACAAAGAAAGCTTGGGAACCTCTGTTCTACAAGGGAACCACAACTTCTCCTCAACCTCCAAGAAGTGCCACATAAACCAATATTCCTCTAAGCAGAGAGTATAACCACAGTAACTGAATTCCAATTACTAGAGACAAGTCTGGCCTTCTGTCCAAGCAAAGTACATCATTGGCTATACGGGTTACCCTTTGAAGGACTTTGGGCACCATGCAAAGCCCCCATCAAAAACCTCTTCTGTCCTCAAGTTTCAGAAATTCTACCATGAGGATTTATTCCTGTGAGTAAAGCATGCCTTGAGGGACTCTTTTTAAGATACCCATGCCAAAGGAGTAACATATTAAGTTATTAACAGCAAGAAATGAAATCATTTACCAGTTCATTTTTTTCTAATGAGGAAAGGCAGCATGACCAGTCCTGGGTCAGTGTGGTAGGAATGGTGGAGGAAGAAGAGGTAAGTACTGCTCTAATTATTAAAGTTTAATAGAAGAAACAAAGAACAGTGCTAAAGAAATTCAACCAACTTCACAATTTTGCCTGAGTCAAGCTACTGAAGCCCTTAGAGCTTCAGTCATTCCATTATTTAGAAGCCACCCTATAGTCTGCCCTCATAGAATCATTGAACATTGCAGGTAGAAGGATCCTGGGAGATCCTTTTGTGTATATACACATATATGCATATATACATAATTGTGGAAAGAGAAAAGGAGGGGGAGAGAGAGGAGGGGAAAGAAAAAGGAAAAGAAGGAGTAAGGAAAGGGAGAGGGGGAGAGAAAGAGGGATGGAAGGGGAAGAAGAGAGAGAAGGAAGGAGGCAGAAGAAAGGGGAGAGAAAGAGAAGGAAGGGAGAGAAAGACAGAGAGACAGAGATAAGAAGTTAAGTGACTTGCCCAAAATCACACAGCTAGTTAGTATCAGTCAGGACTCAAACCCAGATATCTTCTAGCCCAGTGTTCTTGCCACTAAACTATATGCCCTCAGCCACTTCCATCTAAACGGCTTATAAATGAAACATTAATTGGAGAACTAAGACTAAAGCACTCTTTGGTTTTTCTTTCTTCAAAAAACAACCTGATCCTAACAACAGTTACTTTGCTTTGTGCTGTTACATCCTCTGGATTTCAAAAAGGACCCTGCTGAGTTGTTTCAAGTTTGTATAAATATGTCTTAATCTCCTTCCCTATTTAAAGAGCAAACCAAAATACACAAAGTTAACCTGTGTCCACCCATTCTATAAGAGAAATGTCACCCCTAGATACAGACTCTGAGTGGTGATGCTAAACCATCTATTTATGATCACAAAAGTATAAAAGAGGATTTTATTTCCAAGATAACATCCACAGAAACCAAACACAGGAAGGGAAAACAATTATAAACAGCCTATCCCCCACTCCTACTATTAACAAAATGCCCCCTTCATTTGCTACATTAAACATCCAGTTGCATATTCAGATACTAAAAAGCTCAGATATCAAAGAAAAGGGAAGACGAGTATATGATGTTTGTAACATTCATTTTATTAGGATCCTTGAAAATAATTCTTTGCCAATTGCTTTATAATGAATTCTTATTAAAGAGTATTACTTTAGGCATGAGGAAGCAAGATGCTAAAATGACACCACAGCTTTCCCAGGCTCTAGTTTTATCAGCTCAACAAGGAATTTTTCCCACTCTGGGCTTCAGTCTTCTCATCTATAAAATAAAGAGGCTTCCCTTATCAACTTCTCAGATACTTTTCAGTTTTTAATCTATGGACTATGGTTAAGCATGGTAAGGTGGGAGGCTGAGATGTAGAATAAGAAAACTTGTGACAGAGAGCAAATTCTTTCCACTCTCCTAGCCTGAGTGTCCTCATGCTTAACATGGAGATAAGAATGATTCTATACAGCTCAATGGTTCAAATGAGCTACAGTATGAAAAGTCCTTTGTAAACTGCTAAGCACTATACTGATGCAAACTATTAAATGCTATAAAATATATTTTAGCATGCAATTACTTTTTATGCAAATATATTATTTCAATATTTGGGACACCAAAATGGTCACCTTAAGTGACAAATAATTTCATTATGGCACTTACCTGTCCAATGCTTTGTGACTCCATTCAGGGTTTTCTTGGCACAGACACTGGAGTGGTTTGCCTTTTTTCTTCCCCAGCTCATTTTACAGATGAGGAAACTAAAGCCAACAGGTTATAATGACTCACCGAGGGCCACACACTTAGTAAGTGTTAGAGACTAGATTTGATCTCAGGAAGAGGAGTCTTCTTGACTCCCAGCCTGGAGTCCAGTATCTTTGCCCAAAAAAAACTCCAAAAGGAGTCAGGAAGAGTCGGATACAACAAAAAAATGACTAAACAACAACAATCTGTATGAATTCAGGCAAAATACTTAAATTCCTTAGGTTTAGAGTTTCTAATATGTGAAAAGAGGAATTTGGATTTGATGGTCAATTCTTGCTCTAAATCTCTGATCTTTCTGGTTTCGGTTTCCTCATCTGTAAAATGAAAGGTTTGGCCTACTTCAGCAATTTTCAAATTATGGTTGACAATTGACCCCTAGTGGTCCCTGAGACCTTTTCAGGGTATCTGTGAAATCAAAAATATTTTTATAATGATACTAAAATATTTTAATAATGATAAAATTTGGTATATATAACCCACATAAACAAAATCTTTTGGGGGTCTTCAATATTTTTTTAGACTATAAAGGGGTCTTGAAAACAAAAAGTCTGAGACCCACTTATCTAGATGACTTCTAAGGTACCTTCTGGCCCTAACTTTCTGTGATTTTGTGATTCAAATCTTCTGAACAACTGTTCATCTCTCCACTCCATCTGAATAAGCACGAGGTACTGTGAGACAGACTAAAAAAACTGACTATTTTCAATAATAATACTAGAGACACACTAAGCCCCAAAATGCCTACAAGTATTTAAAACATAAAATGTAAACAAAGCAAGATATTAAATAAATAACTCTGTAGCTACTTCTACTAATATTTCAAGGATCCATTGTTTCTTCTACATGGATACTCCCTCTAATATGACCAATCAAAACCCAGCCATACGCTACGAGTAAGTGACCTTCAAGAGTCATGGTAGTTGGGAAAAAAATTCACATCTCCTGACAAATTTCTCTTTTGAGGGTCTCCATGTTTTGTAAAAACTAGTCTTCAGACAGCAGACTTAGACGTCAAGGATTATCTAGTTTGTTTGGACCTGTCAGAGCTTGAGCCCCTGGGGTAGATGCTAAAAGAACACAGATACTTCTATGCCATAACAGGGCACTAAAGTCAAATTCTAGAGCAGAAGTTGGTTCTTTTAAGCCAAATCCAACCAACTACCTACTTTTGTATGGCTAGCAAGTTACTATTTTTACTTTTTTTTCCTTTTTTTTGGCGGGAGCAAGGCAGGGCAATTGGGGTTAAGTAACTTGCCCAAGGTCACACAGCTAGTAAGTGTTAAGTGTCTGAGGCTGGATTTCAACTCAGGTCCTCCTGACTCCAAGGCCAGTGCTCCATTCACTGCACCACCTAGCTTCTCCCAACATTTCACATTTTAAAATAAAGTAGATAAATAGTAAATAAAGAAAATGTTATTTAGTTTTATCTTTAAAATAACATATTATAAAGATTTAAAGTTTATAATAAGGTTAATAAATATAATATAGTTTATATATTATTATAACATAATAAAATAAAAATATAATCACTTATAATAACATAATAATTTGACACATGGACCAGAGTGTGCCAAACCCTGCTCTATAGAGTGATTGTTCATGGAAAATCAAGTCATCATATACCAAGAATATCAGAAACATGACTTAGGTTGTTCTCTGCATTTATGTGACTTCAAGAAAACATGACTATCTTTCTATCAACTCCCAACACAGCATCCATACTTTTATCCCTATCACTTTCTTCTATTAGTCACATCTAATTGACCTAAATGTCCATCCAGAATTCTTCCATAAACACAAATTCTAAGAAATCGCCACCCAAAAAATGATGAAATAATGCCACTATTTGATTCATTTATGTGAACTGTGTGGCCTAATATCCATTATTCTGAGTCTAAATTTCTTGAGGCAATCAATGCAAAGACTATAAGTATTTACCAGATGATGTAGCTCCAAATAAGTGTTAATAAATAGAAAAATGGAAATTCCTTTGGCAAATCTCCAAACATTTATAAATCTTAGTCAAGTAAATGGTTGCATGGGAAAAGAACTTCATAATGATTTGGAGTAAAAATTAAAAGCAATAAAAGGCTTTTTAAGTAGTGTTCTAAATAATTAAAAACCATTTTCTTTATTGGAATTCTCATTGCAAATGGTTCTTTTTTACAAAAGGTTAATATTAAATCCCTCAAAAATATTTTTAAACAATCAAAAAAAGATTTTTTTCCCCAAAGTAAAGAAATCTATATATCCAGCACCATATATCCAACCTACAAACAACAAAAATTACGGTTTTGCTCTTAGGCATCAGTATTTTAAAAAAATAATTTTTCTCTTTGTAATTCTCAGTTCCAAAGTACAAAACACTGCTAATTCACAAAATTCTAATTCCTTAAGTCAGACTTCAATGTATTATTAGAGAATGTTATCTCCCTCAGTTTTAAAAGGTTATGCTAATAGAGGTCAAAGTTCAAATTGGAGAGTCTTCCAGTATGGATTCTTGAATGGACTATAGGTCTGTTTTTTGATTTAGCTAATTTCAGAGAGGCTCATCACCAGAGATTTCACTGCCAGGTGATTTTTTTAAAAAACATAACAACTAATGAAACCATCTACTATGGAAAAGTGGAGAGAATACCAAATGAAATAGAAGATAATTAAAATACTGGATCTATAAATTATCCAATTGCTCTCCACTTCAAAAGAAGTAAGCAGAATACTATCTTTATATTTTGTTGAAAATACCTCAGTTGCCCAAACTCTCCTCTTTCTACCACCTGAGTATCTGCCCAGTGCTATCCATTGTATACAAGCCCCATCAATGTTTCATATTCATGCAGCCAAGAGTAATATACGAATAAGAAAAGAGCAAGAATTACATGTTATAGAGTGGAATTATTTACCTCTTTAACTTTTAAATAGCTTCTTGTATATAGCAGTGTGATAAAGATGTGAAATTTTTTGCAACTTCTGCAAACCTGCCAATAGAGATGCATAACCAAACCATATAATTTATTAGATCAATTTTAGAGAATTGCCTACTGTTCAGAGGGGGAGAGGGACTTGTCTAAGCTCAGAGAGATGGTGTCAAGAGACAAGATTTAAAACCTGATCTCTTTAACTTGAATTTCTAAATTTTATCCACTACACCCCAGATTCCTAAACCTGTCAAATATACATTGTAAGTTGCCTTAAAATTCATCCATGGCTTGAATTGCTTTTTTATTTGAGGTCAAAATTCTTTTTATTATTAGCACTATGAAATATCAGTTCATATATCTAAGGCTAGTCAGACTTGCTCAAATTTAATACATGAATTCATAAATAGAGTTTTAAAAATTGGTTTCTGATAACATTAAGAAATGGCCATACCAATCTTGATTATATCAAATTGAAAAGTTTCTGTACAAACAAAGCCAATGTAACCAAGATTAAGAGGGAAGTGGGAAATTGGGAAAGAATATTTAAAACTAGT
>CM053596.1:213982203-214002421 GCA_028646575.1 Pseudocheirus occidentalis
AAACAATAGACATTAAAAAGCAACTAACAGAATTTTAAAAATAAAAGATACCAGTTAATCTTTTTAGATTGGTTTTTTATACATTCACCCACATTAAACTTTTAATCTCTACTTTTAAGTGAATTATTATACCTTTATTATTATTCTATTATTTATAATGTTATTATTACACTTATAATTTTATAACAATAATTTATAAAAATTGAAATTATATTTATATTATGATATAATAATTTGTTGTATATTATAATTTATTGTTTATAATAAAACGTTATTATTAAAGTGAGAAACAATAAATGTCAAGATGCCAAAAGGAGCAAGTACTAGCATTGATACTAAACAACTCACTGATCTCTTTAAACCTCAGTATTTTCATATGTGCAATGGGGATGAGAATATAACTCACTTGCTCTCTTTGAGCTTCAATTTCTTTATCTATGCAATGGAAATGAGAATATGAGCTTTTCTCATAAGAGTTTTGGAAGAAAACAAATGAGTACTTTCAGCTCCTAAGTGTCCCATGGGTTTAAAATCTTTAATTTTAGTGTTTTCATATTTCAAAATAATACAGCTTTCTGTGATCAACTAGGAAATTACAAGGGTAACTAAACATTGGCATTTTATACTAGTTACCTAAGAGTGATGTGGTCAAAAAAAAGTTAATGTTGGTGTCAAGAAACTGGTGTTAAAATCCTGTCTCCAACACTAACTACTATAACCAGAAGCCCAGAATTGAAGCTCTGGGTTTTAGGATGGACTAGAGCCAATTTCAGAGACTTCTGACTCAGTGACTCTGGTTCAAGTCCCTAAAAAGTTTATTCTCAGTACAAAAGATTGGAGCTCATGTTTAGTATGCTACAGCTCACATGGAAACATTTACAAACTAATAATATCACAGGATCATAGACTTAGACCTCAAAAGTCCCCCAGTCCAAAGCTCTCATTTTAGAGATTGAGTACTCAACAACAGGCTACATGACTTGATTTAAAGTTACAGGAATACAAGTAGTAATCACATGAAACAAAAACCAGACTTTAACATGGCAAGAAATGCAAAACATGAATGAACTCCTGGCTGAGCCCATGAAGGATCAAAACAGCCCTTCTTCCCTCTCTGAAGAGTATCTGGCTCTCCCAGGACCCACAGAGTAATAAACTATATAGTACAAGCCTGGGGGACTTGAACCAAATGGGAAGAAGTAGAAGTTGCTAGAAACTCAAGCAATCCAATGCTACATTGATCCCTTCCTCCTCAAGGGACTCATACATTCCTCTTTATATTATAGTTTTATAACCAACCTTGGTTGAGGCTCCCCCAAAAGGGGAAAGAATAAAGAGTAAACCCCTCTCCTCTCTTATCAGAATTGAAAAATCTATTCTTCTATGTAGACAACTCACCAAAGATTTCTGATAAGGGTTATAAATGGGCAGTGTACAAAGAATAAAATGATCAGTAAATATGGTAGTCATTTATCAAGGACAATTTGGGGGTTCCTGTTGTGTTGCAAGCAACTAAGCAGCTGGATTATGAAAAATAAATTGTGCATGTCCTGTAAAGTATAATTCTAGCATTGTTGAAGTCTCAGGAGTTAAAATATAAGAGGCTTTCCAGAAGGGTATTGGGGGAAAAAAACCTGGAAAAATTTAATGAGAATGTGTGTCCCTGAAATAGAAGACCCTAACAGACTAGGGGTTATCTTTATTCTATTTATTACATTCTAGTAAGTAGACCCTCATAGCTCAAAATACCACAAAGAGTATGAAATCGGGGACCCAATAAATGAAGGTATAGATACTCAGTGATTGTTGTTGTTCAGTCATGCCCAACTCTTTGTGACTCCATTTTGGGTTTTCTTGGCATAGATATGGGAGTGGCTTGACTTTTCTTTCTCCAGTTCATTTTAAAGATGAGGAAACTGAGACAAAACAGGGTTAAGTGATTTGTCAGGGTCACACAGCTAGTAAGTGTCTGAGGCCATATTCGAATTCAGGAAGATAAATCTTCCTGATTCCAAGCCCAGTGTTCAATCTACTGTACCACCTACCTATCCTACTAAACAAGGTATTCCAGTTCAATTTAGAAAGATTAAATTAAATTTCAGTTGCCCCATATCCCTTTCTACAACTTAGCATGTGACTCTATGCTAGTGTTTGTGCTCAAACTGTAATGATCTCAAGGTTGAAAGAAGTCTGCCTCCCATTTCCTCTGCATTTCTTTGTAGTGATGATTGCTTGGTTAACTCTCTAGGACCAAGGCTGGAAGGTGCTATAAAACAGTACTATGATTCAGAAAGCACTGACTTTGCAAACATTTTCACTTTCAAACTAATTATTGGAACCTGCATTACATCCTCTACTCCCACACTGGAAAACAGAGCCAGGGTTTCTATACAAATAAACATGTCTGTAGAAAACGAAGCACTATAAACCCAGGGAGTAATCTGACTTTGAAGTGAAGCAAGCTAGAAGAAAAATAGGAAGATATTAAGACCAACCTGTATACTCCCCTTAACAAGAGAACACCAATCTTAGCCACAGGCAGAAGAGCAGGCACCTGGTTGTCTTAAATAAATATGCACTGTGACATTGACTGTAACTAAGCGTGTGCAAAGGACAGGTGGTAATTGTGGTTCTCAAGTTACACTTAACTGTACAACACATCACTTGGCTGAGAGTTAAATAAGATCAGAGATAAAGATTACACAGAGCAGCAGATCTTTGCCAAACTCCACAATAAGCAACTCAGTTATGCTAACCTGGGATGTGGTTGTCATTTTAGCAACCAGCTCCATTCCTCTTCCCCAACACACACACACACACACACACACACACACACACTATGTACATTATTAACAATTGCTACATCACTTTCTTAAATCTAAAAATCAGCACAATTATAAATCAAGCCCTGATATATAGAGTTTGCTCATTTCTGGTGTGTAAATACTCAAATTGAAAGTTGAATAATGGTTGGAAATCTCTTAGAGCACTCCTACATGTACCTCATAGAATTTTTATGAACATCAACTTTTCTAAACTATTGCAAAATTTTAAATGTCTGTCAAACATGAGTTATTATGATACTACACTTCTATTTTAAAATAAAAATAATAATACAGAGGGAAAAGATTAAATGAATTTTACCATTTGTGGAGCATTTTAGTATATGCACATATACCATACTTGGACCAGTAAGAAATACAAAGATACATAAGTTATAGAACCTTCCCTCAAGTAGCTTATACTCTAATTAAGGGCATGCAACAGACCATCTACTCCTTTGTGTTTTTAATGTGTAAGAATCAAGTGATTGGTTACAAAAGAAGTACCTAGTCCATGTAAGATCTGTCATCCAATTCAGTACACATTTGTTAAATATCTGCTAAGTGCCAGAGATACAAAGATAAAAATAAAACCTTTATTGACTTGAAAAGGCTTGTATTCTACTGAGAGTGTGCAACATCTAAAAGATAATAGAAACTATGTCAAAAGTATGACCCAATAATTTCAAGAGAAAAAGAAGGTTAACTGGGAAATGAGGGTAGGGAATAGGAAGGCCTTGTGTGGGCAGACATTTCAAGAGGCAAAGCTGGGGAAGGAGTACAGGATTATGAAGTCCCCTTCACTTAGAAGTTGTCAAGTTCTTCTAAATACAAATGTATTAAAGCTCAAAGTATCTCAGAATAGGTTTAAATTTAGAGGCAGTATATAGTTGTTTGGGGATTAGAAATTTAAATAGGAATAATCTGAGCTTTTAAAAAAATAATCATTGCAAAGCCTTTAATTATTTAGGTAATTCTCCAATTCCTAATTAGATACAGAGGTAAAGCTCTTCCTTACCCATCCATAATCATCTTCTTTACCCCTGGCCTTCTGAATTTTACTCTGAAGCATTAGCTACATTCAAAACTCCACACAATAGAATCATAGATCATTAGAACTAGAAAGAATTTTAAAGTTTAATTTCATTTCACAAATAAGAAAATTGAAGCTTTGTTCTTGTTCTTGACTTGCCCAAGGTCTTTTCACTAATTATCAGCAGAGTCAAGAATCAATCCAAGACATTCTAACTCCAAATCCAGTGTCCATTCTGCTATGACAGGGGCTTATGAACTAAGGTCTGTGAACTCGGGGTTTAAAAAAAACTATTGTGATAATGTATTTCTTTTTTGTTTTTTTCTTTCTTTTTGGAGGACAATTGGGGTTAAGTGGTTTGCCCAAAGTCACACAGCTAGTAAGTGTGTCAAGTGTCTGAGGTCAGATTTGAACTCAGGTCCTCCTAACTCCAGGGTCAGTGCTCTATTCACTGTGCCACCTAGCCTCACCTTTGATAATGTATTTCAACATAATTATCTCCCTTTTAATACAACAGCAATTAAAACAATAGCTAGAATTTATATGACACTTTAAGATTCACAAAGTAATATATGTGTGTGTTATTCTATGGATTTTATTTTAAGCATTTAAAAATGTTACTCAAGTTGGACATGGTGTTACATGCCCATAATCTCTGCTCTCTGGAAGCTGAAGCAGGTGAATCTCTTGAACTCAGGAGTTTTGAACTGTAGTGGGCTAAACTGACTGAACCTCTGCACTAAGTCCAGTGTCAATATAGTAAGTCACTAGGTTGCCCGAAGAAGAGTGAACCAGCCCAAAGAAAGAGTGAACCAGCCCAGGAAGAAAACAGAGCAGGTCAAATCACCTGTTTCAATCAGTTATGGGATGGGACCTAGTGAGTAGCCACCACACTTTCATTCTCGCAAGTGAGAAAGACTCAGTATATAAAACACACCACCACCACAATAAAACATTATTCCAATAAGAGGTTCATAGACTTCACCAGATTTCCAAAATGGTCTATGACATGAAAAAAAGATAAGAATCCTAGTCTAGGATTTATTTTCCAAAAGTATCATACCTTATGGAAGAGAAGTGATTAAGCTGGGTGGCAGCCCATGCTCAGTCAGCACAGTTCCCAAGAGATACATCGGAAATCACATATCCTGGGGGTGGCTAGGTGGTGCAGTGAAGAGAACCAGCCCTGGAGTCAGGAGGACCTGAGTTCAAATCCAGCATCAGACACTTACTAGCCATGTGACCTTGGGCAAGTCATTTAACCTCAATTGCCCTACCCTTCCCCTTCCAAAAAAATAAAAAATAAAAAATAAATAAAAATAGAATAGTCTCATCATTTTAAAAAAAGAAATCACATATCCTGTGAGCTAATTCAATGAAGAAAAATTTCAGAAAGTTATCAGAGACCTTTAAATGTACCTATATCACTTGGAATTGTGATGGGGGAACAACTGTCCTCTGTTGGTTGAAGCAGATATCCTTTAACTGAGTCAAATTATCATTTCCCAAAGTGATTCAAACAACTAAGACCTGTTCTCATCTGTATCCTAAGATTTACTCCTATCATTTTCAGACTTACATCTTGACCATCTTTCAGTCAATATTATTAACTTACACAAAGCTGCTAGAGAAGTTTTCCTAAAGCACAATTCTGACCATGCTACTACCCTATTCAAACTATTGTGGGTCCCTATTAACTTTTGGATCCAATATAAACTCTTCTATGACACTTAAAGCCCTTTATAACCTACCCCCAACCTGCTTCCTTTCTGCTCTTCTTATCCATCACCCTTCTTCAAGCATTCTATAATCCAGTTAATGTGACCTTCCTATTCTCCATACATGACACCATACATTTTCCTTCTCCATTCCATGATGATGGCTATCCCCCATGCCTGGAAAGTACTCCCCCTCCTTGACTCCACTTCTTAAAACCTCTGGTTTCCTTCAAGACTCAGTTCAAGGGCCATTTTCTACATAAAGTCTCTCCTGACTCTTCTTTGATTTGGGGACCCTCCCTACTAAACTCACCTTTCTCTCTCTCTCACTCTCTCTCTCTTTCTCTCTCTCTCTCTCTCTCTCTCTCTCTCTCTCAGATATAAATATAGATACAGATATACATATCTCATGTCAAGGAGATTAATAACCTATCATATGCCAAGCATCATACAAAGTGCTAGTATATTTTGTCTCCCCAATAGGAATGAAAAGTCCTTGAAAACAGGAATTATTTCACTTTTGTCTTTGTGTCCCCAGGAAGGCCCAACACATAGTAAGCTCTCCATCTTGTTAACTCATTGTTTAACCTGTAGATTTTATGCCACTAACGTCAACTTTCCACAAATCTACCATTCTTTCAATTATTTCAGTGTATATAACAACTTCGAGGGGGGAAGAAATATGTATGAAAGGGACACACTGGTTGCTTGCAACTGCTTCATATGCCACCATGTTATTTAGGAAGCTTCTAGTAGAAATTAGCCTCTGGCTGAGATGAAGGAAGGAGGAGTTAACCGAGAGCTAGTAAATGTGCACAGTCAGCTCACTAAAGGTCTATACAGATGACATATTTTAAACCTGACCTAGTCATTAATACTCCTCACAGTCCCCACCACAAGAGGATAAACAGGGCCTAGATCTCTGCAGTCATTTCATGAATCTTCCCTGGGAATGGAAGCTATCCCTGTGGAGAAAAAGAAGGTGATATATAGATGAGATTGTTTTCCAACTAGCTCTCCCTTTTCTGAAACTTCTAACTAAATTTAGAATTTCTAGGAAAATTAATATCCATTTCATCAATTTATGTGGTGGAAACTTTTATTATTAAATATTATAAACTTCTTAAAATTCAATTTCCAAAAATGTAATCAGAAGTTACCTTGTTGATCTCCCCCCCACCCCAAATATATTCAAGTCAGATCAAAAGAAATGTAGGAGAAGAGTTCACTTATTTCACAATAAAGTTTCACATGACGACAAAGAAAAATAGGACAATTGTTTTATATAAATTGGACACCTGGTTGATTTATAAATTTTAACTAGGATGTAAGTTTCTAGAACAGAAGAGCCACCTGCCAGTTATCGGGTTCACTGGATTGTATGTGGAAAAACAAAACAACACGATCCTATTCCTAATATAACCTAGTCCAACACTGATGTCTTGATAAGCAAGGAGTCACCTTCAGTACCCAATCCAACAGTAATAATGCCACATTTGGATGTTACTTTGGTTGGATCAACGTTACATAGAAATTTTGCTGAGTCCATTCTCCCCAGAGACTGAAGTGGTGTAAAGAAAAATGTGCCCCCTCACAAATGGTTGGGAGAGGATATCTGTGTGTCTCTTATTGCTGTATCTTTGAAGTAAGTATCCCTTTATAAAAAACTAATTGATGTTAATTGGTTAAATGACAGTGGGAAACTAGTCACTGATAGCTAGTAATAGAGAGGAATATACCCGTAATGGAGGTTTGAATGCTATCATTAAAGAAGAGATAACCCCAATCCTTCAGGGGTACCCCTGGAACTCTAAAGAGGGAATGTACCCAGATTCCCAATGAGGAAGGTGAGGCAATAGATATTTACTATGCTTATATCATTATGAGTCAATTATTAGAAAATTAAACTATTCCCTTTGCTTCTATGAGGAAGAACATGTAAAAGTAGGCAAGATAGAAGGGTGGAGGAAAGCTAGCTAAAGGAATTATAGAAAAGAAGAACAATTAAGGAGACTACTTAATAGCCTCAGAAGTCTAGATGATCTTAGAGGATCCTTTCATTTATAGGATTTTGTGGCTATTTTCAAACTGTTTGTATCACTGTTGTTGCACTTATCAAATCTTGCTTACACTTACTTGAATATATCCTAATAGAGTATAAAAGTTCCTCAAATACCATCTATGCATTCTCCCACAGGACCAAGCACAGTGTCTTGCAGTGGATGCTAAATAAATGTTTCCTAAATAAACCTTAGGGAAGGTCTCCAGTAGCATGCCGCAGAATTGTAGACCAAAATTTTAGAGATGAAAGTGACCTCAGACATTATCTACCTAAACCCATACTTGAAAAGGAATCCACTCTACGACAATCCTAGTAAATAGTCATCTAGCCTCTATATCCTAGATCTTTAGTATCACCTGAGAAACTATCATTAAGTAATTTGCTGAAATATCGTTACATAGTGACGAAAGCATCTCCTTGATATGAGTGTAGTGATTGTCAAAAGGGACAATGAAATTAGGTTGATATAATCTAGTGTTGATAAACCCATGCTAGAACTTGGTGATAATTCAGTTTTATGCTCCTGAGCAATCCCTTTGACATAAATCTCTGTCCATGGTGCTGGCCTGTTAAATGTTTTGATCAAGGAGTTAAAATGAACACCTTATATTTGAGATAGCACAAAGCTAGAATTAATGGTAATATCAGAGACAGATGCAAGAGTCAAAGTTATTTCAATAAACTAGATAGAAAGCAAAGCCAAAACCAACTAGATAAAATTTGAAAAGGATGAATATGAAGTCCTTCATGTAGTTTTTTTTTAATCATTCAAACAAGTGTTAAAGAGAAAATGTGGTTTAATGGCAGTTCTTACAAAAATGATGTGAGGATAATGTTGATTTTTTTGTAAGTCCAATATGACCTTAGAGCTCTCCTTTAGTCATCTGAGCTATCCTCATAGGTTTAACTACTCACCTCTATATAGATTATTCCCAAATCTATACCAGCATTAACTTATGAATGACCTGTGATACTATGTGGCTGATTCCCAGTAACTACTTGTCTTAACAAGTTGTCTGAAGCACAGAATCATTCAATTAATAAACATTTGCTAAGCATCTACTGTATGCTAGGCACTGTGCTAAATACCAAGAATACAAAGAAAGGCAAAAGATAGTCCTTGTCCTTAAGGAACTCATAAAAAAGACAACATGCAAACAATTATGTACAAACCAGACATGTACAGCATCAATAAGAGATCATCAGTGTCACTTGAATCAAAGGGGATGAGGAAAGGCATCCCACAGGAGGTTAGATTTTAGCTGATATTTTAAGGAAGACAGGAAAACCAGGAGGCAGAGATATGAAAAGATAACATTCCAGGAATGAAGGACAGACAGAGAAAATGCCCTGAGGCAGAAGATGGAATATCTTGTTCAAGGAAAATAATGTTCAAGAAATAGCAAGGAGTCTGAAATGATTGGATTGCAGAGTACTTTTGAAGGCTATAAGGCCATTTCAGAGAAATTACATAATTCATCTAGGGTCACCTATCCAAATTTACATTCCTAGTAATTACTATGAGCCAGCAGAAGCCCTGTCCATCTTATCACAGACCCTCTTGCTTAAAGCTTTGCTCCAAGCCACAGGACCCACATTATAGGAAAAGGTTTCTTGGTTCCCTTCATAACTGTTCAAGTCTTTTCCATTATGTGTACCTCTTCTATGTCATCTCTTGTACTGCTGTCACTTTTCACATAAAGTGACTTCCTAAGTTCAGGCCTAGGACTTTATCCAAAACACCACACTCCTTTTAGCTACTCCTAATTTCTCACCTTGAATTATAGTGCCACACCTCCCTATTTGACATTTTTCCTTGGATGCTTTACTAACACTCCAATTGCAACACACCTGTAATATAAAAGGATCTTTCCCCTAACTCTATAACCTCTCCCAACATCTACATTTCTGTTGATGGTATCCTCATCCTCCTATTTGCCCAGGTTCATAACCTTGAAGATATTTGACTCTTCTCTGTCCCTCACTCTCCTTTCTATCCTATAAATACTACACAGGAGGTCCCCTTCAGTGTGATGGAAATCTTATTATGATGTGTGTGATGGAAGTGTTGAATGTCTTTCAACATTGTGTAGGTACCAGTAGGGTAACGATCTCCAACTCAAGTAGAAACAGGAACACTAACCCATACATAAGGATTGCTGGGAGCCACACACTGACTTAGGAAACAACAAATTACCATTAGTTTTTATTGTATTTTTATTTGTTTTGTTAAACATTTCCCAATTACACTTTAATTTGATTCAAGCTACACTCTGGAGTGTTGTAGGCTGCAGGAGGCTGAGAATTTGAAACCTCTATAATAGAACATTGGGACTTAGTCATCATGTCATCTTCATTCTCACTACATAGCCCGTCTACCTCCTTTTTCAGCCAGACAACTAACTATCTGATATCTTTTACACCATAGGCAATATAGCACAGTGAATAGAAGCATGACCTTAGAGTCAATAAAACCCAAAGGTTCAAGATCTACCTTTGACATATAGCTAATGACATAACTATGGTCATCACTAAACCCCTCAGGGGGTTTCTAGGACTATAAGTTACAGGCGAATTGTTAACCTATGTTAAGGGAGAGAATTTCCTCAGTAGAAGTTACATACACAAATGAAATCACAGGTGCAGACATCCTTCCCTCCATTTTTTAACACTGCTTCTCTTGTGCAATTCTTCATTGGTAATCAGTCAACCTACTTATGCCCACTATTCATTCTTTCAATTAGCATTTAGGTGATCTTCAAAGGTAATTTTTAAAAATGTAGATTGTGAATCAGTGAATCTAGCTGATGTATGTCCTTGATTATTAATTTAATTTTCTACCATGATTTAGAATTTTTTAAAGTGAGAATCTTAGGCAAGCAGACAAGCCTAGTGTTGGAGATGCAATGGTTAAATATTTCCAATCTTTCACTGTATAGTTCTGTTATGTTCCATTGTCAGCTAAAATTCAGTATATCAAAAGCAGAATTTAACTATAGCAGGCCCTTCACATCTAGACTACTACAATAACCTCTTAATCATTCTTCCCCCTTCAATATTTGTGCATACTAACAACAGATTAATTTTCCTAAGATTCCATTTTTATAACATCAATCCTCTTTAACATACACACACACACACACACACACACACTCTGCATGCATGAGTCTAAACCTTAAATGATGTCCCAGTACCTACAAAATAAAAGTCCTGAATCCACCATGGCATTCAAGGTTTTCAATATTATAAACCTTAATCTATCTTTTCAGCTTTATTTCTTACTTCTTTACTCTCCCCCTAAATACATCATGAAAACTATTATCTATATAACTATGCTTAGTACCCATCTCCTCCCTTAAATATCCGCCTATCTATCTACTCACATCCTATTTGCACATCAAGGCTTAGCTGACATCAATGTCTCTATCTTCTGGATTCCTATGATCTGCCACCCACTCAGATGGTACTTATCTCTTTATGTATCAGTTGTGATTCCTAGACCCTTCTTTAAGAAACCAAGCAGGTTTAATTGTGAGGTCTCTGTTAAATGAAACACTTCATGCTTAGAGATTAGGCCTTAAGAAAAACCTAAATTTGGTTCATCTTTAGCTTTTCCCTAGGGACATTATACTCTCGATAAACATTTGGGCATTATTATAAAGGCATGGAAAGAACAGAAATGAAACTTACTTCAAACCCAGTTGGCAAAGAAAATGTGCAATATCTCCCTTCCTATGCCCATGGAAACAAACTCATAAGACCAATAGAAAAAGTCTCAGAAGCATGAGTTGAATGAATCTCAATGAGGACGGCATCCATATCTTCCCCTTGCCTACTTCCTCTGAAGGCAGGAAGATTTGCCCACTGGCATGCTCTGGTATCTAAGGTGTCATGCTATACCCATCTGCTGGCATGCAGAATCTAATGCAATTCTGCACTACACATAGCAATGACAGATCTTTGTGACTCTCACAGTTCCTAACTGGACTCAGGAAAGCCTCCCTAACTGATCATGTACATGCTCACATTACCTATCCAAGTTTACATTCCTAATAATTACTATGAGGCAGCAGAAGCCCTGTCCATCTTATTACAGACCCTCTTGCTGCAAGCTTTGCCCCAAGCCACAGGACCCACATTATAGGAAAAGGTTTCTTTGTTCCCTTCATAACTGTTCCAGTCTTTTCCATTATGTGTACCTCTTCTATATTATGTTCTGCCTTATTACATCTCTTGTACTGCTGTCACTTTTCACATAAATAAACCTTATCTTCTTAACTACATTACAAGCAACTAGAAGACAGGGACATTTCTTTCTCTTCTTGGAATCTTCTACAATGTCTAATAGTAGATACTCTCTAAAAATCCAAGGAACAAAATAATCCAAAAAAGATTAAACATATGAGGGTAATTATCTGTACAATCAAAAATATGACAAAGCAGATTTATATAGTCTTGGGTTTACACCTCTCTCTGTTTTCAGTCACCATTTTCACAGAACAGAATACCTTAATTTATCAGCAAGGGATAGCTATTCTAGAAATTACCTGAACAAGAAAGTTTGGTCCTGACCTCTGATTTCACTGATATAAGGAATCTCCAATAAGGAAACTGCATTTACCAATGCCATCAGCAACTACATTGCAATTTATAGTTTTGGATATTTGCCTGGGGCACCAACAGGTTAAGCAACTTGCCCATGATAGTCACACTTGCTGGTATGCTTGGGGAGGACCTGAACCCAGATTTTCCTAACTATAATCAGAAAGTTAAAAAGGAAAAAAATCTAGGAGTGAGGGTGTCAGAAAGCTATGCCACAGATCTCAGAACCTAAGAACTCTCCTTTAGCTCAGGAAGCAGTAGTGGAAAATAAATATAATAACAATAATGACGACTAACATTTATGTAGTTTACTATGCACCAGGCACTCTGCTAAGTGCTTTAGAAATATTGTAAAGCCAGGAATAGAACCTGAAAAGAATCTGGGATGTGGAGAGAGGGAAAAAAACAAATTTCCCCAAAGGAATCCTTTCTATTTCCTAAAATAAAGCACATAGGACCAGGAAGGTAAGGGAGGTTAAGACCTTTTCCTATCTAATTAGACCATCCCTGCATTCCAGCTGAGGCCTACCAGCCCTACTTGAATATGTCATTGCCATTTCTGTGTAAGAACTACACTCTGCTGTTAATAGTGCTCCCTGACCACACTTTTAATTAAATATGATGTGCAGAATGTACTGAGAAAGGGAAGCAGGTCTAAGAGGCAGCTGTTTGGTTTTTCCCCTCTGCACACCCAAAGGGATAAGCTCTATGAGAGCCCTGAAAAGGAAAAAAGTGCTTTCCTAACATAGTGTCAATGACTTGTATATAAACCTATTTTGAGAGGCCATGGAAGTGAAAATGTAGGCCACTACTGCAGCCATTTCTGGGTTTGTCTGTAGGTTGATTCTGAAAACTTAACATCCAACATTAGTGCCTTTCTGCTTTGTCATCATTCATCTGAAATGGTGGGAGACTCTGCTGCAGCATCTATGTTGTTCTAAGGAAGAGCTGCCAACTAAGGTTCTCACTAACATGGTGGTCAGCCAATCAATAAGAAATCAAGCACCACTCAATACCAGGCACTATCCTGGAGGCTGGAGATACAAAGAAAGGAAAAAACAACAAAATCCTTACCCTCAAGGAGCTAACACTCTAATGGGAGAGAAAACATGCAAGTAGCCAGGGACATACAAGATCTATCCAGTATAAATGGAAGGGAATCTTAGAGAGAAGACACTGAGGGGATGGTGGTGAAGGGAAGGCCAGGGAAGGTACCTGCAGAAAGAAGGATTTGAGTTCACTCTTGAAGAAAGCTAGGAAGGCCAAGAAGCAGAGGTGAGGACAGATCATATTCCACACCTACGGGGGGAGGTCAGTGAGAAGGCACAATGAAAAATGTTGAGGTTAGGCCTTTTTCAGCATGAATTATAATGTGTTTATTTGAGTAGTATTAACACAATAATTTGAGTGCTATTAATTATGTATGGATTAGTCATGCAGGATAGAAGAGAATGGGAAGTAAAATCTTTGATGAAATGATCAGAGGGTGAAAGTGACAAGGAGCAGGGAAAGTTGTCAGCATAAGGTTCCCAAACTACATTACTCCTTTTCCTTCTATCCAGTTTCCAAGAGATCATGCAAAGGAAGAAATCTGTAAAGGAAGCAGCATCATTGAAAAGCCATCTAAGTGATAATTCATGAAATCATTCTGAGAGCAAAATAGAAGCTACCTTCCCTATTTCATAGTGGATTCTCTGGTTGAGATATAAGCATCTAAAAAGCTCCTAAAACTACATTCCAATAATTACAATAAGCTCAACTAATATTCTTAAACTGTCCTATCTGTATTGGGCTCTCAGTAGAAATATGGAAGAATGTACTCTTCTTGTCAAAGGACAAAAAGGTTATCAGAATCCAGTTCTCTCTCTCTGAAGCTATTATTTCCTCCCACAATTGCCTGAGGACTGAAGGGAGGGAGGGAGAGGATAGTGGTTCAAACCAATCAAACTCCCCTCCACAAATCTCCTCTAAATAGATCTGGAAAAACCTGAATCTTGATGTGGAAATCTGGAAAAAGACACGGCGTATCATTTGTCCAGCCCAAATTGGCTTAATTACAGGGAAGTCTGTGGATACTGGGGATGGTTCTAGCCATAAACACACCACATGCCCCAGCACTTCAGTACCCAGGACATGGCTGTGTACCAGAGCAAGAGCAGGTCCCAGATCCATACCTGGGCTCTACCAAACTCATATTGTATTGGTCTCCATTGCTGTGGAGACAGGTGTGAATTGGTGGCTTTGTTACCACCACCCAGTTCTTTGTCACAGATGCAGCCACAGGGGGCTTGTACTTCCAAGTAGGGAGGCCATGGGCAGTACACTAAGAAAGGAGGGAGTTCATCTCAGAACCAAACAGCAGCAGAGGTGTGGTGCAGACCCAGGTTTGGTGCAGGATCTCAGTTCCGGAATCTAGCCCATTCTGCATAGAAACATCAGGGCAGGAATCCCAGACCAAAGGGGAACCTACAGCTCTTTCTAACTGAACTAAGAGAGCTTTCCATCTGGCTGATAGGAGCTAAAACCAACTGAAGTCTACTAGACTCAAACCCAAATGAACAACTTGCAGAGCCCAAACCAGGGAAATAATAATCAGATTTTGCCCTGGATCAGACCTCTCTGGAAGCGCTGAAAGTTTGCAGGTTTCCAGCCTGTCTCTGAGACTCTAGAATAAAAGAACATTCAATACCCTAAGAAAGCAGCAAGAGCACCAGCCTAAATCTTCCCTCCAGAAAAGCCTCAAAGATTTCCCTTAACATCAAGGCCAAAGTCAGAAAGTAGACTAGAAGATTAAGTAAACAAAAAGAAGTCCACCATAAAGAGCTATAATGGTGGCATGGACATTCAAGATACAAATCCAGAAAGAGAGAATGAAAAGGGCAAAGGGAAAGCTTGCCACAAGAGAACTGAAACCTTGCACAACCAACAACTTCCTGAAAATTAGAATGGGCCAAATATAAGTCAACGACTTCATGAAGCAATAAGAAATAATAGAATAAAGTCAAAAGACTGAAAAAAAGAAGAAAATGTAAGGTATAATGTAGTAAAGAAAAACTGACCTGGAAAACAAAACAAGGAGGAAAGAATGTTAGAATCATTGAACTGGCTGAACATAGTGACTCAAAAAAAGAGCCTAAAAAACCTATTTCAAGAAATCTTAAAAGAAAACTGCCCATGTCTCTTAGAACTAGAGGGCAAAGTGGAAATACAAAGAATCCACCAGTCACCTCCTGAGAGCAACTCCCAAATGAAAACTCTCAGAAACATTATAGTCAGAATGCAAAGCTTCTGGGTCAAAGAAAAATACCACAGGCAGACAGAAAGAAAGAATTAAAGTACCAAGGAGCCATGGTCAGGATCAAACATGAGTTAGCAGCCACCACAATAAAGGAATCAAGAACTTGGAATACAATATTTGAGAAGACAAAGGCTTGCGGCCAAGAATAATTTACCAAGCAAAATTAAACATAATGCCACAGGAGAAAATGGAACTTTAATGAAATAAAGGACTTCCAAACATTTCTGATGAAAAGATGAGAGTTGCAAAGGAACTTTGAAGTTCAAACCAAGAGTTCAGAAAAGCGTAAATAGGGAAACACAAATGAAAATGATAAAGAATAAACAAAGGTAAAATGATTACATTCAAATAGGGAAAAGATGATACATGTGTCCTCTTAGAACCCTACCATTAGCAGGGGTCAAAGGGAGAATCCAATTAGATAAGGCCTGGGATTGGCTCTCTCGTGTCTTGATGATCTTAAGGGGGGAAAATGGAAAGAGAGAGAAAGAGGATGCAGATTTCTATATAAACAAGTTGGGAGGAGAGGGTTGAAGTAGCCAAGACTTGAACCTCACTCTCAGTTGAATTGGTCAAAAGAAGGAAAAATACACACGCGCACACACACACACATACACACACACAGAGTGTTGGTTATAGAAATACATTTTACTCAACAGAGAAATAGGAGGGAAAACGGGAAGGGAGAGGAGGAATTTGAGTGAAGGTAAATTAAAGGATGTATTGGTGCTAAGCAAAACAAACTCTAATAAAGCACAAAATTTATTTATTTAACCACATTTAGAATGTAAGTTCCTTGAGGAGAGGGACTATGCTTTTATACTGGTATCCCAGTACTCGGGACAGTGCTTTGAATATGATAGGTGCTTTATCTATGTACTTTCACTGACATTAACCATCTTTTTTTGTAGAGATCTGAACTTTAAAAATATATTTAAATGGTGATAGAGATTTTCCCCTAAGAAAGCATTGTAAGTTATCTTTTCCCTCAATATATACATAGAGCCCCAAAATTAACCTTCATTTATTCAAATCTCAAAAATGTTTAAATTTATTTTCCTTAACTATGGGGAAAGGTGGTCACTTTTTTCTTATGTATAAAATCTCCAATTTGGAAACAGACTAGAATTTCTATTCCTAACTAAGTTGTACTTCTGACTCTAGGACAGAGAAGCCTTGAGGTCTCATGTGGCCTTCTAGGTCCTTGGGTGTAGACTTTTGACTGAGTCCAAGTTCTACAGAACAAATCCTTTTATTAAGGGGATTGGTTATATAAAGTTTGGATTCAGTCAAAGGGTCACATTTGAGGACCTAGAGGGCCACATGTGGCCTTGAGGCCACAGGTTCCCCACCCTATTCTAGGACTTAATCTACCATGCCCCTGAAACATCCTCAACCTGAAAACTCACTGAAGTTTTGGAATGACTTGGCATGAATTGCCTTGGAAGCACCCTCCACCCCTAAAGCCTCTCCCTCTAGTTGGATGGTTCCTCTAGAATCATCTTTTAAAGTGGATGGTCAGCAAGGACAATTGCATCTTTGCTTCTCTCCAGCCTGCATTCCTAATTTCCCTAGACTTTCTCTACCAAGTCCTCAGATCAGGGTACAATTAACTTAGCTTCCTTTTATGTGTTGTCTTCCTTATCAGAATATAAGCTCCTTGAGAACAAGGACTGCCTTTTTTCTGCTAATATTTCTATTTCCACAGTGCCTGACACATAGCAAGTCCTTAATAAATGCTTGTGGACTTGCTGACCTAACTATCCCCAATAGAGAGACCTACCCACCCCGTCTCCCACATAACTCCACAACTGTACATTGGTCCTAATCAGATGGACACCTTTTCTACCCATGTGTTACCTAATAATATTCAGGCTTTTGTTTTTAAAACCAGTTTTAAAAGTCCAAGAAAGGTTTCTTTCTCAAAGAGTCTAAATGTTTATTATCTGGTTCTGCAGAACACAGTATTTAAAGAAATAGGTAACAAATTGAATATATTCACAAATTGTAATATATTTTGAGTCTATTAATCTTTACAAAGTCACCAAGTCTTTAAAATAGAAAGTATTTGATGTGAAATATTTTTGCTATGTTAGAAAGTTAAATATTTGTCAATTAACAGAGAAAAGACTTCAAAATCAACAACAACAAAAACTGCAGGGCACCTGGCAAATTGAAAGCTACTGTAAAAGTCATAGGTTACAGTGCCTAGAATGTAGTAAATATATCAGGTAGAAAGTTCAGTGTCACTAGAGTTGCCTAAGAAAAGTTTTCCCAAAATTTTTTTTATTCAGAAATTCTGTCCACCCCAATAAGGCAAAAGGATTTCAATATACATACTCATAGCACGTAGGAGAACTGCTGGACAGAGCAGCTGTCCACCATCTAATAGATATTGGCTATTAAAAGAATGAAGAATTGTGGGATGTGATAGCAAGACCATCAAGACTCTCACAAGTAATAATAACATAATATCTGAGACAAGTGTTTTGAACCCTTCCAGAAGGAATTTATGATACACCAATTAATATTTCCCAGACATTTAAAAAAATATTTTCATGTAATTTCTTTCAAAAAATATTTATTGAGGGGTGGCTAGGTGACAGAGTGGATAGAGCGCTAGCCCTGGAGTCAGGAGGACCTGAGTTCAAATCTGCCCTCAGACACTTAACACACTACTTACTATGTGACCTTGGGAAAGTCACTTAATCCCAATTGCCCCCCCTCCCCACTTCAATAAGTAAATAGAGATATTTAGTGGAGTACCTACATATAATGTTCTATGATATGGAAAAGTTGAGAGTAAATTTTGATGCTCCCTCCCCCCATGTAGAAGACAAAAAAACTCTCCACTCAAGAGACTTGTGATTTTGTAGAAGACTTCAGACTATATAAAATTGAGTTGAAGAGAACTGGAATCAGCTCTCTGAAAAAATATCAAGTTTAATCTGTATTATTAACATTTTCTTCATTACTTCCTGAGGTTTAGACAATCGACAACACTATAAATCAAGCCCTGATTTGTAGCATTTTAACAATTAAGGTTTAAATACATTCACAATAAAAATTTAACAGTAGGCTCTCAGAAGCCTACTATGAGTCATCTCCAGCAATCAATCAATCAATCAATCAATATTTATTAAGCACCTACTCTGTGCCAGGCATCTTTGCATCTAGTTCTAATAACAATGAATACATCATAAAATGTTAGAGCTAGAAAGGTCCATTGGATCCATATCTACTGAGTCCCGATGCCTGTTCTTTCCACTCATTCAATGCCTGCTCATCAGGTACCCAGAAATGTAATAAGCACTGTGTTAGTTAGCCCACAGTGCCTTTAAAGGAACCTAAACACAGAGTCTGGGCACAACTATAGATATGATACTGGAAAAGCAGAATGCAAAAGAGGCAACAGAACTCATGTTGAAATGTATTCTCTGTACGGTGTGTGTGTGTGTGTGTGTGTGTGTGTGTGTGTGTGTGTGTCACCCTGGCAACATGCCCCTTTAGGCACTGCTCTATGCCCTGTGGATACTTCAACATCAATAGATTATGAGGCTAAATGTTAAAATTGGAGCTTGCAGGAAAGAATTTTGAAAGTCACTAGACTGTACAATCAAGTAAATCATATATGGCTTGTGTCTTACAGCAAGTTCATGAAGCATCATGGACTAAAAAGGATGAGTGAGTAAGACTGACTGCACTGCCTCTCTTAATATCTTGGAATTATTAAGAAGTCTAACCACCCAGAAATAAAACTAAAAGGGCCATTTTTTTAACTGGCTTTAAAACTGTAATCCTTATTACTTCTATTCCTATTTCTCTATAAGAAAGGTGGGGGGGGGGGGGAATGATACATACATGGCTCTAACACACAGGCTAAGTGACAGGATTTGTGGGATATAGAAAGGCCCACTACAGTCTGCCTCCTGTACCATGGGAGGTATTAGGTCAGACATCGGTATAATTCGTTCTTCTGCAAGGATTTAAAAAGCAGGTGGCATAGGACAGGACCAGGTGTGTCAGGCTCACCCCTTTTAAAATTCATATCTAGTAAAAGAAACAAATCGCCTTTCAAGTGAAAAATGGCACGACCATCACCCCAGTTCTGGTCCACATGATCTCTTTTCTGCACTATTGCAATAACGTGGCCTAATCAGTCTCTGACCACTTTGCATCCAGTCTTCCCTTCTTCTATCCCCTTTTGCGTAGCTTCTAAATTGGTATTCTTAATGCATGGGTCTGACCATGTTATACTCCACCTCAAGAAGCTTTAGTGGCTCTCTCTTGCCCCTAGACAGGGATTCTTAACTTTTTATGTCATGGACACCTTTGGCAGACTCCTCAGAATTATGTTTTAGAATGCACAAAACAAAATGTATGGCTTACAAAAGAAACAAACAAGTCTGCTCCTGAGATAGAAAGGAGAAAAAGAATAGGGAGAAAGAGAGGTGATGGAAACATTTAAAGATAAGAGATTCATAACTGAAATTTTCTAAGATAAGGATCATCAGAGCAGTGGTAAGCAAGATGCGTGGTTCTTTAAGCATGCCTGCTGGTTCTTTCAGATAAAATCAATGAATGAGTCTGTATTTGTGTGTTATTATCTCATTAGCAGGTAAACACATTATAAAGCTTACTCTGCACAATGAATCTTTAATTAAGCAATTTCATTCTTTCTCA
>CM053596.1:214002921-214037954 GCA_028646575.1 Pseudocheirus occidentalis
CCACCTAGCCGCCCCAAGGGAAAGGCACTTTGGACCAGAAAATCGAAGAGAGGGTGAGTGGGACTACCAGGAAATTGACAGTAGAGTAGTTTGCCATTTCCTTCTCCAGTTCATTTTACAATTGAGGACACTGAGGCAAATAGGGTTAAGTGACTTGCCCAGGGTCACACAGCTAGTAAGTGTCTGAGGCCAGATTCAAGCTCAGGAACATGAGTATTCTTGACTTCAGGTCTGGTATTCTATTCATGTAGCTGCTGCTCAAAGTGCAGATTCTCCTTTCTATTTTATTTTTGTCCCATCCTTGTTCTCAGCAATTATTCAGTTTCTCCAGGGTTCATTTGTTGCCATGTTTCCCTACTCCTCTTTTCCTTCCTATCTCTTCCTCCTCCTGCCCCACACCTCATCTCCTTTGGATCAAGTTTTCCCTGCCTTCTCAGATGACAATTAGGAAATCTAATAAAGTTATTATATTCATGAATACATGAGAAACTAAGAAATATTGATCTTCCTCACCCATCCCTAGTTCCTAGACCACTTTACCACAAGGACATTCTGTATGTAACAAATAAATACTTTGCCTAATATATTTTAATATTTCAAGGATCTGTGATTTCTTTAATTTGAGTCTCTCTGTGCTGATTCCAACTCTAGGAACTCTACTCACTGATAGATGGTTTTTGTGTGTTTCTACAGTGAAAACTGAATGTGTCACCCTGCACTCAACACCATGAACTGCTCACTCCAAAGATATCTCAAACTCAACATGTCCAAAGCAGAACTCATTAACTTTGACCAAAAACTTTGTGGGGGGAAAATGATCCTTCCATCTACTATCTTTTTAAATTTGGCTTTGAAATCTAGAAGTAATCTTCATCTTTTCCTTCTCCCTCACATCCAGTCAGATGCCACAAAGGACAGGAATTACCTCCACAAAATATCCTGTATCTCATTTCTGTCTCTTCAGTAACATAGCCACTACGCTAGTTTGGGTCCTCATTAACTTTTGCCTGCACTATTACAGTAGTGTCTCCTAATAGGCTTCTGACCCCTCTGCATCCAGAGTCCCCTTCTCCAGTTTAGCTTCCACATGGCTCCTAATTTAATATTCCTAATGAGTGTGTCTGGCCATGTTATACCACACCTCAAGAAGCTTTAGTGGGTACCTCTTGCCCTTCAGACATGGATTCTTAACCCTTTTTTGTGTCATGGACCCCATTGGCAGTCTGATGAAGCTTCCATATCCCTTCCCATTAAATTGTATAAAATAAAAAAATATAGCTTACCCAAAAAAAAATACACTGAAATTGAGCTGTATTTTTTTTCTGTCCAAATACATAGACTCCCTGAAACCTCTCTATGGGGTCATGCATCCTGGGTCAAGAACCACTGCCTCATATAAAACATGAAGTTCTATTTGGTGCTTAAATTCTTCCACTATTTGGTTCCAGACTTATTGTACATTCCCCTCTTCCACACATGCTACATTCCAGTTAAATTGGTCTACTTGTAAATTCTGTCTTATGTTTCTGTGCCTTTACATAACCTGTCTCCATTATTGAGTAAACTCTTTCTCTTCCTCTCTTCCTCATGGAATTCTTGACTTCTTTCAGAACTCAGGTAAAGAACCACCTCCTATAGGAAAGGAAGCAGCTTCTGATCCCTTCTGTTTTAGTGACTTCTCCCTCCATTCTGAAATTTACTTTTTATTTGCTGAAGAGAAGGACTAACCTTTGCCTCTTTTTATATCCCCATCACTTAGCAGTGTTTGGCACATAGTAGGTATTAAATAAATGTTTATTGATTGATAGATTGCACCTACATTTTGTACTTAATTTTCTTTGTATATTTTGTCTTTCTCCTCCCCCCTCCCCTACACAATAAAGTATAAGCTTCTTGAAGGCAGGGACTGAAGTGTTTATGATGCTCCTCTGCACACAGTTTGGTTGTAAGCTTTTATGCTCTCCTGGAACTACATTCATTGTGTCATGGATAGTCACTGCACTTAAATAGAGTTGCAAATCCTACCTCAAACACCAGTTGGCTGTGAGATTCTGGGAAAGTCAATTAAACTCTTTCAGTCTCAACTTTCTCCTCTATAAAATGAAGTAGTTAGACTCAAGAGCCTCTTAGGAAACTTCTAGCTCTAAATCTACTGTTAATTTTTTTTTCTTTCCATTCCTAGAGACTAACACAATGCTTGACATATAGTGGGTACTTAATGTAATAAATAATAATAATAACTAATAAATAATAATAAATGAAATAATGATCATTTCTATTGTGCCTGCTACATAACCAGATATCATTAAACACTTAACAAATTTTTTTTTTCATTTGATCTTTACAACAGCCCTGGAAGAAATGTGCTATTGTTATCTCCATTTTATGGTTGAAGAAATTGAGGCAAACAGAGGTTAGGTGATTTGTCAAAAGTTACACAGCTAGTTAAGTGTCTAAGGCTGCATTTGAACTCAGGTCTTCCTGACTTCAGTCCTAGAGCCCTATCCATTGCCTGACCTAGCTGTATCTGTGTTAAATGAAAAGATTTTTACGTTAACTCATAAATACATCAAATACTTGTATTTTCATTGATGCAGAGACACCTTCCACTGACATTTTGTTTACAATATTTAGTCTTAAAAGGTTACCTGTGACTCACAGAGTTACATGTTTTAACCATGATCACTCAGTAAGTGTCAGAGGCACAAGATGAACGCAGGTTTTTCTGACTTCAAGTCCAACACTCGATCCATTAGACTAAAAGGCCTTATTAATTTGAATCAATGAAATTAATATACCAAACGGTGTAGGTGGTTGGTCTATACTTTCTCTGGCATTACTCTTTTAAATTATTTAATGTAATGTGGCTATTGACAAAATTACATTCTATGATTACCAAAAAATGGATTCTCTTTCCTTAAATGGCTCAACCCATTGTAGGATATGCCTTTAATCTTTTATGGTTTCCATTAAGGTACCAGAAATCATTCCTTGAGGGAATCTTCTAAGATGGAACACCTCACTGTATGGACTTGGGTCTGCCCTCATCTAGTATGTCTGTGCTGGATCCCCTTGCAATCCAAATCTGGCAAAAACATAAATCCAAATTTCAGAATATAGGTCCGAAGGTGCTGGTAATCTTTTAAGGGGGAAGAGCTATTTTATTTCATCTCAGAATATAACTTTTTTCCAAAGACATGTTTTGTATTTTTAAAAATTCGTGTTAGATTTGTATGTGGGAGTAGCTGACCTCTCAAGTGCCTTGGGTTTAGTGAAGAGAGCACTGGTCTCAGTCAGGAGAATCTGGTTCATTCAGAGATCAACCACTATCTCATGTGATCGTGGGCAAGACACTCAACTTTTGGTGCAGTGAATAGAATATTTAGCCTGGAATCCAGACCAAAGTTCAAACCTGGCCTTAGATACTTACTAATTGTGTGGTCCTAGGCAAGTCTATAACTTCTGTTTGCCTTAATCTCCTCAATTGTAAAATGGGGATAATAAGGACAGTGCCTGGCACATAATACGCACCATATAAACTCTGAGTTCAAATCTGAACTCAGACATTTACTAACTCTGTGGTCCTGGACAAGTCACTTAACCCTGTTTGCCTCAGTTTCCTCATCTGTAAAATGATCTGGAGAAGGAAATGGCAAACTATTCCAGTATTTTCACCAAGAAAAACCCAAACGGGGTCACAGAGAGTCAGACTTGACTGAAACAATTGAACAACAACAACAAAAAAAAATCCTCTTACTCTTCCCTCCTCTCACCGCTGTAATAATCTATGAAATGGAGATAACCACACCTATCCCTAAAATGCACAACGATAATATAAAATGTCAAGAAAACACACACTAAAGTATTCTAACCACTTCACACATAAAGCATTTGTCACATCAAACCAATGCAATACTGATGACAGTTATTTAATACTTGAGATACATTTGATAAAGTTTGATCATTATATAAATGATAATGGTCACAAACAGTTGACTAATAGCAATACAAGTAGAACAGCTGTCTTGGGGGAAAAAGTTCACTTGGCATACAAGAAAAAGCACAAGACTTAGAATTAGAAAGCCTATGTTCAGATCTCAACCCTTCTATTTATCTGGGTGAGGTGACCTTGAACAAATCACTGAACCCTCTTCATGCTTCAGTTTTCTAATTTGCAGAATGAGGTCATTGGACTCGATGACCTCTAAGTTCCCTTCTAGTCTGAAATCTGGTGGTTTTTATTTATAGTTGCTCAATTACGATAATTATTTGTCATTTAACTAAATTCATCTCTACAAACATTTAAGAAAAATTCTTATTTTTAAGACATGATGCTAGACAGACACAAAGATCAATCAAGAAATAAGACCACATATCTAGCCTCAGAGAGCTTATAATTCAGTAGAGGAAATAAAATTAGGTACATAAATTGCATAGAGGTTGGACCATTAAATGTAGAAGAAGGGTACAAAGTAGCGTTAAGAGATGGGATGTGAGAAATAATCTGCTGGTGGAGGGGCGGCTAGGTGGTGCAGTGAATAGAACACCAGCCCTGGAGTCAGCAGAGAGAGAGAGAGAGAGAGAGAGAAAGAGAGAGAGAGAGAGAAAGAGAGAGAGAGAGAGAGAGAGAGAGAGAGACAGAGAGAGACAGAGAGAGACAGAGAGAGAGACAGAGAGAGAGACAGAGAGACAGAGAGACAGAGAGAGAGAGAGAGAGAAATAACCTGCTGGAAAGATGTGTGAACTTCTTACATAGTCCATCAATAAGTTTGTAGTGAGCACCTATTATTTCTATCCTCTTCATTTTGCATATACAAACATATGCACATGCACACGCACGGAGCAGTCATCTTCCCTCTTCTTTCCCATCATGGCTACCCCTACTTCTAATCAATGCCCTTCCATACTCTAGTCAAATGGGGGAGTCCAGTTGAAAGGAAAATGAAGGGGCCTTTTCCTGTCCAGAAATGAGGTGATGTAAAGACAAAGGGCATCAATAAAATGTATTTTTAAAAAGTAAATACCTCTGGCTCAAAACAAACAAACAAACAAAAAGTGGCTGAGGGAAAGAAAGACACTGAGAGTGCTCTGGCACAGTGAAGACTTATTTTTCAGCTAATACCTGAGAATGTTTTGATATTTTGCAAATACCAGTTTGTTCTACCAACTAATTTTTACTGACGAAAAAAAGTGGTGACTTGAGAAAGTAGGTTAGGTCATCACATCATGTACCGGGTTTTTGGAATATATTATCTCCATGCTTTTTGTGTCACTTTATTTTTCAGTCTGTATCACCTTTTTTGAAACTTGAAGCTTTCTCTTAGACACATTTCAATTTATTCTGAATCTCTGAATACCATCTTTTTCAGTTCCTTATGACAACATCAGTCACACAGCACCATAAAAAGGATGGCCTCTGAAATGTACAGCACACAAAAGAGCTTAAATTCAAAGTGTAGAAGCGCTTTATATGGGACCTAAAATGTGTGAGCAATAGAGTTGGAGTTGGCCAAGATGGATTCTGTTCTCTTCAAAACATCTTCAGAGTACTGCAGGTAGAGACATCTGAGGTTCATTTTTTAAATAGCTTGACAATTCTTATAGAACAGAAGTTTACTAGAAGATGCAGGACAGATATGAGGGGGCTAAATGGGACCATGCATAGAATACTGTGATGGGAATCAGAAAGTCTGAATTCTAATCCAACCTCAGAAACTTCCTATGTGATCATCTTTGGCAAGCCACTTAGCCTCTGTCTGCCACTGGAGAAGGAAATGACAAACCATTCCAGTATCTTTGCCACAAAAACCCTGCAGAGTTTTGACAGGGTCAGGAAGAGTCGGGAATGACTGAACAACACAGAAGACAGTGCTGGGAGAGAACATCAAGTAGGCACTTAAACTTCTACTCAGAAATAGGTCCGGAGAAGTTTGCTCTGAAAAACCCTCCATTGCCTAAGAAAAAGCATCATCCGAGGAAGATGTCCCTTAATGCTGAAGTTTCCAGCCCTTCACTCTACTTGTACTTCGTGTTTGCAGCCCTGCTACCAGATCTCCTTCACAAGGGTCTATAGACAGCTGAGTGATGCACTAGATAGAGCATTGGGTCTGGAGTCAGGAAGAGTTCAAATTGGACCTCAGACATGTTCTAGCTGTGTGACCCCGGGCAAGTCACCAAACCCTGTTTGCCTCAGTTTTCTCATTGTAAAATGAACCAAAGAAGGAAGTGGCAAACCACTCCAATATCTCTGCCAAGAAAATCCCAAATGGTCCCATGAAGAATCAGACATGACTGAAATGACTGAACAACCAAAAATAGCATCTACCTCCCAGTAAGGAGAAAAAAATGAGGTAATATTTGTAAAACATTTTGCAAACTTAAAGCACCCTATAGCTTTATTGGATACAACCCTAATATGGATACTTTATACAGAACCATGTACCTGCATGTAGACTACATACTGAGATATCAGATATATGACCGTGTTATATCCATGTTAAAAATAGATGATGTTCTAGGCTGAGCCTTACTCAGGCCAGTGCCCCCAGTACTAGGTACTTCCAGTGTCCCTAGTTGTTTATGATCAATATTGGAATGAAATGGGACAATCATAGTTAACAACAGTTTAAAAAACATTTACAACAAAGTACTTACTCTTTACTAAAGACAATGCAGTGAGGGATGGGGGGAGTGAAGGGGAAGAGATTTATTTGACCATAATGAAAGAAAAACATTCAACAAGGATACACATGAAGGACATGTCGAGTTATCTTAGCTGAGTAAGGCTCCCCTGCCAAAGCTGCCCATTGTGGTCCATCAGCCAAGTAGCTGAATCAATCTGGAGCTCCTGGTGGCTCTTCTGTAGTCAGATGACCAGGACGGGATATCAATAGCCTCATCCTCTAGTCCCCTAAGGATGCTTTTAGTGCCTATTAAGAAAAAGCTAGCCTAATTTACAGTATAAATGGTGTAGCATGTATACTATAGATATGTGTGCATACATATATACCAATCCAAAGATACATATATATTTAGACATAGATATGTAGGATGTATTCATAGATAAAGATGTAAACCTAGACAGGCAGCTCGGTGGTACACTGGATAGAGTACAGAGTCTGGAGTGAGGAAGACTCATCTTCCTGAGCTCATCTGGCCTCAGACACTTACTAGCTGTGTGACCCAGGAAAAGTCACTCAACCCTGTTTGCCCCAGGTTCCTCATTTATAAAATGAACTGGAGAAGGAAATGGCAAACCACTCTAGTATCTTTACCAGGAAAAACCCTGAAAAGGAGTCACAAAGCTTCAGACACAACTTAAAAACAACCAAAAAGAGTAACAACATATATAGAGATATAGATATAACTGGTACACCATCCTATGGCTGAAATTTTAAATGAAGTATGTATATGGCATCCCTGATAGGAAAAGCCTGTATTTCCTAGAATACTTAGACCCAGAGTACAAGCCTGCCCTGAAAGAGAACAAGGACTCTTTTTTTCCATGATATCATGTAACCATGACACAACTCTTAATAAGAGAGAAACATAAACTTTTGAAAAGGAAGAAGAGTCATAAGGGAAAACAAGGATAATGATGGCAGAGTCTGAAATGTTCCTGAGACCCTATGGAGCAAGGAAAGAAAACATCTAGGGTACTCTGTGACTGCAGACTTACTGGATGAATGAGCAAAATCGCAGGAATTGTGTACAATGCAGTGTCTAACCCTTTGTCTTTGGCTACAGAGAGACTTTGACCAAGTCTTCCCTTTAAGAATTGTAAGCCTAACTGGGGTAGGAGACCCATCCTGCACTACTGGAAAGTCAGAGGGGCGATGGGAGAGATAGGAGAGAGCAGATTGGGGGAGGGGCTATACAGTGGGGTCGCTGTTTTGAGGTGGTGAGTAGGGGGAAGACGGGGAGAAAATTTGTATCTCAAAATCTCATGGAAATGAATGATGTAAACAAGAAAATAAGTAAATGAATACATGGTGGGGGAAAGAATTGTAAGCCTATGGAGGTGATTATAGCCTCAACTACTGGGAAAAGGGAGTGGATATGAAGAGGCCAAGGTGCACAGTGATTGTTTTCTGTTGCTTTGCTATGTATTTCTATCCTAAACATCTACCTTATGTTTTCAATGCTTTTTCTGGCGTGGACCTGCTATTATGGTTAGCCATTAAATACATGGGATGCGATTAACTTTGGATGTTCCCAGAATTATCTCAGTGGGATCAACAAGCCACAGAAGTGATTTGTCGAAGAGAATCCCAGTGCAAAAGATATGGACCTGCGTGAGTCCGGAGTTATTTTAAAACATGGACTACTCTAAAAAAAAAACACCAATATATTATTTTTCTTAATATTCAGCATTCAGGATAAGGGAATAGAATATACTGTTCATGCTTAGCTAGAACAATTGCTAGGATACAAGAATAAGAATCTTTGGGGGGGAATTCAGCATTCTATTTCCCCATATTTTACTCAATATTTTTTTTATTAGGGGAAAGAGAGATATGGGAGTGGTAGTAGTTTTCCATTCCAGAAGAAGAAGTGTAACATTTATAAAATAATCCGCCTAATCATCATCAGGCTTTAATGTGAAATCTCTATTCCCTAACAAATGTGTTTTCAACATTATTTCCCTATGCTACATCTAATATGCTACATCTAAACAAAAGAGATTTCCTTAATATATCTTTATATTTATTTCCTCAAACACACAAATAATAAAGCCACAATGGCTTTATTAGGCATGGAAGTGCTTGAATAGCCATTATGCTCTTTCCCAATTCAAACATCTTTCATCCCCTTTACACATGTAAATTATGATGTCAGATCCATAGAGTCTAACACAACCACCACAATCAAATCATCCTTGGGGGACAACAGACAGGCTTGTTTATCTGATTTCAGCTGGAAAGGAAGGGGGGGAAGGATTCCAGAAATAAGAATTTCTCTTGATTAGATTTGTAACTCCCTCATAAATGTTTATACTCTCTAATGCATTGTAGCCTACTTTTAAATGTTTCTGGAGCCAAGGAATGGTATGCATTTCTAATATAAAACCACTTCAAGTAGTATATGCCAAGTTTTACAGGGAGCATTTGGTCAAATTCTAATAATCCCTCTTGGGAGCAAACACCAACTTCCAGCAGCAGGTCCGACACTGCCGATTAGAATAACACACATGCTGGAGCAGCTTCTAGAAAGCGTAATTTCCTTCCTTCTGCTATTGCCAACCCCCCAACCCCCATTCACATATTATATATACACAATCACTTCTGAGGAAAGTTGATTCAGACATCTTGGATGATATACATCATTTATAACCTAGGTCTTTCTGTTAAGGTGATAAAGTAATCTCAAAAGGGAAATAAATTGTTCCCTTCTTCTGATGTTTTAACACACACACACACACACAGTGTTTCTATATAGAGACTGAGCTCCAATGTGTCACTGCTTAAGCACATGAATTTCTTAATAATGAATAACAACATCCACTGTGCACAGTTCTCATTATGTCAGGCATTTGAAAAAGAAATTCATGCCATGGAATTTTTAAATGAAAAACATGATTTTCTGTACACAGAGGAAATTCCATTTTCTTTAACTATTTGTTCTTGATTGAAATTAATGTTTTCCTTTTAGTTGATACCACAAACTAAGGAAGCATACCATAATAATCTTATTTTTTAAGCAGAGGAAAAGCTGAAGTTTTCACACAATACCACACCAATATATATATATGTACCAATAAGGAAAGTGAGAGAAAATCTCATGCAGTGTGCTTCATTCATCTGTCTATATCAGGCTCAAGAGATGAATACCAAGAATATGTATTTGTCATATTTGTCATCTGAGAATGAAGATAATCCACCAACAGGGTATTTTTCCTTCTGAAACTAACAACCATATATACCCCCCAATATGAGAATTTTTTAAAGGCTAGTGTTTATGTATGGCTTCAAAATTCATCCAATACTCACTAAAGGCAGCCACTGCCAGCGCCAGGGTAACAATGATGGAGAACCACGATACCCATAATGCCTTTTTTCTGTAGTTCTGAGCTTCATGAGGTTTTAGTCTCGTGCTGCTTTCTAATAAACCTGACAGGAGAAATGAAGAAAAAAATTAATAAACAGAAAACTCACTTGCTTCTTTTAAGAAACCTATAACCAGATTCAGCAATACCTAATCAATTCCTAAATGTAAATTTGGCAACTTGGTAGTTATATTAATTCTTTCAGATAATGAGGTCATTAAAACTGATCTTACAGACTGATTATGATAATTCTACCCTTTAGATATGAAGATAGTGCTGAAGCTCCACTTTTAAGAAGCTATAATCTCTCAATTATTTTTTCCCAGCTTAGGAGTTAACTTGAATCCTTCTACCCACCTGATAAACTGGGTAAGAGCTATCTAGTACTAACCACACTGCAAAGCAATGAATTAATGATAAAATTCCTGTTTTTCCATAATCTCAACAGCCCAAAACCCCCAAGTGAGTTTTCCCTTTTCTTCACTCTTTTCTTCACATAACTGAGTACCTGGTAGTTACCCAATAAACTTAACAAAATAAACTTCAGAAAACAAAAGTAAATAGTAGATATTAGGAATTTTTCTGGAACACTTTTGTGCTTGCACAAATCAATAGGCTTCTAGAATATAGAAAAAGAAAAGTGCCTATGTAGAAAAGATTCCACCCAATTTTCTACATTCATGATACCGTAAATTATCAACATATTTTATCATTGATAAAACTGAAGTAATACAGGTGCCTAAAATCTGAATCAAATATTACATTCACTATAGCTTCAGTGATCATTGTAGTTTATTATACTTTAATTCTCTGAAAATTCATCACTCTTATAAGTCTCTATTATTCAAAAGCCCAATTCCCAGCCATTCTAGGTAAAATGGGATTTTACCAAATCCATGAAGTAGTGGCTAAATGTACTCCAGGGCTTTAATAGCCTATTAGAATTAAGAAAACTACCCCCAGATGCCCAATATATAAGCAAAAAGGCCCTGACATATTCTGTTTTCTAATCAATATGCTCAGAAATAAAGTATTTGTTTTGCAAATCACATATACCACATAGTATTTAAATGACTGGGCATCAATTAGCCCTTGGTCTCCTATATTTTCATTTCATCCAGAGAAACAGGAATCACATGGGAAATCTACTTCTTTCCCAGTGTCTGACACATAATAGGCACTGACCAAATGCTTGTTTACTGACTAATTGATTCTAAAGTGATAGTTTATTAAACAAAGGAGGGAGAGTGTCCGAAAAGAACCAGGCCACACCTCTGGGAGTTTAACTTTCTAAAGCCAGTCAACTTATGTCCAGAAGTGCAGCATATTTAAGCAGACAGGTGGATTTAGAAGTGGTAAATATGAACACTGCCACAATTATTCCTAAACCATCTCTAATAAACCCACTCTAATATAAGAGATATTTTCTCTTGTCAAATTTTGCTCTGGGTAAATGTAATCTTAATTTCAAATACAGCACCTCTCTTTGTCTAATCTTTCCTAAACCGTATAAAATTACCTCTTCTTACCTGAATTTTACTATCCCATTCATGTAAATATTAGCTATGATTACCCAGGCTGAAATGAAAACCTCAGAGATTTTTATTGTTCTTCTTCCTCTCGCTCCTACTCCCCCTTACCCTTACAGGATTTCTCTGTGCTACCCTAGATGACAAAATTTAAAAAAAAACTTTCATCCTCACTACTAGATTTTCACCACTGTATAAAACTGGATTTGAATATTAACTTCATAAACCTCAGAAGCACTGTCATCCGGTAGATGCTTTTGACAATGACTGCTTCAGAGGTTTATCTGCTGAATGGGAGGCTAAGGTTTCCTTTTAGAAAAAGATTTAAAATTCAGAGAGGAACTATGAAGATTTGAGCTTTCTATTTAGCCCCATAACATTTATCCTCATTATGATGAATTTACCCACTGCCAACAACATGCCGGGCATCAGATACAACATAAGCTTCTCCCACACCAGCCAGCCAACATTTGCCTGGAGGAATTTCTAGGAATCAGAAGGTATCTTTCCAACTTAGAATCATTGGTCTACCTCCCCACCCACCCACAATGAAGCTGCAAATGGCCTCTATAGTCAATCAAAGTATATTTTTTTCCTCTCATGAACCAGCTCTTTATTCCCTCCCCAATGAGAGTAACTGCTGTGAAGACAATCCTAGAACTGATCAGCCTTCTTTGTTTCTACCAATCTGTTCCCAATTCCACCTTCAAAAATGATTTGAGATTCCACCCTAAGAACACAACTGAGCAGAGAACATGCTAACCCAGTAGTTAGGCTCAGAAATTAGCTACAAAATGCAAAGAAAACATGAGACATTCCCAACTGTAAAATACCAGATTTACAAAAGACCCACCTATACCAATCCCTCTTACACTACCCCCCCCCAAAAAGATGTTCAGCCATACTTCCAGCATATTTTCACTTTTCTTGACTACCAAACTAATATTTTACAGGTTGGGAATGGATTGTCATTCAAACACTAGTGTAAATAAGTCCAATCCAACTGCTTTCTTCTTAACATCTAACTGAGTACCAAGACAAATTTAAGTTATACACAAGGACTAGTGGGAAATATTTCAGCAGGTAGAGCAGGGGTAGCTAGGCACACAAAGAAACTTCACCCATTTCAGAGTTCATCTAAATCTAGCTCTGCTCTAAGAAAAAGGGAAGTAGCTAATGTGAATATAGGGTTTGTAAAGTACTTTACATGTATTAGCACACTCGATCTCTACAAGAATCCCATGAGATAAGATGAATTTTTATCCTCATTTTCAACTGAGGAAACCAATGTTGAAAAAAAGTCTAAATGATTTTTTCCCAGGGTCCCACAGCTAATCTGAGGTAGGATTTAAATTCAGGTCCTCCTTATTCCAAGTTCTTCCACAAGCCACCTAGCTGTCTCTGGGAGACTTCCTTCTTCAAGGAAACATATGCCTATGTCTCTTCCCCTCCTAGTTCAGCTATACTGAATGAATGAATTTTCAGGCTAGTGTAAAAATAATATCATCACTCATTTCTAAACAACTAGCTCACAGTCAGCCTAACCTATGCTTAGGGCTCTGAATAAAAGGACTGGAATAGTGGCATAGACTATAGTCAGAGGAAGACGATTATAGGCTCACAGGAGTGAGATGGAACTTCAAGGAAACTGAGGCTTGGGGTCGGTCAGTGATTTTTGCTGAAAGTCATACAGGGAATAAGTATTGAAGGCAATACTGAAATCCAAGTCCTGTGACTACAAAGCCAGTTGTCTTTCCAGAAAGAATGCGTGATGATCTCCATTGCCCCAATACCAGCAGATATTTAAGCCATTATGAAGCAGGTAGTTTAAATCAGGATCACAACACAGTCAGGATTGCTGTAGATTCCTTATTCTAAATAACTGAATGCCAAAAAGAAACAATAGAAATGAGGTATGCAGAGGCCTTCTTCAGGTCAATGGCAAAATAATAATAATAATAATATGAAATTTCTTAATAATCTCACTTTATATGCTACTTTAGAGCATTAAAAAAATCACTTTCCTGATAGCAACACTATAAAGTAAACAGTGCAAGTATTATGTCCACTTTAAAATGAAGAACCTGAAACCAAGGGAGGTAAAAAAAAATTTTTTTTAAGGTTTGCCCTAAGTCACATAGTCAATAAGTAAGTCATATAAGATTTGAATCCTGATCTTCTGGTTCCAGGTCCAATAATCCTTTCATTATACCATATTGTTTCACTTTAAGAAATGAAGGCAGAAATGCTGCAATAAACTTTCCAAGAGAAAAATATGCTTTGTTTTATAAAAAAAATGAATTCTTCAACTTCATTTCTTTGTTAGCCATGATACGGAACATAAATGAGGTTTTTCTTTTTCTTCCTCTGAAGAACCTCACCTGCTTTGTATTTACTTTACCTTTCAGTTTCAAAAAGCAAGAGAACAACATCTTGTGTCAATGGAGCCAGCTATATTGCAAAAGATACTTAGAGCTAGGTGGGAGAGAAGCAGGAAAAGAAAATCCAAGCTATTGTATTTGACATACACTGAATTCACACATTGACATATTTCATGAACAGGCAGTAAATTCATTCATACTTCTATAGAACAGGGGGAAATGAACATCAGTTTACCAGCAAAAATAACCTAGAAATTAATTCCCAGGAGTGAGAGATTTTTCTCACCTTTCTGCTGCAAGTTACAAAATGTAACTTGTCATAGTGCTTTTTTAAAATTATCACTTTGAGGGGTGGGGAGAAATAGAACATGTTTTAAATATAACCTGCAATGCTACAAAAATAAGCTCAAGGCAGGTGACTGGCTAGCTTCAGTTCAAAATAAGATCTTGGATTTTAACTTGTAAAAAAAAATCTTTAAATCTGATATGCTATCTGCAAAGTCTCTTATAATATTCCTTTACATAATGTTTTGTTAAGTATATGGGAAAGAGGAGAAGGGTAGAAATGCCAAGGCATTTGCAGAACTCGGTGCATTTGGAGCCGTTCCAATTGTCTGTAAGCATCTCTGCTGATTCTCTGGGAGTTGCTGTTTCTATTTCATTCTATTTGAAATTCTACAGTTTTAAAATTCAGAAGCAAAAAACTAAGGGTCATGCATTAGGACATTAAATATCAAATAGGCACACAGTTGAGAGAAGCTAGAAACGGTGTATAAATCAGATAAGACTGAAAAAATGCAAATTGATCTCAACCTATGTAAGAATGTTTCTAATAAAGATTTCTAAGTCAGGGAAGGCTAAATGAGTTTAATTTTTCCAGATGACTGTGTAAATTCTGTCTTAGTTCATGAATAGATCCAGTCAGTGGCTCTGTTAAGACCACTAAAAACACCAAATTGTAAAGTCCATTTCTTGAGGAACCAGTGGCTGTCTGGGAAAGAAAGGAAGTAAGGGTACAGCTATGAAGCAGAGATCTGGGTTCTGCAAGCAGGCAGAACCTGAAAATATGAAAGGAGGCGCAAAGGTGGAAAAAGAAGAAAAGAGGAAGACAGGAGGATCATCAAATCTTTGCTGTCCCTTGAAGTTAACTGAAAGGATTTGAGAAGTCAAGAGTTTAGGTTTTGTTACTGAAAACCATTATAGGAATGTGATAATACAACAGATGGGGGTGGGAGTGAGCTAGGGAAAGAGAGGAGAGAGCTAACTGATCAATAACCGCAGAGGCATTTTATGTTGCCTTGGTATATAAGCTCCTGGGTTTTAGATTCATTCAACAAAGCTCTTGGATTCACAGCAAGCAGGAGCCACCTTTGTCCTCTAAAATTATTTTGCTTCTCTCTTTACCAAAAGATGGGTCAGGTTTACTGCCCAAAAAGATCCACTATGACCTGGGACATAAAGTATGTGACTACGCAGTAGAAATCCATTTGAGCAGTAACACAAAGAACGAATTCTCTCTCACTACCTTGTCCCTTCCTTTCTTTGGCACTCCCACACTTGTCCTCAGGTGTTGGAACCCAGAGCTCTCGGCTCTGTGGTGGACACAGCCCTAGGATCGAAGAAATAACCCGGAGAAGCTAAATTCGCATTTGGAAATATTCAAAAGGGGAACTATCAATGACTGAGCAGAGAAGCCAAGACCCCCAGCAGAAGGTAAATACCCTATGGTTTGGCAAGGCCACGGTGGAGGAACCGGGACGTCGGCGCGCCTCTGGAAAGAGAGTTGTGCCCAGGTTACCAAGGAAAAATGGAAAATGCACCCACAAGCTGGAGGGCTCTAACTCTAGGTATTTCCAAGCAGGGGTGCATGGGCTCCAGGGTCCCAAAGAAGCCCCAGCCTCTGAGAATCGAAATGCCTCCCTCAAACTTTTTTCTGGTAGAGCGGGATGGGGATGGTTCTTAGGCGTGGTGCTGAAGGGTAATTAATTGGTAGAAAACCGAAAAGGGATGTTAGGAGAAAGCTGGCCACATCGGTGAAGGGTAAGGGAATGGAGAGGTACCCAAGAAGTGAAGAGGTCACACACACACACACACACACACACACACACACACACACACACACACACACACACACACCTTGCTTTCTTGGAATCCTCAAAAGCGGTAGCCGCGAAGAAAGCCGGCTTTGGGAAGCATCGGCTGGAAAGCAACCGGCTTCATTTCCATCCCTCCAAGATATAACCACTTCGTTGTGGCGCAAAGAGTCGGAGACCCGAGCTTTCTCCCCGAAAGGGCAGAGGGCAGCGGCCCCCAGAACACTGGCCCCAAAGATGGAAGATAAAAAGATTCTGCTGGATGGGAGGAGTAGAAATCGCCCAGTCCGAGGAGCCCCCATCCACTTCCACCGTGCCTACCCCGTGGAGAAGTTGCGAGACTAAGGGATAAACGAAGAGCTCGGAAATGGGAAGAGAGGACCTAAGGTTACCACTCACTCACCTCTATCCTCCAGTCCGTCACTAAACTGGCCGCTTTCGCTGATCCGGAGATGCCGCTCCTCCTGCGGCGGCTCTCGGCCTGAGTAAGGCTGGGAGCCTGTGGCTAAGGGCGAGCTGCCCCCGGGGGGCTGCAGCGTGCTGGGCTCCGGGGGGCTGCTATGCTCGCTGTCTGTGGCCGGATCCATGGCAAGGAAAGAGAGGGACCAGGCTGCAGAGGCAGGAGACCTTGGCCAGAGAGTAAGGAGTGCTGGGCGAAGCGGGAGCTTGGGGGAGGGGAGGGGAAAAGGGAGGGTAGGTTGGAAGGAGACGCTGGCTGGAGGTGCGTTCTGGTGGGCAGGGAGGGAGGGCACGGGGTGGGGGGGGAGGGAGGAGGAGATTCTGCTTGGAGCTGGCAGACAGGCTGTCAGACAGGAGCCCCTCACGCTTCGGTTCCACCGCTGCAGCCCTGAAGGGGGCGGCCCTCGGCTTCCCGCCCCGCCCTCAGGGCAGGTGCAGAGACTGAGAGACCCCGCCTCTACCCTCTCCAACCCCGGGGCTCGCAGGGGAACCCTGCTGCGGAAAGGAGACGTGCGGAGACATCGGAGAGAGAACTGTGGATCGTTGGGAGCGACAGGGACCGGGCAGGGGACCCGGGACAGTGGGAGCGGGGTAGGGAAACAGGATAAGCGGCGCGAGATTTAGAAGCCGGTTTGTGACTTTACTTCTTTGGGGAGAACGGGAGGAATAGCAACGCAAAGTGGGTGGCATTGAATGTCTTTTTTCCGAGGGACCCTGATGCATATGACTCTGTGTCCCGTACATTCTGCCGCTGCTCTGATTTGATGGGAAAGCTTCGGGTTGGGATGGAAGAAGGGAATGAAAAGTAAGAAAAAGGTAACTAATTTGTCTTTTGTGTTGTTTTGTTTTTAAATCGAGGTGGAAGGAAAGGTTATTTTCTCTGGCATAAACTTTGAGTATTATTTAGGTGACTTTACAGGTTGCTGGTGTGCACCTTGCTAAGAAAACTACCAGACCCTGCCCTTTATCACGTGAATTTCCAGCTCTGCTTTCCCAAGGCCCAATTTCCTACTAGCCTCAAGAGCATCAAATGGAACCCCCAAATATGGAATGTCACAGATCTCTGTGATAACAGTTCGTTTGTCCCACCATATCCAAGGCATGGGAGGTGTACTGGATAGAAAGCTAGTCTCAGTCAGAAATACTTGGGTTCAAGTCCTCCCTGGTGTCAAGTACTCCTATGTGACCTTAAGCAATTTACCTCACCTCTTGATGTCCCAGGCCTTCTGGAAGACTAGATGTTGCAGAGAAATTGCTGATTTACACTCATGGAAGGAGTTCTCCATGCCAATAAAAACCAAAGGTCTTATCCTCCCCCTAAAAATATCTCAGGCTACTGACAGGAAAGAACATTCCCCAACAGTAACCCTCTACTGTAGCCCAGCTGGCATCCTCGCTGTAACCCAACACTCTTCCTTCCCACAACTCCTTCAGCTTTTGCTTCTTCTGCTATTTCATCATCTCATACTTTCACCATCTAGGATACCTTCAACCCGGCTTCCTCCTTTCTAAAACCAATCAGTCATTCAAGACCAGATCCAAGCCCCACATCCCCTCTGAAAAATTTTCTTTGGCCTCTCCAGCCCATGTTGATCACTCACTCTCCTGAACTCGGACCAGTTATTTTCTTATTATTCATTTGGCATTTAATTGGCTCATATCCATATATAGGTATAACCCAGGATTCAAGCCTGGTGAAACTGCATGAGGCTATTTTCACTGGTGAAGGAGAGGGCATTTAGGTTCCTAACTGTTCAGGGAAAAGGCCTTGGAGGAAGAGAAAGACTTTGGGAACAGAGATGTAGAGGAGTCAGCCTCTGCATGACCCTGATTTCCAGCCTGGGACACTAGAAATTTCAGGGAATTTCTTCTCAGATGAGACCAGGGACTTTCTCTCCCAGTATTACCAACTTCTCTCTTCACTGGCATGGAGCTTCGAGTAATCATTATTTGCACCAATGAAGAAAACCTTATGTAACCAGTTCAGCCAGGGTTGAATTCCCTGAGTTACCCAACAAGTCCAGGACCCTGGAATTTTTTTGAAGACTTCTCTTTCTCCTCTCCCCCAGAAGTGATTTCTCTCTTTCCTGCGAAATCCCTTAGGACTTTATTTGCATCTCTTTGATTACTATTTTATATTTGTTATTTGTATATGTTAATTTTATCCCTTCCTAAACTATAAGCTCTGTTAAGGGTAGGGTCTGTGCTTGAATCTTTGTTTTCCTTAAACGTCTAGCAAAGTATCTCTGGTATATAGGAGTTGCCAGATCCGCGTGTTCTTATACAAACTATCACAATAGTATTTCCAGGCAGTCATTTTTTCAGTCATTTCTGACTCTACATGACCCCATTTAGGGTTTTCTTGACAAAGATAATGAAGTCATTTACCTTTTCCTTCTCCAGCTTATTATATAGATGAAGAAACTGAGGCAAAGAGGGTTGAGTGACTTGTCCAGGATCACACAGCTAATAGGTATCTAAGGCCAAATTTGAACTCAGAGAGATCAGTCTTCCTGCCTCCAGACCCAGCATTTAACGGCCCTTTACAATGGCATGCCTGTAAGTCAATTAAGTAAATATTGAATTTAATCAAAACCTGTATTCTAGATTTGGTTTTAGATTTAGCTGCTTTAGTCAAAAATGTAAATTCTCCACTCTATACAAACAAATCTTTTACCAAATGACTAAAAACATCAAAAAGAGCCATTATGTATGACTTCAGTTCTTCCTAATCAATGTCTGGTGGTTGTCATTGGTGCTGGAGAGTACAAAATGAAAGAAGGAAAAATTGTGTATTTTATCCATTGATATTCACTAATTTTACAGCTACCGGCGTGTGAATGGTCGGTGATTTTTTTTTTAACTTTAAAATGGAGTCCTGATTCCTAGACACCACTGAATTGAAAGACCACTGGTTTTAGAGTCAAAGGAAGAGGCTCTGGATTCAGATACTGTTTCAGTTTCTTACTGTGTGATCTTTTTTTTTTTGTTTTGTCTTTTGGAGGGCAATTGGGGTTGTGACTTACCCAAAGTCACATGGCTAGTAAGTGTGTCAAGTGTCTGAGGCCAAATTTGAACTCAGGTCCTCTTGACTCCAGGGCCAGTGCTCTATTCACTATGCCACCTAGCCACCCCTTACTGTGTGATCCTGAACAAATCACTTCACCTTTCTGGATTCCTACATCCCATATAAAACAAAAAAGACTAAATGATCTCCAAAGCCCCTCCTGGCTTTACGACCTATGATACTTCCACATATAGATCCTGTTTTAGTAGGCAGACAAAATGAATTAATTTCTGATGCACATATTATAAGCATTCAATTGCCACTATGCTTGTAACATTCAAATGTCTCATTTGGTGAATGAGAGGATTTCATCCTATCATTTCTCCTACTGTTCTTTTGTTTGTTTGTTTGTTTTTGTTTTTTGGAGTGCAATTGGGGTCAAGTGACCTGCCCAAAGTCACATGGCTAGTAAGTGTATCAAGTGTCTGAGGCTGGATTTGAACTCAGGTCATCCTGACTCAAGGGCCGGTGCTCTACTCACTGTGCTGCTTAGCCACCCCTCTCCTACTGTTCTTGATTAACGAGGGCAGTTTACTCAGCTGAATGACTGGATTTGCCCTAATAAAGATATTCCATAAACATAGCATGAAATGTGTCTAAAAAAATAGGTAAAATGTCATGTTTGATGTGACCATTTGAGTCCAGGCATACCTTGGAGATATTTCAGGTTCAATTCTAGACCACTGCAATAAGGCAAATATCACAATAAAGTGAGTCACATGATTTTTTTTTGGTTTCCCAGTGCATATACAAGTTATATTTACACTGTATTGTCATCTATTAGGTGAGCAATAATATTGTATCTAAAAAATATGCACACATTCATTTAAAAATACTTTATTGTCAAAAAACATAAATGCTGACCATCATCTAATAGTTCAGTAAGTCATACACTTTTGGTGGTGGATGGTCTTACCCCAATGTTGATGGCTGCTGACGGATCAGTTGGTTGAGGTGGTTGGAACAATTTCTTAAAACAAAACAATAGTGGGCAGCTAGGTGGCACAGTGAGTGGAGAACCAACCCTGGAGTCAGGAGGACCTGAGTTCAAATATGGCCTCAGACACTTGATACACTTACTAGCCCCATGACTTTGGGCAAGTCACTTAACCCCAAATACCCTCCAAAAAAAATGCAAAAACAAAAAAACAAAAACAAAATAAATTAAAAAAACCAAAAACAAAGCAATAATGAAGTTTGCCCCCTACGTTGACTTTTCCTTTCATTGAACACTTAGAGATCATTAATTGGCCTAATTTCAATATTGTTGTGTCTCCTGGAATAAGGAGGCCTGAGGCGAGGGAGAGAGATAGCGAGAGATAGGGAATCTCTGGTCAGTGGAGTAGTCAGAACACACACACACACACACACACACACACACACACACACACACACAAATATTGATTAAATTCATATGGGGACAGCTCATGGAGCTCCAAACCATTTACAATAGTAACATCAAAGATCATTGATCACCATGACAGATATAAAAATACTGAAAAAAGTTTTAAATATTGTAAGAATTACAGAAATGTAACACAGAGACACAATGTAAGCACATGCTATTGGAAAAATAACACCCATAGTCTTGCTCGATGTAGGGTTCCCATAAACCTTCAGTTTATAAAATATGCAAATATCTGGATGTGAAGCACAATAAAGTGAAGTATGCCTATACTTAATGTCACATGTTCCAAGAGGTCTATAAGCATTTCATATCCCAAAAGCTCAGTAAAATCACCTTAGTGGAGGGTTAATCGCCCATTAGGCTATAAACTCCTTGAGGGCAGGAGCTGCCTTTTGTCTCTTTTTGTATCCCTAGAGTTTATCACAGTGCTTGGCTCATAGCAGGCACTTAACAAATGTTTGTTTTTTGGTTGATCTGTGTAGCACCTGACCTTGAAACCCACCCGGGTAGAAGCAGATTGCACCTTCAGGGACAGGGTAACTGGAGTCTGGAATGGCTGTGCAGGAATTTTGGCTAAGGACAAGCTGAGAAGCCAACAACCAAGATGAAAAAGCACCTGTTTTATGAAGTCACAGAAACTCTGTCCTTTCACTTGAAGCAAGCAGGATCAACTCATGATCCCATCAGCATATATTAGATATATACATGTATCTATATATCTATATAATCATATACATATGTATCTCAGTTCCATTAATAAATTCTTTTGAGATTCAGAGGTGAGTCCATTTGTTATTTTAAGTATCAGAAAGCTAAATAAGAGTTAACAAACTGCTTTTTTTTAAAGTGGCATCAGATGTGGGGTTTCTAAAATCTAAATAACCAGGGAAATATGGTATAAAGTTAAGCAGGGGCTGAAAAAAGGCTTCTAGTCTACCAGGCCCAGAACGGATGGCCATGTTGATCATGAAAATTACTGGTTTTCCACAGAGAGACACCATGCCCACCTCTCCCTGATGTCTCTATGGGTTCAACTTTTTTTCCACAGATGGAGAAGGATGAGGAGAGGTGATGCCCTTGATGCTGGAACACTACCAAAAAAGGGGGAGAGAGAGCACAGGGATTATGGGATGAACTGGCTCTTACTGCTTTAAGCAAACTGCAAAGGGAGCAGTAGCTAGAATGCACTAGACAGGAAGAGAGCTTCATACATTAGCTTTACATGAATAAACTGGAGGGTTACCAAAACCCAGCTGGGAAATCAGAAATACAGGCTCACATCCTTCTTATGGAGGCAACTAATAGAGCAAAGAAAAGTTAACTTGCAGTTATGTCAAATCTATATGCTCAGGATCTGATCCCTGATTAGGAAGGATCTTGACCATGAGAAATCTGGGAGGATTTTAGGGAGCTAGTCAAGTGAGAGGTGCCCACCTCCCTGGACTCCTTCAACCCAAACCTAGCTGATCCTTTACTGTACCTACTTTGTCATGAAAGAATTAATAGATAGAATGGAAAGAATGATTCCCTGGGGTGACTAGGTGGTGCAGTGAATAGAGCACCTACCGTGGAGTCAGGAGAACCTGAGTTCAAATCCAGCCTCAGACACTTAACACAAAAACTAGCCTTGTGACCTTGGGCAAGTCACTTAATCCCAATCACTCTCCAAAAAGCAAAACATTAAAAAAAATAAAATTAAAAAAAAGAATGATTCCCACATCAAGATTCCTAAGGGTAAAATTAATAGATAGCCCATGAAATCTGTACAGGCAGAAAGACCACAGAGGAATAAGGAAGGAGAAAGGATAAAGATGCTACCAGCAGAATAGATAAGGCCGAAATGGCTGCCTCCCTTGATCACTTTCCCATACCCTTATTTTAGCCAATTTCAAAATCAACAACATCTCAAATGGAGACTTGTCTGGCATCTGGTTAGGGAAAGAAGATTCCTCTTGACTGAACCTCACCAGGACCTAAGATCATCTCTCTTAAAAAATAATAATAACATAATCACTAAGAACAATGAACAATTCCATATATTCTCCAGCTTACCTGTATGTGTTGTCTTCCCTTGTTAGAATATAAGCCCCTTGGGACTGTCTTCCTTTTCTTTTTATCCCCAATACTTCTCTATCTACATAATAGAACATGTGAAACTGTATCTTTGTTATGTAGAGTTCACTTTTTCTCTGAAATTATTTCTCTCATTAGTTTTAATAGTCTAATTATATTCTATTACTTTCATATGCCATAATTTGTTCATTCATTCCCCAATTGATGGGAATCCTCTAAGTTTTCTGGGGTTTTTCTTCTACCACAAAAAAAAATTGCTATAGATATTTTTGTAGGAATGGGTCTTTTTTTCTCTTTTTTTTGAGATCTTTGGAGTATAATCTAATTAGTGGTATCACTGAGTCAAAAGGTTGTGTGCAGGTTAGTGATTTGGGGAACATAATTCTAAATTACTTTCAGTTTCACAATTCCACCAACAATGCATTAATATGTTTTCCCCCCAGTCATTCCACCATTTGTCATTTCCTTTTTTTGTCCTTTTTATCAATCTAATGGGTATATTTCAAGGTTGCTTTAGCTAGCATTTTTCTAATTAGTGGTTTAGAGTATTTTTCATGTAACTATTGATAACTTAAATTTCTTTCTTTAAAAATTTCCTACTTATGTCTTTTGACCTTTTATTTATTGGAAAATGGCTCTTGTTCTTATAAATTTGAATCTGTTCTTTGTATAACTTAGAAATAACATCTTTATCAAAGAAACGTTCTGTGAAGATATTTTCCTCAGTTAACTGCTTCCCTTCTAATTGAATTACATTGGTTTTTCTTTGAGCAAAACCTTTTTTAATTCTGTGTAATCAAGATTGTCCATTTAATCTTCTGTGTTCTCTTTTGCTTATTTTGTCATGAAATCTTTCCCTATCCATAGATCAGAAAGGTAATCACTACTTGGCTCCTCTAGTTTGCTTATGATGTGAACTTTTACATCTACGCTATGTAGCTACTTACATACCTTGGCATATGGTTTGAGGTATTGGTCTCTACTTAATTTCTGTCAGACAGTTTTGCAGTTTCATCAATAGTTTTTATTGAGTAACAATTCCTTGCCTCAGTAGTTAGTGTCTTTGCTTCTACTAAACATCTCACCACTAGGTTAATTTTCTTCTCTATGTTGTGTCCTTAACTTATTCTACTGATTGACCTCCATATTTTTTAATCAGTACCAAAAACGAACTTTACTATTTTGTAGTATATTTTACCTCTTACATTGCTAGGTCCTCTTTCTTTCCACTTTTTTCCCCCATTATTTCCCTTGAGTTTCTTAACCTTTTTTTCCTTCCAAATAAATTCCATTATTATTCTTTCTAATTCTATAAAGCAATCCATTGGTAGGTGGATTGATATGGCACTGAATAAGTGAATTAATTTTGGTACTATTGCCATTTTCATTATATTTGCTCAATGTACCCATGAGCAATTAATAATTCTGTACTCATGAGACCTAAAGCCATTTCCACTACAAAATAGTGAGGCAAGAGAATTGACTAAGTTTTAAAGACACTGGCTTTTAAATGACACTGACTTTTGAGGATGTAACCTTTAGGATATGCACTATTTTTGCCTTTCCTTGTATCCCCAGTGCTTAGCATGGTGCCTTAAACAGAGTAATATTCTTGATGGCTGACTGAGGGTCTCCTTGTTAGGCTGGGAGTTTCCAGGGAGCAGATATTTGAGGAAATGATGGGAAGGGTCTACCTCACTGTTAAAGTCAGTGAGCCTCAGATTGCACCCTATAGTGACCTTATTTATTCCCCAATATATTCTAGGAACAGATTTGTTGAGTAATTGAAACAAGTCTCCTATTGATTCCCCCACCCAAAATATTAGAGCCATCCTGAATAGAAGAGCAAAATGGTAGCTGATAGAGCTTCCATTGTTGTTGTTCAGCCTTGTCCAACTCTTCACAACTCTGTATGGGCTTTTCTTGGCAAAGAAAACTGGAATACTTTGTCATTCCTTTCTCCAGTAGATTATGATGTGAACTTTTACATCTAAGCTATGTAGCTACTTACATACCTTGGTATATGGTTCGAGGTATTGGTCTCTAATTTCTGTCAGTTTTGCAGTTTCATCTAATTCTATAAAGCAATCCATTGGTAGGTGGATTGATATGGCACTGAATAAGTGAATTAATTTAGGTACTATTGCCATTTTCATTATATTTGCTCAATGTACCCATGAGCGATTAATAATTCTCTACTCATGAGACCTAAAGTCATTTCCTCTACAAAATACTGAGGCAAGAGTCAAAAATGGGTTAAATGACTTACCCAGGGTCATACAGCTACTGAGTGTCTGAGTCCACATTTGAATTCAGGTCTTCCTGACTCCAAGCCCAGTGCTCTATCCATTGAGCTACCTGGCTGCTGATAAAGCTTCCATTGCCCACTAAAATTATAAAGCAAAAGTAGTATCACCCTTCTTAGGTAGTAAAAGAAGTAACTATAGTCATTCACAACTAGATAAATACCACCATTCAACAGTGACCCACTTGGCAATATGAAATAAAAAAGAAAGTAAATTATGCCAATGAACTGAGCTCAGAATGGTTTGCAGTACATTAATTCTTAATACCAACATTCTACTGCTACTGTTCGTATAATTTTTAAATATTCAATTTCAACTAAGGAGAATATACACGCTTGTTTACCACATTCTACTACCCTTTGTGGGATAGAATCTATAACAAGGATTTCATTCGACTAACTAACAAGTTCTCATAATAAGGATATTTCACAGGCATAGAATGAACTACTTTTGGGAGATGAGCAAAGTTCTGTGTTTGAAATGTTTAATCTAGTTTTGGCACAGACTCCAGAAGGATAATAATAACATCGGCCTAGAAAAGAAGTTGTTCAACAAGAGATCACTAGCCATTGTGGCTCCTGGTATCAGAATCCAGTGGATCCAAAACTGAATCTACCTTAAAATTTAGGCAAACTGAAACTTAGAATGGCTATATGGGAATCCTAACTTTGAAGCATCTGAGAGACTATTAGTCTGGGGAAATATCACCCTCCTTACAAAGCCATAAGAATGATATACTTTCAGTGCCATACATATTCATCAGATTGGCAAAGATTTTTTTTAACGACAAATGTTAGCTATGGGAAAAGAGTATCAGTACGTAACTAATATTAACATATAAATAGTATATCTTTATCTGTTGACTTATGGATATAATAGAGATATGTATCTATCCACACAAACATACATAATATATATGCCTACACACATACATACACATACACACATACATGCATGTGCCCTAATAAATATTTTCAGAATTTAAAGGGTAGTCCACTCTATTTTTTCAGTATTACAATTCTAAATGACTCTTAAAACCAGGATATCTACGATTTTATCATCTTTATTCTTTCTCTTAAGATTGTTGTTAGGGTCAAATAAGTATATGTAAAGCACTTTGCAAAATTTTAAGCACTATATAAATGATAGTATTATAACTAAACTATCTACAATCCAGACAACCAATGATGTTGAGTTGATTAGAATGAATATAATCTAAACTTTACCGATTAAAAAGTATTTTCCCTATTCTCCAATACTAGTTACTCTCCTAGAAATTTTTTTAAAAACCCAAATTAGGTTAAATAGGTTTTTCTGAATTAATCAACACTTTCTGACCAAAAAAGCAATTGTTACCTCTTCTGTGCCCTCTGATTCCCCTACCTCACCTGATGTTTCTGCTTTCTGAATTCCTATTATACTTTGAGCTAGAACTACTAGTTTTAATATTTAATTCTCCAATAATTTTTTTTATGTCTGTTACCTTTGTCTCCTCAACTAGTCTGTAAGTACCTTGAAGGCAGGGATCAAGCCTTATATTTTAAAAAAAAAATCTTCACAGAGAAAATATAGGACTTCTGGGTAATAGTCCTTCAAAAAATACTTGATTGATTGTGGAAATATTCAAACCCAAAAGATAATGCATAAAGGAGACAGACCAAAAGGCCAGACTCATTAAAATGCGGCTGTGGGAGATATCAAATATGACCTGAGTTAAATGGAAATGTGTGACTTCATACTTATTCACTTTCAGCATAGGTTTTTTAGTACCTTTAATCATCAGGAGGGTTGTGAAAATTTTGTTTAAGTCCAAATATCTTAAACCTGTGACCTCCATGATGACTTTCCACAACCACATTTTGGTCTATAAACAGAAGTCTACAAATTCATTTGCATTGCATTTGCATGTGATTATATACAATTTACATACCTCCTCACGCAATCAATTCACCTTTTTCTAAACTGACTGTAATATTTAGTCAATTTAAGATTTTGCTTTATTATTTCTGTCTTTTGAATCGCCACTTTTAAATTTTATTGTCTTCTTCAATACAAATTCTCCTTTTATAATAAATTGACTGGGTTTCCTTATATAGAAGAAATATAAGTGGAAAAGAAGAGGGCTAAATAACAGAGATAAGAAGAGATAGGCAAGGAAAATCACAATTTTGGAAATATTGTCTTAAATATAACTACCAATACAATCCTAGACAGTGAGTTTCTACTCATTTCTACCCATTCCTTATCATATGTAAGTTGGTTAAAGATAAAACTATGGTGACAGCTGGGTAGCTCAGTGAACAGAACACCAGCCCTGGAATCAGGAGGATTTGAGTTCAAATCTGGCCTCAGACACTTGACGCACTTACTTACTAGCTGTGTGACCTTGGGCAAGTCACTTAACCTCAACTGCCCTGCCTTCCCCCACTCCAAAAAAAAAGGATAAAACTATGCTTCATTTGTGTTTATATAATTCTTTGGAATGGATTGTTTTTTGTGGCTCATAATTGTTGCCATCTTAATCATAGCCTGAAATTCTCCATCTCTCCCTCCTTACTTACCCCTGTGAAAATACTCTCAAGAATGAAATCCTGGTTATACAATTGAAAATTAATCCAACAAAGAAGGAAAGGACAAGCTATCTAAAATGAATATGCAGAGAACTCAATGACCAAATTAGACCTTTAAAAAAACATGTTTATGACACCCAGAGTAAGTAAACAAGGAAATATACAAAAAAAGAGGTGTAATGCTCTAAGTAAAGCATCATGAATGATAAAACTCAAAGTGAGTCTACATTTTCATAAGGAAACAGAAATAGGAATTTTTGCTACATTGGGAGCAAGGAGAAAAATTAAAGAAGAGCTCAAGCCATTGCTTGAGTTGCATGTTAATGATAATAATGAATGATAGAGAAGAAGTAAATCTATGCAACTCTTGATTTCCCTCTGTTTTCTCCACAAAGAACAATAACCTTTGTTCTAGAAAGAGACATCAAAAAATTATTAAGAAACTGAAGTCCACGATAATTGAGGAGATGGTACAAAAGTACCAAATACAACTTGTGGTCGTGGTTGTAAAAACCATTGGTGATGTGTTATATAAAACTTCTGTTATGTATATATGTAACCCTTGGTTTAGAGGGACAATTACATGGAACTCTTTCCTCATTTGGTAGAAAATGATTACTCATATTCCATAAAACTATGTAAAGGATAGGTAGAGTTGGTAAGGACAGGAGAAGAGAAAGATTATAGCTCTTCTAGTTTCCAGATTCAAGAGAAAAGATGCATTATTCTAACCTCTCTTCAGGCCCATGAAAGGAGAAAGACTCTGGGAAGAAGTCAATATATAGAGAAGCTGCCAGTATCTATCATGTCCCTATCCTCAACTTGTTATACTAGAGACTTTGGGGAATTTCCCCTTGAATGAGATTTTGTATGCTTTCTCTCTTGTTTGAGCTGAGTTATCTCACTCCCAATGAAATAGCATCTTTGCTCTCTACTATCTGGAATGTCATTTTTTATGAATACTTTCTGTGATTTCTATTTTGTTATAAACTTGGATATATTGGCTTATTTGCTATTTGCCACATGTATTCACTGTGGAACTGGCATCTGATGGGAAAGTGGTTAAGCCTTGGATATAGAACTTGGGACACTCCTTCCCCATTAAGGAAGAGTGATTAAGACCTATAGTTTAAACCTGAAAAACCATATCCTAGACTAATAATATTGAAGGGAACAGAATGATTTAATTCTAGCCTGGTACCCCCTCTCTCTAAGGAGAACACAGTACTCCTTCTTGCTTCTCTTGTTGGGAGGAATCAGTCTTCCTTTGAGAAAGATAAAAGTAGAAGAGGCTAAAGATGTCTTTCCTATGAGCCATACCTCATATGGAAACATAATCTCCATAGACAAAAAATAAAAACAATATCCATACCACCTTTGCTACATATAGTTTGTTTTTTAAAAGCATATTTAATTTTTAAAGGCTGTAACAAAATTGACCTCTGTGTATTCCCTTTTGAACTTATGTTTTCTTTCAGAAAGAAAAAGAGATAAGATCTCTTGAGATATCTTTGTGGACAAGTTGGAAAGGTGCAGGGCAAACCAGTAGTCTTCAAAGGGAAGAACCAGACTCCTTCTCATCCCAGTGTTTCATCAACTACTCAGAGACTGGGAAAATGGGTTCTATCCCACATCCCCAACAATAGTTAATCCTGCGGCTTGTCCTCAGCACAACTACACTTACCTTGATACTATAACAGTCACCATCCACTGTGAAAACACACTGTGTGTGTTCATGTCCACCCCTACTTCTTTCAGGGCATTTCTAACCTAACCACTCCCTGGGTGTCTAGAGCAGCAGGAGCAGCTGTGCAAATGCTATTGGGAAAATCACACACACGCACACACACACACACACACACGCACGCACGCACACATGCACACACACGCACACACACCAGCATGTCCCTCAGATGACCTGGTGGCTGTGGCGAGTTGCCTAGGAGAGTAGGTTCTGGGATGCAGAGCAATGACTGATGAATAAAAACTACACCCCTCTCTAGTCCCATTTTCATCTTAGGTGGGATAGAGTAAGTCTCAAAGGATGAGTAGGCAGGATGAGTTGTGGTGCATCACAACCCTAATGAGATTATTTTCTCAGCTCCCTTCCCCCTTCCATATCCACCCTCTTTCAAATTTCCTTCTTTCTGTTGAGAAAAACACCAGCCTTCCCATTCACAGCCTTAGTGTTAGCTCTGATTCAGTTCACTCTCACTCACCTCACATTATCTAGTCAGTTACCAAATCTTCTTATTTTTACTTCCACAATATCTCTCACATCTGTTCCCTTCTCTTTACTCATATAGCTACCAACCTAGTTCAGCTTCCCATAACCTCTTGCCTGGACTATTACAATAGTCTCCTAACTGACCTTCCTGTCTTGAGTCTCTCCCTTTTCCAGATGATCTCCCATGTGGCTACCAAAGTATTTTCCTGAAGTACAAGATTGACTATGACCCTTCTCTACTCAAAAAACTCCAATAGTACCTAATTGATCCTAGAGTCAAATACTATTTCATCTTTATTGCATTCTTTTTAAATTTCTACTTCTCTAAATTTTTTAAACTGCATGATTATTAATACAGTAGGACATGCATATAACTAATTAATAAGTAAATAATAGACATATTGGCAGTGAGTGCTTGAAGACAGATTTAGATATATGCACACATGCAATCAAATGAGTTTGGTGGCTACTGAGTTAGACAACAGTATATTGAGGTGGATTCCAAACTGGTAACTGACTGAATTTAATGAATAGTGATTAATGGATCAGTGTCAATCGAGATAAGTCTCTAGTTGGAGCACCCCAGGGATCCATCTCCGATGCTGTGGTGTTCAACACTTTTATTAACAGCCTTGGTGAAGGTATAAATAAAATTCTTATCAAATTTCTAAATGACAGAGACCATTCAGAAATAGTTAATAACATATTGGATGATGAAGTAAACAACCAGAAAAAAATATTGATAGCATTAAACAATGGGGTTAAATCTATTGATTGATTATAAAAGAAATAAAAGTGAAGTACTACCCAGATTTTTAAAATTAGGGAGTCCTGGTTATATAACTGTTCATGTAAATAAGACCTAGTGAGAAATGAAGGGATGGCTGACCTGGTGCCCTTCTTCAATGGAAGTTCTAGGAAGAACCATCTAATCAAAGCAAGAGGGAGGAGGGACTGAGGATACTTCCAAAGTATGAATTCTAGGGTAAAGAGTTTTCTGGTACATGAAGTATAAATTAAGAGTATAGCCTAATGAGAAATGAAATGTAAAGGATGAAGAATGGAATAGGTGCATTCATCTCTTCCCTGGCCAGACCATATCTGTGTTCAGTTCTGAATGCCATATTTTGGGAAGGAATTGACAAGTTGAGTATGTATTGAAGATGATGACCTATATGGTAAAGAGACTGGAAACCTTATCATATAAAGATTGGGTAGAGTAATTAAAACGATTTGGTTCAGAGAAAAGAAGATATAACAAAGGGCATGATCATTGTTCTTGAAAATCTGAAGGACTGTCATGTAGAAGGGAATAAGATCAGGTTTACATGACTTCACAAGGCAGATTGAAGAACAACTGATAGAATCTGGGAAGAGGCAGACTAGGGCTGAGTATAAAGAAGAAGTTTCCTAATAATTAGAGCTACTCAAAAGTGGGATAGTAAACCTTGGAAGGTAGGAAGTTTTCCTATCACAGAAGAAATTCAAATGGATGCTAGATGACCATTTGTAGAGATATGGTAGAGGGAATCCTTGTTCACATATAGACTAGAACTTGAAGAGTTTCAAGTAACAAGCATTTGTTAAGCACTTACTATGGTCCACATACGGTGATAAGTTCTAAGGATACAAATAAAAAGCAAAAAGTCTTTGTCTTCAAGTATCTTATATTCTAGTGGGAGAGAAAACATATACATAATCTGACACATGTAAGATACACACAGAATAGATGTGAGGTAACCTTAGAAAGGAAGACCTCCTTCAGGAGATGGCACTTGAGTTGAGTCTTCAAGGGTGCCAGGGATTCAAAGAGTTGGAGATTAGTAGGGAAAGCGTTTCAGTTATGGGTGATGGGCAGTCCAAAGGCACAGTTATGGGAGATACAACTTCATGTGTGAGGAACAGCAAGTAGACCAGTAAACTATATTGTAGAGTCCACAGAGGGAAGCATGATGTAGGAAAACCTAAAATACTGAAAGGAACCAAATTGCGAAGAGCTTAAAAGTCCATTAGAAGAATTTGCATTTGATTTTAGAGGTAATAGGGAGCCATTGGAGTTTATTGAGTAGGGGATGATCTCAGATCTATACTTCAGAAAAAAGTCACTTTGGTAGTTGGGTGGAGTGAAGAATAAACTGAAGTGCAGAGAGACTTGCGGAAGGGAGTCCAATTGGAAGGCAAATTCAATAGTCCTAGTGAGTAATGATGGTCTAAGCTAGAATTGTAGCCGCACACATGGAGAGAAGATATGAAATATGTTATATGTAAGTATATCACACAAAGTTAACAAAAAGGGGGAATGACAAATACTGGAGGATCTCAACAAAAACAGAAATATTGATGCATTTTGACAGAGCTGTGAATTGGTACAGTCATTCAATAAGGCAACTTAGAATTATGACCAGAAAGTTACTAAATTGTACATGCTTTTTTGACTGAGCAATATGAAAACACAAACTATGATCAGTGCAATGACCAACCATGATTTCAGGGGACTCATAATGAAACATGCTGCCCACCTTCTGACAGAAAGGTGATGGACTCAGAGTGCATGTGGAGACATACTTGTTGGAAATGGACCATGTGGACATTTGTTCTGCTAGACCATATATATTTCTTACAAAACTTTCACATATACACATCCCCCATTTGTCATTTAAGGTTTTGCTTTTCTTTTTTCTCCAGTGTTGCAGGGGGAGAGAAATATATATTTGTTCATTAAAAACAAATAAATCAAATTTTGAAAAAAGGAAAAAAATTAACATCAATGCATGCCTTTGATCCAGCAATATCACTGCTAGCCCTATGTCCCCAAAGAGATCAAAGACAGAGGAAAAGTTCCTATATGTACAAAAGTATTTATAGGGGGTGGCTAGGTGACACAGCAAATAGAGCACCAGCCCTGGCATCAGGAGGACCTAAGTTCAAATCCGGCCTCAGACACTTAACTCTTACTAGCTGTGTGACTGTGGGCAAGTCACTTAACCCCATTTGCTTTGCCTTCTCCCCTCCAAAAAGTAAATAGATATATAGATATGTAGATATATATTTAGCAGCTTTTTCCATGGTGGGTAAGAATTGGAAACTAAGGCAATATATATTAAACAAATAAAATGGATGAATTATGATATATAAATGTAATGAAATACCAAAGTGCTATAAGAAATTATTAAATAGACGGCTTCAGAGAAATCTGAGAAAACTTGTCCCGAGTGAAGTAAGAATGAAGAGAACAATTTCTATCATAACAATAACACAAAAAAAATGAACAATTTTGAAAGACTTAAGAGCTGATCAATGCTATAATCAACTGAATTTCAGAAAATTGATGATGAAGAAACCTCCTGACAAAGAAGTGATGTATGCAGAATGAGACATATTTTTGGACAAGGTTAATATGGGAATTTATTTTTGCTTGATTGTGTATATAAGTCACAAAAGGTTTTTTGGGGGGCGGGGTTCCCAGTGGGTAGGAAGAGATAGGAGATAGAAAAATAAATGATAATTGAAAAAAATAAATAATACTGGATACGGTAAGTGAGAATGAGGAGTTAAGGGTGACACTGAGGCTTTGATCTGGAAGGATGGCGGTGGCCTTCATGGACCAGGAAAGTTTGGAAGAATGGTGAATTTGGGTAGAAAGACAGAATTTTGTTTTGAATATGCTTAGTTTCAATTGTATCTGGTTTGAAATCTTGGTGATGTGGAAGTGGAGTTTAGGAGAGAAGCCAGGACTAAATATACAGTATGGAACTGCAAATTATCCACATGACCAACAGAAGCTAATGAGATCACCAAATGTGAATGTATGAAGAGAAAAGAGAAAGAGACCCTAGGATGTATCCTTAGTACCCAAGCATTTTTATAGTAGTCATGTGAAGATTCAGCAAAGAAGCCTGAGAAGGAGCAGGTAGGCAGGAGAACCAAATGAGAAAATAATCCAGAAAATATGCAGAGGAGAAAATATCTGGAAAGGAAAAGTGGGTGGTTAACAATAATAACAAATGCCACAGAGAGATCAGAAAAAATGAGGACTGAGAAAAGTTCTTTGGCTCTGGCAGTTAAGCGATCTTAGAGGTACTCTCTATTAACCTTCTTTTATGGGTGATAAAGGTTTTTTGTTGCTGTTGTTTTTGTTCTAAACTAAGTTAAGAAAATTAAGTAGCACTTTAAAACTATGGTGTTCTCTCATATATAGATCTATGCAAATAGATGTGCTTTGAGGAACTGTCTGTTCTCATTTAGTATATGTAATATCTTTTTATTCTTTGTCCTCTGCACACACACACACAAACACACACACATTTCCCACATCTAAATAATTCAATAGATAGATAGATAAGTAGATAGATAAATTAATGAATATATGAATGGATAGACTAGATAAAGTGATAAAATAAAAATCTTAATTCTACTACCCACTCCTTCTACCACTCCTCTCATCTCCTCTTCCCTTGCTTTTTTTACTGACAAACCAAAACTCTGCAATGTCTTGGTCTTTCTCCTATCTCTCCAGAGCACTCCTATCTCTTTTGTTGACTCATGATTTTCTACCTGTACCCTTAATAAAGTCATTCCTCAGGTTTCTGTCTTGGATCTGCTTCTATTATTTCCCTACACTCTATTCAAATATTTATTGAATTAAATGTTCATCTCTTCCACTCATGGAGCTTCATGAAAAAGTAGACTATTGTATCAATAATGAGACATTCACAACACCCATGATGGTTATAGTTTTGGATCACAAAAATGTAGCAAACTCTCCACATGGAAGGCAGAACCAAGGTCTTTATTCAGAAACCATAACACTGAGTCCCAAAACCAGAAGGACAAGTCCCCAAACCAGAAAGCCAAAGTCATTATAATGGTCACAAA
>CM053596.1:214038454-214054531 GCA_028646575.1 Pseudocheirus occidentalis
CGTGTAAACACAATGATACATACAGGATGAAAAATGTTGAGAGCATGCACTTCAAAAAGAGAAGATGGTGGCTAAGGGATAGTCTGGAAGTGACAGTGAAGAATAAGTAGTATTATGAAACCCATTCAGGATCAGTGTGTTAGGAGATATAAGTGAAAGTACAGACAATACTCGGGAGGATGCCCAGCGCTGAAATCCAATTTGGCAATGCCAGGTCTCAATGAATGCAAATAAATGGAAGGAGGATGAAAGGAAGAGTTTAAGAATGGGGAAGTTCATCATAGAATGTGAATTGCAGAGGGACACAGGAGGCAGAGTTAGAATAGGACTTGAATGAGTATTGGCTGAAGATGGTGGGGAATGAGAAAATGAGAGGTAGGAGTTGGGGCTAGTTTATACCGAGGTAGCTGACATTATTATATTACATTGCTAAATGTAAAGTACCTTGCAAACTTTATCACCTGATTTGTTCACAAGCCTATGATGTGTATACTACAGGTATTATTATACATGTTTTGGAATTGAGGTTAAAAAAAGTTAAAATACTAGTCCAGAGTCACACAGCTAGTAAATGATAGAGGCAGGATTCAAACCCAGGTCTTCCTTACTTTTTTCACTATTCCACTGCCTCTCTAAAAAGGAAATTTTTAAAGAGTTTTGAGCAGATATGACTTGTATATGAGAAAAATTAATTTGGGAGTAATATGAAGATAAATTGGAGAATATAGGGGATGGAAGTAGGGGAAAAGAAGGGAAATGAATAGCCATTTAATAAGCTTTAATAAATAATCTATTTTTATATATTTAATATTTACATATTTAATAGCAATATATCATATAATTATATATTAATATGTTTAATAATTTTTATTATATTAAATAGATAATTTAATAAATTTAATAAACACCTACTGTTTGCCAGGCACTGTGCTAAGTGCTTTTATAAAACCACTTGATAGCTAGGAAAGCCAACTAAGAAACTGCTGTAATAAACAATAGAGGTGAGTAGCAATGAGAGTCTATACTAAAATTATTATCGTGGAATTTTGTTGTTGTTTGTCCTTCATTCTTGAAGAGGACCAATGATGTCACAAAGGTGATGTCTTGACTTGTGGGTGAATTGACTTTAAGCAAGGCAGAGCTGCACAGCCTTTGACCTTACTGTCTCCTACAGAGTCATCAACGTCCAAGGGCAAGACAAAAGGCAAGACAACTGTTGATGGCCCAGGGTAACCTTGGCCTTTCTAAATTAAAGTCTTTCCTGCTAAGTGTAATACTTACACATTGTCTGAAACAATGTTTATTCAATGACTAAGGGCTAGGTAAGAATGGAGGCAAAAGATAACCTAATTTATCATCAGAAAATTATCATTTGGGGAGGGAAAGACCCCCCCCCCCAGAATAGGAAACAATGGCTCTTTATACTCATTCTAAGCCATCAAAATCTAAACAATGAGCAACAGAAGGGGGCTAGGGCTTATTATTGCCCAATTAATGAAATCCAGAGATGTTTGGTTTAAAGATGTTTCATTTGAACCACAATGGACTTTTTAAAAGCATATTTTTTTCAGTTATATCTCAAGAAATCATAAATGAAAACTGTGCAGAACAAAAAGTAAATGGTCCCAGCTTTTGGGGGGAAAAAGATAAAGATAAATAATTTTTAAAAAAAATCTAGTTCCCAAACCCAAAAATATCTTATAAAATATGAACAATCAAAAATTATATTCCTCTAAACAGAACACTATAGTGGGAATAGAAAATTGGGGGAAAGATTTCCAGATGTACCACAGAGACAATCAATAGACCTCAGCAAGTGGTTGGATATATCAGATGGAGGAGAAGAATGAGTTAAAAAAACAAACAAACAAACAAAATCACTGGCGTTTCAAACACTGGTTACTAGGTGAAGAATGGTATTTGATAAGATGGAATTATATTGGTTCTCCTTGCACCCACGTAGATCATTCATGTCCAATTCATGTCTTCTTATCTTGTCCTTTGGAAAATTTTCCTGATAAGATCTTCCAATGTACTGGGGGTAGAAGTGTACTTTAGATATTTTAATATGGAATCAGGATTGTTGACTTAGAGCTAAAAGGTCAGAAGGCCACAAGAAACCCTGTAGTCTGATCCTTTCACTTTACAGAGAAGCAAACTAAGGCTAGAAAGTTTAACGTGAGTTGCACATTTACACAGTCAAAAAATGACAGAACTGAGATGTGAACCCAGGCCCTCTCATTCCAAAGTGAATGCTTTGCCTATTATATAACACTATCTTTCAATATAAGAGGTACAGTATTCAAGTTGCCAATTATTTCTTACAGTCATTGAATGACATGCCAACTCTTTTCCCAAACATATAGTTCCTTGATCCTAGCATTATGTCACTTCTTATAGACTCTGGTCATGGCTGGCCAGATGCTGTAGCTCAATAACACCAACCACACGTCTGCTATTGCTTTTTGCGTCACCCAGGTTTAAAGTCTTTGAAACGGTGATACAATTGTCACAATTAACAAAGTCAAAAGGAAAAGTTAATTTTAGGGAAAAAATAAATTCTGTTTTGGGAATGTTGGCTTTAAGGTGCCTTGCTCCCGAGCTTGCTCTGTGCAGCTTACAGGTACCATGTCTGTGTCACACTCCATACTCCTATATTTCTAATAGCAAACTACCAGGACATTGACCCATGCTGTTGTACTGCACATAAGGAGTTAGACATTCGTGAGTCCACCGGGCAACATAATCCAAGAAGTATAATTTAGAACATTATTTTCTAAGAATTGTCATCTAAGATTTAAGGCAAAAATCACTTAGATGATACACTCTAGAAATCTAGAAATGTACTCTAGATTTGTAGAATCTCTAGAAAGGTACTTTCAGGGGTGGGGAACCTATAGCCTCAAGGCCACATGTGGCACTCTAAGGTCCTCAAGTGTAGTCCTCTGACTGAATCCAGACTTCACAGAACACAGTTTAGATTCAAGGAGCCATACTTGAGGACCTAGAGGGTCACATGTGGCCTCAAGGCTTCAGGTTCCCCACCCCACAAGTCATCCAGGAAGAAGGAAATCTAGCCCTCCATCCACAACCCCAAGTCATGACCACTCAATAAGAAGAGAACATTGCTCACTTTCCAAGTATACCGGAGAGCAAAGAAGGAGGAAAAGAAGGGATCATGTGCCATTCTCATCTGCCTTTGACATTACATAGGCTGACCATCTGTACAAGCCATATTCATCATTTTAGCTTAGTATTGGACTGTCCTTTTTTTTTTTTTTTTTTAGCAGTGGAGGCCCAGGCTTTCGGCCAAATGGGCACTAACCGTAGTCTCCCCTTTTAGTTTCTGCAACATATCACACACACACACACACACACATACACATTCATTCTCTGGTTGGAGTTAAGTTACTGTCCTAAGGAATGACTTTCACAAGGAGAAGGGATATTTCTAAGATTATAGCAAAAGGGGAGAGCAAAAAGGAATAATGTTAATTGGGTTTGAGGTGTAGAATTGGGCAGAAAAGGGAACTCCAAGCACATAACTGTAATGGGAACAGTCCAAGAGTTTAGAACAATAAAGGATATTAGAGATAAAATACTTTAGCTCTCTAATTTTAAAGATAAATAAACTGATGTCCAGAAAAAAATTAAATGACTTGTCTAAGAATCACATGAAATAGGAATGATATAAGCCGTATAGGACAATTGTAGTCCAAATTTCCAAGGTGGGGAGGGGACATAGGAAATATACATTATATTCTTAGTACACAGAACACAGTTGGTTGTTGGTTGTTGTCATTCTTTTTTGAGGAGAACCAAAATGTCATCACTAGGCTAGAGTCAAGTTTCAATGTGTCTAACTGTGGCTGATCAGACCAATACAAGCCCAGCATGCTCTACCACAAGTTGAGCACAAATAGTCCTTATGAACATTTGGGGTGGATACTAAGTGAAAATATATGAACTCTAAAAATTTTATAGATTCGTAGGATTCAGAGCTAGAAGGGACATTAGATATCATCTAGTCTAACTCCATTCTTCTAGAGATGAAGAAGTTGAGGTTAAGTAATTTGTCTAATGTCACAAGGAAAGAGCAAGACTGAATTTAAACCCACATTCTCTGACTCTTAATTTAGTGAAATATCCACCATGTTGCAGTGCTTTTTTTTTGCTAAATAAAATGCCTTATTTTATATAGATTGGATTCAGAACAGGCCTCTGAAAAGCCTTTTCCAAAGAAGCTGTCAAATATTTTACTAATAGAGTATGAGGAAGGTCTAGCAAATTATAGTTTTAGCTGGGTTCCCAGATGTCAGAGCCAGCCCAGACTTTTCTTCCTATGCCATTTTCTCTCTTCTGTGACTCAGACAATTACTCATTATCTTCAAGTTTCCTTTGCACTTTATTAAACTCATTCATTGAAACAAATATACTATTAGTCATTTATACCTCAGTGTTAATTTAAGACAATGTGCCTCCTTTACCAGGGATACTTATCTCCTAAGGCCTAAGCCTAAGGAATAGAAGACTTTTCCGTTATTCAAAAATTTCACATCATTCTCTAGAGAGGAAAGATGTCAGATAAGAAGGAAGCCCTTCTTTGACCCCCTAAAATTATACAATGTAATAACATCCTAAATTATCACTTTGGTCAATTAAGGGTAAAAAAGAAATGAGACAGCAGGTAAGGAAGGATGGGAAAGGCTGGTATCCCAATTTTGGGAATATATTCTGATCTCAACACTGACTGAAAAAGTGATCCCTTTACACTCTCCTTTTTTCCATCTTTGAAGGATCAGACACAAGTCTGATCACCAGTCACTGTGGATATGAAACACTGAAATTTGTAAGATCTACTTCTGTGACTCCAGTCTCTTATAAAGAGAAGGAACACCTTGAGGTAACCTCTGGGACTACAATATAACTGCTTTCATAACCTTGGGAAATTCACTTCAATGTCATCTCCTCAATATAACCATAAAATCACTCCTAAATAAGGAGAATTCAGGAAGAGCCTGCCATATTTCCTCCAAATAGGCTTCTCTGCATGATCCCAAACAAAAATGATATCAGGTCTAATAATTCTGATCTTGCAGTGGTACTACAGACTCTCAGCCTGACTCACCAAATCATGTGCCACAAGATCGGCCTAGATTTTATCTCTGAATCACTGCACAGTTTGTGAACACAGAAGAGTTATTGTCAGGGCAGGGCTTTCATCTCAGAGTAATCTAAGTGGCTGCCTTTGGTGCAGATTCACTGATAGGAAGTTGTTCAAATATTCCTACTCTTTGGGCATTCTTAGAAAAAAGACCAGAGTGCAGGTAATGACTTATACCTAAGATCTACACAGGAGAATAAGATATCCACAGGAGAATCTTAGTTGGGTTGGTTTGGTTTTTTTTTTAAGGCATGGAGTTTTTAAAAATCATACCCAATGTCATTTTTTCCTACCAACCCAAAGATTAGTTTGTGCGACTGGAATTCCCATTGCACTGGAAAACCTAAAGCGAATAGTTGTGTGTACTGAAGTGTAATACAATCTGGGGGGGGGGGGAGGGAAGAAGAAAGAGGAGGAAAGGCCATTAATTCTGTTGAATGGACAAAGAACGACAGATGGAAGCAATATGAAATGTAGCACTCTGCCATATGTGAAACAAACAGATTCTCAATACAAAAGAGTTATTTAAAGATACGTTACTTTAAAGTAAAAAAAAAAGCATCAAACTTCAAATATCTACAGAGAATGATGTTGAACACAGTAGTGACAAAGCAGATGGCCCATATGTCGAGAAAGGCTGCTTACGTTTTCCCTGTTGCTGCTCTTCAAGTCATTCCCCTCTGTGCTGTAGTCAAGTTACCAAAATAAACACAAATTCTAATATCCTTCCTAAACATGGACATGCTGTGTTCTTTTTCAATGTGACCATCACTCCCAACAAACTTAACTGTTTTGAGAACTGCATAGGAGACTGGTGTCACTAAAAAAGAGAATCTTAATGAACAAGAGTGACCTTACCACTTCTGGGAGCAGCCTCGTTGAAAGGTCATGGATGGCTTTGACCACTATACATACAGATGACAAAAGGAATATCACCCCCAAGATCACACAGGCTCTGCAAAGAAACAAGAGGTTGAGAATCTTAATTTGGAATATACCACCCTACAAAGGCAATCAATAGTGACCATGAAAAGGATAAAGAGAGCAATCCTAAAAAGTTTGTGGTCACTGATTTCCCACTGAGGCTGCACACAATTTCCAGAGTTCCTAGTGGGCAAAAATTTAAAGTTAAAAGGCACCTCATACATCTTCTAATTCAATACCTTCATTTTTCAGTTCAGAAAATTGAAACTCATGAGAGTAAAGTGCGTTTCCCAAGGTCGTACATTGACTAAGTAGCTAGGTTCATATTCAGACTCCAGCCTTTGTACTATATAGAGGGTTTTTGCTAGTGGATATGTACTTATTAAGCCCTGAGACACTGTGCTAAGTATTTTCAAATATCATTTTATTTGAACCTCAAATCAACTCTGTAAGGTAGGTGTTATTATGATCTTCATTTTAGAGCGAAAGAAAATGAAGTAAACAGAGGTTAAGTGACTTGCCCGGGATCACACAACTAATAAGTACCTGAGGCTAGATTTGAATTCAGGTCTTCCTGACTCTAGGCCCAAATCTCTATCCAAAGTGCCGCCTCTGTTACAACATCACTACCTGATAATTAACTTTCAACTGGACCAGATACCACGGACTAACCATTAAAAATCAGTACAATGTGACAAGCACTTAAGGAGCTTCAATAAATTCAGAAAACCCACAAATGTCAAGAATAGAATGGACTTCCAGAGATTTTCCCCTACCTTGCAAAAGAACATTTGAATTTATCTACATCCAAAGCAACCTATACTGTGCATTTATTATTGTGATGAACTCGAATTAAGGTAAATGGGGCCTAGTACGTTCCTTTGCTTTTTAAACTGTGCATTCTCTACACAATCCTAAAGCAATAAGATTAAAAAGTCAGGTAAACCACTTTGAACAAGTCTAGACAGTTGGGCTCTCTCATGTCTGGCACTCACTTTTGTTAAGTGTATCCTACAGGAATGGTTAGTGTTTCATCATGCAACTGACAAATAAACAAAAATGCCAAAAAAGACTCTATATGGAGCCAATGTATGACATGATTTTTACCAAAACAGACTCAAGAATTTAGACATTTAAAAGACCCAAGAATTTTGGGAAATAGATAAAGTTTTCTAACTTGTAAAATGGGAATTATACTACTTGTATCACCTACTTCATGGAGTTATTGAAAGACAAAGGGCTTGTAAACCTTACGATGCTATGGGAATATATTTTAATATACATTTATTTTATATATATGTAATTTTATATTTTATATATACATATACATAATATACTTAATTAAAAAAACAGTCCTTATTAAGTATGCCTAAAATGTTCCAGACTGTAAGAGGGTTAAATGTCTCAGAGCACAATAGACTTAACTTCCTGTTTTCAGTCTTCTTTCTTTATGAGGGAGGGAGTCATTTCACAAAAAATTTACTGACAGTAGGTCTTAAGACTATTCCCAGGAAGAAAACATTGATGGAACTTGAAACTCAAAAAGATAAAAACTTCTCTCAAAGCAATAATGCAATGAAAGTTTGAATCCAAAAACAGAAATGAAAGTAAGAGAAGTATGTTTTTCAAGACATCTGGATATAGGACCCAAAAAAAGCAAGAATTCAATATAGCAAACATCTAGTAAATGCCTCTTGTATACGAGGCCCCATGTCAAGTGCCAGGGACATAAAGATTTTTTTAAAAAGTCCTCCCCTCAAAGAACTTATATTCCACTGGAGAGGAACAGCACATACACAAATAAATACATAAAAATGTACAAAATAAAATTTAGAAACTAATTTAAAAACATGGAACTCTAACAACTGAAGGAGTCAAAAAAGGTCTCCTGTAGAAGGTGGCATTAGAGCTGGGTCTTTAAGGGAGCCAGGAATCCCAAGAGGCGGCAGGGAAGGGGGTAGGGAGAACATTCCTAGCACATGAAAGAGTCTATGAAAAAGCCAGAAGTGAGGTGTTGGAATATTATTTACAGAGGGGGATAAAGGTAGGGCATATATGCCAGCTTGTTTGCAGTGTGTTTGTAGAGAGCCTGAGAAGCATTCACCTGGAATCAGTCTTGAAAGATAGGATGGGGAATATTGTGAAGGCTTTTAAATAACAAACCAAGGAGTTTGTAGTTTATCCTAGGGGTAATTGGGAGCTACTATTCTTCTTGGGTGGAGGAGTGAGGTAGATCTATGCTTTGGAATGATCAATTTGGCAGCTATTCTGAGGATAGTCTAGGGAGGGGGGAAAACAGATGGAGAGAAACCAATTATGCCTCTATTATAATAGTCCAGATGATTGACTGAACTAAGCTGGTGGCCATGTAAGTGAAGAGAAAGGGTTAGACACAAGACATTGGGGGGATAAAATCACCAAGACTTCTTAACTTATTTGACATGAAGCAGTCAAGAAAATGTGGTAAAGGAAAAGAAGGAAAGGAAAAGGAAGAGACAGGGATGACTAAAATGTTGCAGACATGGATGATTAGAATTATGGTGATATTCTCAATACTACCACTACCAGAAATAGGGAAATTGGGAAAAGGAGTTCAGTTTAGAGGGGAAAGGAGACAATGAGTTTTGTTTGAGATGCACAGAATTCAAGATGGTTATGGGACATCCAAATGGAAGTCTGAAGGGCAGGAGAGAAATGAGGTCTGAATTGTGCATTTTGAGTGTCACTTGCAAATAGATAATAGTAGAGCTGTGGAAACTAATAAGACCACAGAGAATGTACTAAAGGAAGAGGATCCAGGACAGAGCCATGACAGATACATTCATGCAGAGGGGGCAGGCTTTGAATGATGAAAAGAGAATGAGAAGGATGGCCAAAAAGGTAGGAAGAGAGAAAGGACAGAGTAGTGCAACAAAAACTGAGGAAAGATAGTACCAAGGGAGAAGAGGTTATTAAGAGTGCCAAATGGTGCAGAGAAGCCAAAAAAAGAGGAAGATAAGAAAAATCTATTGGATTTAGCAATAAAAAGATTTCTTATGAAATTGGATAGAGATTTTCAGTTTGTTCATGAGGTTAGATGCCAGATTGCAAGGAGTTAAAAATGAGTAGAAGATGAGGAAGTTGAGAGGATGAGTATGGACAGTTTTTACTAGCACTTTGACTGTGAAAGTGAAGAAAAGTATAGGAAAATAGCTTAAGGGGGTGGTAGAGTCAAGTAAAGATTTAATGGATGGAGAACTGGGCTAGGCAGCAGGAAAGAAATCAGTGGAGGGAGGAGTAAGAAATAAAGAAAAAGGAACAATAAAGGGGGTTGAATACTATAATTAAATAACTAAAAGATTAAGCTCTCAGAAGAGCTGGCATTAAGGGCACATGTGGAGGGAATATTCTTAACAAGGAAAAGGGATACCTCTTACAATAAAATGGTAGCAAAAAGGGAGAAGATGAAGGGATGATGTGGAGGAAGCTTGAGGTATAGAATTGGGCAGAAAAGGGAATTCAAAACACATGGCTCTGATTTTTCAGTATGAATCAAGGTCCTCTGCTGTGAAACAAGGGAGAGGGGGAAAGATAGGTGCCTTAAAGAAATAAGAGAAAGACTGGAATATAGCAGTGAGAGCCCAGTCATATTCAGATTATGTAAAATTTTAGATGGCCCCTCTTGGCATGGTTATATGACTTCCTCCAGTGTGTTTAGCAACCGGAGAGCAGGAACAGACAAGGTGAAGGGTGGGAGTAAACCAAGGTTGGGGAAATGACTCAGAAGAAAAATAATGCTGAGAGTCATATAAGATCTTACATGTTGATCTTCATGTAGGAGCCCAAGGCAAGGTGTTTAAGGAAGGAAACCTAATAATATCTAGGAAAGAAGAAATCATCTAGCAATGTTAATTTCAGTGTAAAATGGAGGGATAAAAAGGGTGCTAAAATAAGGGAATGGCCAGGGAGAGGTTCAAGAACAATAGAAATAAAATATCATAAGTCGTGGTTATGAGGTAAAAAGACAATAATCATTCTAATTTTATCGGTTCATTATCTATATACCTTATTATGTGGCAAATTTTTAAACCTATATGATTTACCCATGATTCAACATATTTCTATACCTAACCTGTACTCATATAATACAAATTAATTTTAACAATAGCCTGAATGACTTATAATTAATAGGTGAACCCTGGGATGGGCAATCTGCATCTTTGAGGCCACATGTGGCCTTCTAGGTCCTTGGATGTGGCCTTTTAACTGAGTCCAAGTTTTATAGAACAAATCCTTTTATTAAGGGTATTGGTTCTGTGAACTTTGGATTCAGTCAAAGGGCCACACTTGAGGACCTAGAGGACCATAGGTGTGGCTACAGGTCCCCACCCCTGTGTAAATCTATCATCCATAAACACAAGGTGCATGTGAATAAATCCGCATATACAGGTGTATTCCTATATGCAACCATATATGTATTTAATGTCCTTAGACTTCCTCTACTAGAATTCAGATATTCAGTTGGTATATTCCAAGACCACAAATTAGATTAGGAAATGCTGATAGTCTATTAAGCTGACATTATCCCAAATTGTATTAACAAAGCAGAACGATTTAGGGTTCTTAGGGTTGGTTTTAATGAACAGCAATCCATAGTCTCTCAAATTCAGATTTCTTAATATTCAAAATCAATGCTTCTTAAAATACAGTTGTGAACCTAAAATCAATATGGTTAGAGGATAATTCAAGAAATTATAATCATTTCCAAAAGAATAAGATGTAAGGTAGAAAAAGAAAAGGATAATTTAATAATGACTAAGGAGTAAAAGTATGAGAGCAGTACACAACAGGTGGGATGAAAGTTCCGCTACCTATGCCAACTCTTTGTAATGAGACACTTAGGAGAGAAGATATTATTGAACATAATAATAGCATTTATGTAACTTTTGAAGTTTCCAAAGTGCTTTTACAATTATCATCTCATTTCGTCTTCATAACCTAGGAGGTAGGTGGTATTACTATATTTATTTTATAGTTGATGAAACTGAAGCAAACAGAGATTAAGTGGCTTGCCCATGGTCACACAACTCGTGAACATCTGAGGCAAGATTTAGACTAAGGTCATCCTGATTCCAGATCTAGCCATCTAACCATTGTGACACCATTGTGACAGCTGCCTTTAAGTGAAAAAAAAGAGAGAAAGCAAAAATTAGGTCATGAACAAGTAGCCATCGATTACCAACAAAGTATATAGCCCTGAAGAAATGTAGAAAGATGAATTTCAAACTAGGTAGGATTTGTTAACATAAAGCAGAGAACCAGGGCTCCTATTGAAAATTCAAAGTTAGACAAAGGAAGTACCATGGACAGCAGCTCAGTGATAGCTGACAAGGAGGAAAAATAGAAGGGATCAAGTGATTTTGAAAACCTAAACAGAAGGGAGAAGGGGGGGAAAGTATGTGCTACTGCCATTACATTGGAAAAAGAATTTTTAAAAAATTTTAAATAAGAAAAGTAGACTTGGTGAACAAGGCATATCTGAGTTAATGAAAGCGGTCTTTAAGCAGACTCTAGCTAAACAACCTTATGGCAAGTACATTGTAAAGGAGACTCCTAGGTTAGACTAGATGACCTTTAAGGTCACTTATAATTCTGAGTCTGATTTTACTTATAACGAATAGTGCACACACTCAGAGCTGGGTGAAATATTTGTGCTCCTGCACCCGCAGCATAATTCAGGATCCTTGTTGTCCTCATCTGTTGAATTTCAAAATAGCACTTTGTGTTTACGAACGTCCACTGGAGGCTTTGAGCCTTCCTTAACAAGTGACTTCGTTTATAATATAATTAAAATGTGTGTATTATGGGCAGTGGAATGTTCTGACAGGATAAATGTATATTTTCCAAAACAACATTAGAAACTGTCCCTTTGTTACTCTCCTCCTCAAGCCTTGCTCCATCCCATCATGGGATGAATCATAGGCAGCTATCTGCTTCAGTGTGTATGTCTAGTCCCAACTCTGCATATAATCTAAATATTTTCTATTTTTTAGGAAGCACTTCTATTCCAAAGTCTTTGTTTGGTGGAGAGTGGTGAGGGTAGTGGGGGCTTAGTCATAATATACAAGGCCTACTAGGCTGCTCCTAGAACATGGACTAGAACTCTAAAATGAGAACACTTTGAAAGGAGAAAAATACAAATATTTATTTAAGAGAGATTTCAAGGGAAAGTATATCTTTCCCTGGAGAATAATTTAGTACTGAAGGGAGAAAAAAAGCTTCAAGTTTAGACCCCAAGAATTTATTTCTATTTGGAGGGATCTTGTGCAAAATCACTGGGACTTGATTATTAAACTATCATTTAATACTTATGGGGGAAATTTATAGGGGGAAATGGCATCTAACAAATTCTAAAGTAATAGCTACTGCCTGATCAATTTCATTTCCTCAAGAAACTAATAGAGTGGCATGTTTGTGTATGATAGCCACAAAGGCAAAAGAACAACTCTTACCCTTCTCTAGAAACCAGTCTAAATATGGGGTTATTTTCAGTTAAAAAAATCACTGTGTCCCAAGAGCTTAACAAAGGAATAAGGATAAGATAGGGAGAAAGATAATTATCTCCATTTTTATCACACAAAAAGTCATTTTAGGCATGCTCACATCTATATATACAAAAACCGTGGTGTAATGGCCAGCCCTGGTATAAGAAAGAACTGAGTTCAGTTCTGACTTTGGCACATACTGACTATGTAACCATAAGTAAATCGTTTAACCTCCCAGAGCCCACAGGCAACTCTCTAAATCTATAAAATTAAAGACAAGTTACTGATCTCCATAAGCTGAGGGAGTTTGCAAACTGGGAGCTCTTTGAAGTGATGAAAGGAACCCATCTTCCCACCAACTCTCAACCTCAAAAATAAAAGGTATACACTAAAAGAAATCATGTTTTCTATATAATATAAATAAGATTTTGAAATTCTTTTTGTGTCATGAAAAGATTCCTTTGTAAAAGGCATTTCTCAAAGGTTTAAGTGAGAGGGGCTTCCTAGTACCATCAAATATGTGCTATGCCTGGATGGTCTTAAGTTGTACTTAATTGCTAATGAGTTCTTAAAAATCATTTATTTATCAAAGAATCTAGGAAGAGGGAGAATAATAAACCTTAAAACCAAAGCATTAGGAATCAACTGTCTGATGAAGTTCAATCAGAAATTTTAAAGGGATCTTTGAAATGTAGAATAAATCAATAAAGGCCTATGATTTGATTTTGAAAAATTGACTTTACACACAACTCATCAACTTCCCTGTTACATAAAAGAAAGCACACCTGTAATTTTTTTTTTACTATATATCCATCACTACTGTTCCTGTAAGCTGAGGATCAAAGTAAAAAATGTCTTAAGATCCTTTTCTAATCTAAGATGCCTGAAATTCTATGTACTTGAAAAGAAAAAGAGAAAAACTAGTCTCCTAATCTTTTGTAAACTAAGAGCCTGTAGGAGCTTTTAAAAAATCATTTTAATTTTCCTTCTAATGCTATAAATTTAAAAGAAACCATCAGCCTTTCTCCAACATGGTTCTCGGCCTGTACCTTGGCACTTAGCTGTTAGTGCAGCTGAGATGGCTATTATTAGCAAAAGAACATGATGCTATTTTTTTTAACATTTTATTAATAATGCATTATGTTTACATAGCATCTTTCCTCTCAAGCACTCAAAGTTCTTTGCATATCAGCTCATAAATCCCTTGGAGGTTCATTACCAGGATAGTAGTTTGGGGGAGGGGAGAAAGGAAGGGATATATACTTGTTTTTTAAATAAGTTTAGTTTAAGAAGTTTTTTCCCCCCAAGGTCACCTATTGATTGACTATTAATTTAGAAATAGAGTCTATATCATTTAATTTACAGGCTAGTGCTCTGACCTATAGGCCATTAGTCACTCTCACATTTTGGGCCATACATGTGACAATCTTAGAATGTTCACTCCAGAGACTGATGAGATTTGGGACATTGCCTAGATTCTGGTCAGGAATAAGCAGAACAAATGCTGCTTACTCAGTCTCTTCCTTGGTACCCATCTTGGGGAAAAGGTGGAAATGTTTGGGGGAAGGGAGCAGGAAAAGAGCAGGTTAAACTATAATCCATGTAGCCTGACCAGCTGATAGTTGAATGGACACCCGGAATCCTGCATAGCAGTTACACTTCAATGCACCAGAGGTACAGCAGCCAAGAGAAACCTATGCAAAAAATAAGCAATCTCCCCCAGCCCGCTTCATCTCCCCTGATAAAGCAAGAGGCAGTTTTGGGGAGAGAGCATGGAGGTTTTTAAAGGAATAGACAAATCAGCTGCCACCCACTGCTTTCAAAATTATCTTGTTCTATAGTTTATAATTCCCAGATTGCCTTGAATTCCAATTACTCTTGTTTCAGACACAATCACTGTTTCCTCAAGAATAGTTAAAAGCTGTCAGATATTTGCACCCTAATTTAAGGGTAAAGGGTGCTAATTACAGATGTGATTGAGAGTCTCCAACTGTAATTAGTTCAAAGTATTAATTTTCAGCTCTGAAGGTGGGACATCAAAACCTACATAGACACTCAACTCCTTACTTCAACTCTCTCCCCTCCAAAAGCACACAAAAACCTTATCATAATGAATATTGAACTGAATATCTAGACCTTAACCAATTTATGCACTTATGGAACTTCATCTCTTATTAGTAAAGCCTATTTATTTTTATCTTAGACATTCTAAACTACCTGCCTATTTTTAATAGAAGAATGAAATGTACAAGGTGAATGATGACAGACTTCCTTCCATTTTTTCTCATTTTACTTCAACTCTAAAATATGCACTTCTCACAATTAATCAAATTAATTCAAAATTTAATGTTTGATATTTGATTTATAATTTTTCATGCCAGATTTTAAAAATATTAAAACATTAACAGTAGAGACCTTTCTAGTTTTAGTAGCTAGGTAGCACAGAGGATAGAAGACTGAACCTGGAGTCAGGAAGACCTGAGTTCAAAACCTGCCTAAGAAATACACTTACTAACTGCATGACCCTGGATAAGTCACTTTGATTCTGTCCAGCTTCAGTTTTATCATCTGTAAAATGGGGGTAGTGAACGAATAAAGCATTTGTTGAGCATTTACTATGTAGAAAACACTGCGCTAGGTGCTGAGGATACAAAGGGAAAATAAAGAATCCATAATTGAAAGGAACTAACATTCTCATGGAAGAGAGGACACATAGAAGGTTTCAGCAGCACATTGAATAGGAAGATCCTGTGATCCTTAGGGAACAGGGGTATAAGGGCAAGCACAGAAGTTGTTCACACCTTGTTTCAGCTATTGAATTAACACCTTGGTTCACTTGGAGTTTCTTTTGAGACTTATATAAAATCCTTTAAGAAACAGAATATGTGAACCCCACAACTTGTGAACCCTAGAACTCATGAACTCCTGCAACAGGAAGGGGAGGAGCTAATGAACATATATAAGGAGAGGCCCAGGCTAGAGACAGCAGAACGGAGAAGAGGACTCAGAGTCAAGAAGGAGAAAACTTGTGGTATCCTGTCTGCTCTGTCTGTGTTGATGTTTGTTTGTGATGCTTTGTACAGAAGCCCTGGGACCTTACTGGAAGCCCTGAAAGAGGATTTTCTGGTTGTATGTTTATAGAAATCCTGGAGGAGGGTTTTAAAGGTTCTGGGACTTTACTGATGATTTGTGCTGACCTCTTGGACATTGTTTGTGGGTCTGTGTTGATTTTTATGTTGATGATTTGTGTTGAGTTCTCAGACCTTGTTGGTGGGTTTGAGTTGATTTCACAGGTAGATAGTGAATTGATGATGGTGCCAGCAATGTGTATGAATGTCATTGTGGCTCTGCCAAATTTTGTCTTCCCAGAAACAGGAATTGTGAAGGACTTGAGGTGGACTGGACGCTGTGAACTTCAATGTGGAATGGGAACCTGATACAGAACTTGACAAGGAGCTGGACAAG
>CM053596.1:214055031-214079229 GCA_028646575.1 Pseudocheirus occidentalis
CCCCACGTACACGTCCCCCATGCCTGGGAAGCTCTTCCTCCTCCTCATTGCACCTTCTAACCTCCCAGGCTTCCTCCAAATTCCACATCCTCAACAGAAGCCCTTCCTCATGCTCTTGCTTCTACTGCCTTCACTAATTATTTCCCATTTACCCTGTCTGTAGTACCTTTGTACGTATTTATTTGTTTGTTGTCTCTCCTATTGGATTGTGAGCTCCCTGAGGATATGTCTTTTGCCTCTTTTTATATCCCCAGCATCATTCCTGGTGCATAGTAGGCACTTAATAGACGCCTATCAACTGAGCAATTACAAATCCCAAAGGGCAATCACTTTTTTAACACTCCACTGCACCAGATGAGCTCACACAGAAACAAACACAGGAACAAGAAGAAAGCCCTCTTTCTTTCACTTTTGTCATATCCTTGGGAAGCTTTGAAATTAAAGCCTGCAACGCCATTCATTTTCCATCTGCAATAACCACCATGACTTGAGTTATACTTTCCATAGCCAGTCATCTAGGCTATAAGTTTCACACTGCTTGCACCACCCACACTGGGAGAAGAGGCTTAAGTTGACACCAATGAAATACTACATCTGGATTCCTCCCCTCTCCCTCATCCCCACAAAATAACGAGAGGAAAATCTCAAATATGATTCCTTAGAACCGTCCTTCACATGCACCACCTCTTCCATGAAACCTTCTTTAATATTCCACTCAGAGAAGACTTTGACACAACATTGTTTTGTAACTCTAATATTCATTTCCTATACATATAATCTTTATATATATATATATATATTGCTATATATTTAATCTGTTTATCTTTTACTGGGCTATTGGACTGTAAGGTCCATCAGGTTAGGGACCAGGTATCACATGAAGTTTTATCTCCAAGAACATATAATACAAAGTGCTCTGCCTGCAGGAACTCAATAAATGTTTATTGAATGAAAGAATGCATGAATGGATGAGCAGCCAAACATTCACCACCAGATATTGCATGTGTAGAGAACATTTTTACTTTTGTGATAAATGGAAACTTTGTATTGTTTGATGTTATGCTTACAGATGTCTCTACTGTCCTTAAAAGACTTTGAATAGACCCTCTGATCCCCTAAAATGATCATCCTGTATCTGTCAAACTTCTTGAAAAACCCATTGTCTGTTTGTGGAGGTAAAGAACTGGACATTTCAGGTTTGCCCATCACTTGGGGAATGGCGGAACGAGTTGTTGTATACTGCGCTAGAAGAAATGATGAGCTTGATGATCTTAGAAAAACATGGAGGGATTTGCATGACATAACAAAGAGTGAAATAAGCAGAACCAAGAGAACATTGTATACACCGCAATATTCTTTTAAGAACGACTTTAAGTGTATAAGTTATTTTGATGATTATAAATACCCAAATTAAATATAAAAGAGATATGAAGAAAAAGACTTTAGGCATTCAGAGAAATAACTGATGAATAGAAGTATGTATAGAATAATTTTTAAGTGTGTGTGTGTGTGTGTGTGTGTGTGTGTGTGTGGTAACTCTCTAGGGTGGGGGCAGGGAAAGAAAAAAAGAAAAAAATTTACATGATGATTTTGTTGAATATTTGAAAGATATAGCAAGTTGTGCATAGTAGATATACAGTTTCATGTACAATCATCTTTTTATTGTACTGTTGTGGAAATGCCTCTTTTATTGCATAAATTGAAAATAAACAGTTATTTATACTTTCTACTTCCACTTTGTCTGTTTTCTCTCCTTAATTTGTAATTTGTAAAATGTAATTTGGCTTTTGACCTCTTCAGTCAACTGTAATTGCTTCCTCTGAACTTATCAAATATCTACTAATTGACAAGCCAGATGGTCTTTTCCCTTATAGATCTGCTTTGTTTAGCACTTTTGACCACCTTTCTCTACTGCATCCAATTTTCTCTCTAGATTTTTATGACATTAATCTCTTCTAGTTCAACTTCTACCTGTCTGTCCACTCTTTCTCAAATTTCTTTGCTGGCTCAATTATCCACATCAAAGAGTGGTCATTGCATCAGGTTCTGTCCTGGCTTTTTTTTGTTGTTGTTGTTCTCCTCAGTGACCTCATTAACGCTCACTGGTTTAACTATCACTTCCATGCAGATAACTCCCAGATCTATATATTCAGGTCCAGTTTCATATCAAGCTTTAGTTCCATATTATCTGTTGTCTACTGGATATTTCAGATTGAATATTAGAGACATTTTAAACTCAACATATATAAAAATGAACTCATTATTTTTTACACTAAACCTTCTCCTCTTCCAAACTTCTCTATTTCTGTCAAAGAACCTGGAAGCAGATTAGATGTGTACAATAATGAATGTAAGAGGAGCCAAGGGTGACATCTGGGTTTCAAGCCTGGGCAACTGGGAAAATGGTGGTGCCCTAAGAGTAATAGAGAAGTTTGGAAGAGAGACAGAACTCACAGTACCTTGTAATTAACTTCTTGCAAATATATATATTTGTGTGTGCGTGCATTTATTAATTTGTATTTATGCCATATTTTATATGTAATTTTAATCTCCCTTTTTAGAATATGAGCTCCATGTAGAAAGGGGTTATTTCATTCTTCATTCTTGTATCCCCAGCACCAAGCATGGTAGCTGGCACATAGTAAACACTTAGTAAATTCTTGTTGAAACAACATTGTAAAAACAAATAACTTTAAAAGACTGAGGAACTTTGATCAATGCAGTGACCAACTGTGAGTCCAAGAAATCAATGATGAAGCATATTTACCTACCTCTTGACAGAGAGGGATAGTATAAATTTGCTAAATAAGACTCACATTTTTAGACATGGCCAACGGGGGAATTTGTTTTGCCTGCCTATTCATAATTGTTACAAAAGTTTTATTTTTTATTTTTTGTCTTTCTGGGCATGAAGGGGGGGGGGAGAGCAAAGCATAAAAAGACTGAAAAAAGAGGGAGAGAAAGCCACTGCTTATTAATTTAAAAAGGAAAATTTAATTTAGAAGATAGAAACTGAGTCACTGGAAATCTGTCCCACACCATTTAATGGAGCAAAAAAGCAGAGCTGGAATTTCAATGGACCCCTTGTCACAGAACTCTTCATCTTTGAGGCACCTTTGATACACAGCATTGCTCATTCCTTTTTTTCGCCTGATGCCAAAAGGGAAACCAACTCCAGTTTTCTATATCTAGACGGCACAATGGTAGAGCCCTGGACCTAGAGGAAGGAAGACTTAATGTTAAAATTCAACTTCAGACACTAACTAGCTGAATGATCCTGAACAAGTCCCCTCTTCTGTAAAATGGGGATCATAATATTATCTACTTCCTAGGGTTTTTGTGAAGATAAATGAACTGATATTTTCCAATCTTAAAGCACTATGCAAATGATAGTCATCATTATTGTTATTTGTTGCTGCTGCTGTTGTTGTGGCTATTCCCTTCTACTTCCAGATTTCCTGGCACTTCTTAGGGGTACTTTTTCTCATTTTAGTCACAGCTGGGTCTAAGCACAGAGGTTTATCTTCTTTCAGCAATGATGAGAATTCCAGGAAAGATAGCCACCATTCTTTCTAGTATAATATTTATAGTTTACCCATAGCAGTCTTGGCTAGTTTGCCACCCCCAGGGAGAAACTGTGCTTTACCCAAGTTCTTGGCTATGACATAAGCTGAAACAAAACACTTTAGGGCTTTTTTCTCCTGAGTTCCCAACCATGGCACCAAATGCCAGATGCGGACAAATGAAAGGTGTTTTCTCCTTAATGAAAAGGCTGAAGAATTTTGCCAGATCTCTTCTTAGGCTGAGAAATTGAGAGGCTCACACACAGCTGGTAGATCTGTCTTTAAGAAGTCCTGGGGTGTAAATGAGCAATGAACAAGTCCAGGCAGAAGCCAAAAGCAAACCACCTTCATCTGCAAGCCCATCAGAGCATCCAAGGCTGCAGTAATTCCAAAGTCAGTCTTTTGCCCCAATGTGCACATAAAATACAGCCTGATGCTTTTGGGAAATGCAGATATAGGCCCAGAGAGGAACAAAGAGAATGTTTGCAGCTGAAACATTTAAAGCACATCCTGGACAAACTCTCCATCTTTTGAAATAATGCCAAAACCCAGGCCTCTGCTATGGGTTAAAATGTTTTCCTCAGGCACCAGGGCTCAACCTTTTTTCATGTCATAGACCCCTCTGGCAATTTGGAGAAGCCTATGCACCTTTTCTCAGACTAATGTTTAAAATGCATAAAATAAAATACATAGAACCACAAAGGAAACTAATTATTTCAAAATACAATCATTTAAAAAAATTTTTTAACAAGTTCATAGAACCAATGTTAAGATTTCTTGGCTTAGGTTAGTGGTTAGCCCTCTTAAAAATGGTGTTTATATTTTAAAATGAAATGTTACCATATTTTAAAGGGTAAAACCTATTCTTAGCTCTCTGACTGTTCAAAAACAGATAGGCAGCCAGATTCAGCCCTGGGGTATATTTTGCTAAACCCTGACCCAGTGGACAGAGTTCTGCATTCGAAGTCAGGAAGACTCCCTCTGACATTTATTAGCTATGTTACCACAGGGCAAATCACCTAACCTCTCTGAGATTCAGTTTCTTTGTCTGTAAAAAAGTTGGTAATATACCCATAATACATACTTTACAGGGTTTTCATGAGGAGCCAGTGAGATAACACAGCCTGGCAAATTTCAAAGTCCTATATAAATATCCATTATTATCATTATTATGTACTAGTTCTGTAGGGAATTCATCCTTTTACTCTTCAATCCCTAATCTATCCATGGATTTATTTTTTTTAATACTATATTGAAATAGCTGAGGAAACTGGTCACTCATAAGTCACACTGAATGTGGCTTGAAAAGGAAGAGTTGATAGAAGGTCAACTATACAAACGGTCAACCAGGGTGAACAGAATTTTCCAAAGGTACAAGACTGGGGTGTGGCCATTTTCAATTTACACTTTCCTTCTGTGTATTTTGTAAGGATGCCAAAGGGCTGTAATCAGATGTCCCTTGTTTTTTTCACCTCAGGAAATTAAGGACGTGAAGAAAGGTCTTCATCATCTATTCCCCAACCCCCTCCAGACTTCCTTCCTGACTCCATTCTACAAGGAGCCTTAGTATTAACATTTTAAAAATCTGCTGGTTGGTTCATTCGCAGAGGTGAAGGGAAAACAATTTTAATCCACCCTTAGGTGAGAAGCCAAAGCCTCAGAGGCACACATCTTACCCTAGACACCTTGGCTTGCCAGTGTTCTCTGTCTTAATGGAGGGCTTCCCATGTCCTTTTCATGACAGTAGAAAGAATTTGATCTGACCTTTTCCATTAAAGGGGGCTCTCCAGAATGGCTTCAAGTATCCAAAATAATGAATTAAGGGATCTGCTGGCAGAGTGAGGAGGGGAAAGGGGGGATTTAGTGGGAAGAAGTTCTAGCATGTCAGAATCCCAGAAGACTCGTGATAGGCAGCATAAACTCAGAAAAGGAAAAAAGAAAAATGAAACCACTCAAAAAAGAGAAAGAAATAAGACATGGGGCCACACCATGTTTTTTAAGGAGTGGTGGGATATTCCTAAGCAGTCAAATCAAGGTAGTCTAGTGATATAAGCTATGGTCTATGGAATACTATGCAGCTCACTTGGGCAAAGGAACTCTGAGAATTAATTCCTTGTGGAAAGAATTAGCAGCTCAGAATGAGGGTGGAGTGAAATATAGCCCCAAGGGACTATAGATAATTACCATAACATAAACGGGGGGGGGGGAATAGAGGGAGGGAAGGGAACTTGAAAGTTCTCTCCCCTTGTCCACCCATTCACTAAAAAATAGTTTCCCCAACCTACTGATAAATTCCTAAAAGGTTTGTATTTTTTCTATCACCTTTAGAAACAGAGATTTGTGTAGGGAGAAGACAACAATTCTGTTACTTGATTTATTTACATTGCTTTTATAACTTTTATGTCTTAACTAAATGATTTTGCTGTTGAATTTATGGTCTACATGGTTGGTAAACTGTGCCATGCTGGTAGAGTCACAAACCATAATTTGCAGGACTGATTGACTTCAGAACCCAAGGTCTTCTGGGGACTAGTGTTACAATTCTATATTAAATTCTATCACTTATTATTATCATCTTTCATTCATGACATTTTTGAAGTCACAAGTTTTCCTGAACCTAGGTTTAAGAGGATGCATATAAAGGGTTTTGAAAAATTAAAACTGCTAAGTAAATATAAAATAATTATATATAATCTCTCAGAACCTCAGATTTTATGCCAGGTAATCTTATGGGTAAAAGGATCAGGAAAAGAAGCTTTCCACTGAGAAGCAGGTATGGTACTACTTTCATGTACTATCTCTCTGTCTCTCTGTCTCTGTCTCTGTCTCTCTCTCTTTCTCTCTCTCTCTCTCTCTCTCTCTCTCTCTCTCTCTCTCTCTCACACACACACACACACACACACACACACATACACACACACACACACACACACTTTTTAAAAAAAAGATTGAGTCTCTCCATCTCTTCCAAACAGGAAGTATAGGAACTAATTCCAGAACTAATAGACATCAAAGCTTTGATGCACTCTGTTACTGACACGGACATGTTTACCATTCCCTAGGTTCACCATATTGATGCTAAACTTCATCTTGACATCCAATCTGCATAAACCACAGGAGCACAGAACTCCCAAACTCAAGAGATCCATCATGAGCCTCAGCCTCCCTGACAGCAGGAATTACAGACATATGCCCTCATATGTTTCGACTTTTATATATTTCTAAAGCATCACAGAAGTTCAATTAGGTGACCTCTAAGGTCCCAATCCAACTTTGAGATTCTATGGTTTTTATACTTCTTAATATGCCTTAACCTTTCTCTCAAAGCATGGTAAAGCAAGCAAATAGCTGATCTATCATGGGATTAAATAAGTTATCTCCATCAGTCTTTGCATTTAATCCCACAGATAGTATGATCAGCCCTTAAAAGATGATAAAAGTCAAAGCCATCTGCCCTCAGTAGAATATAAGCTCCTTAAAGGCAAAGACTATTTTTTCTTTGTAACCTAACACAGTGCCTTGCCCACAATAGATGCTTGTTATATTAGATCTCATCCAAAAGATCAAAGTTCCAAACAATATGCTAGCAACTGACATAAGAAAAATTATATAAGATATACGGCCATGTACTTCTCATGGGGGCTTTTGAAGGGTGGGTACCTGGCAATCACTCTATGTGATCCGTACAAAACCTGGGACTGAGGTACTTTCAGTTTATGAGAAAACCCATGGAGGGGGATCTTATCGGATGGAGCAGGTATATACATATGAGGCTTATCACAGGAGTGAGGCAGTATAAGGTGCATGTACAAATTTTAACTTTATAACAGCAGACTATTCTTTATAAGATATCAATTAAGAAGTGATCATTTGATAATTTTTTCTTAGAAAGTTGATCATTGTTTTTACTCTTATTTATCATATAATTTTCCATGTTTATTATTTATATATTTACATATTTTAAACAGATGTTGAACTGTTACATTTTGTCACTTTATAATTTCTTGAAATATGCCTTATGCAGACTGCCATGAGCTTAATCACATGGCCAAATTTATTGTGAAGTTTGAAGTGTTTTGTGTCATACAAAACATTAATTGAATAAAGTCAAAATTCCTGACCTTATCAAGTTAAAACAACAGGACTTCATCCTGTCCGCTACAATCCTTCAATCTAGAATCTAGCCAAGTCTCTTGGCTCAGCAAATTGGATAAAGGGGGAGGGATAGGAACAACAACAATTCGATGTACCCCTTTTTTCTTCAAATGGACAGACACTCAATGATTTTCATTGCAATGCTTCCAAAGTTTTCCTTTCAACATCCTGCTGAACATAATGAAATGTGGGTAGACTTGGCACAGGAAAATGAACTCCTGAACTACAAAGATTTGTTTTTGCCTCGTTGTGGCAGAATTATGAAGCTGAGGAGGTGAACAATGTCCTTCCATCTGCCAGTACTTCTCCTTCCAACAGTGTAGATTTGTAGCCTAAAGAGACAGCTAGGATTGGTGAGCTTTCGTGTTACTCCTGACTGTGCTGTAATCAGATGGAAAATGTCAGGTGCCCATAATGGGAATCAAGCTGTACCTTGCATTGCAGGTGTCCTGATTCTCTTCCAAAACTAATTTCAGCAGGTGGTTGCATTTCCTATTGACTTACACTACTGTATATGCTGCATTTTAATCAGAGACTTGAGACCATGCACTCAGAATTCCCTATGCAATTTGACTTGGCCAAAACCTGTTCATGCTTCTCTTATTCATTGCTGTATCAATAATAATTTCCCCTTGCTTCATCTTCAGCTCTTTAGATTTCATTTTATTTTATTTTTTGCTTCTTGGAGGGGGCATTTGGGGTTAAGTGATTTGCCCAAGGTCATATGGCTAGCTTTTCATATGTGTTAAGTGTATGAGGCTGTATTTGAACTCAGGTCCTCCTGACTCTAGGGCTGGTGCTCTATTCACTGAGCCATATAGTCACCCCCAGATTTTATTTTTTTCAATTCAACAGATATTCAAACTAGCTTTAACATCTCTCCCCCATCCCATTTCTTCCCAATAAGGACAACATTTTTTAAACATCTACTATGTGCCAAACATGATAGTGGGGGTGGAAGTAGGGGTATTTTTTTAAAAAATAAACTGAAAGCTACATTTTCAATACTATGTGCACTCCATTCGTTTCTTCTATGATCATAATAGATCTTTTTTAATTACTCCAGGCCTAAGTTTTTAAAAAAGAATATTTTGTAAAATGTAATCAACAGACTTGGTTAAAGGAGTCAGGAGAAAGATAAAGAGATTAATAAATTATTGCTATAGCTGGGTGGTATGTAGGATATCATCTCAGCTAACCACCTCCTTTTTTACAGATAAGGACACTGAGGGGCAGAGAAGTGAAGAGTATCCTCTCTATTATCCCCCTTATGGGAGTTTACCCCCTTATTATAGGCCATATTTGAAGGGAAAGCAGAGTCAGAAGCCACAGCCAGGAGACCCTGTTTGTTGAATTAATAATAAGATCCACCTTGTACGAGTCATTTAACATCAATTGCCTTGTCTTCCCCCTCAAAGAAAAATGAGATCCACAAAAGGGTAGGAGACAGAAGAATTGTTTGGTCCCAAGAAATTCACAGAAGCTGAGTTCCAAGACAGAGAAATGAATCCAGTCAGACTTGCAGTCAGGGGCTAAGGCATATGCAGAAACTAGAAGTCAAGGCAGAAGAGGGTGTCAAAACCAAGGCAAACAGTCAAAATTCAGAAAGCAGGCAGATATTAAAGTCCAACTTTGCTACATAGCAGGATATACTAATGACCAGATTCCTATGCTATGACTCATCACAAGGTCTGTAGGAAGGAGCAGGTGAGTCATGAGAGGGAGAAGATAGGTGAATTAACAGGATGAAGGAAAAGAGTTGACATTCCAGAAGAGTGAAATCTCCATACCCTCTGGTTTTCAAAGTAAGGCTCTCCTGTCAAATAGAAAGACAATAGAAGACTAGGGTTTGGCTGAAGATCTCTCAGAGGAAATGGTTCATGCAAGAAACAAGAGAAGCATTAACTGATTAGAGCGAATGGCAGAGTTGATCGATGTATCCCCAAAAAGAAAAGACAAAATGCTGAGGAACATAGGCGTGACCCTAAGAGGCTAATCAAGTTAGAAAATGTTTGGACAAATCAATCCAATTTTCAATGTTTTGTTGAGGTTTGTCATTTTTTTCTGGCTACAGAAATTGTACTCAACTAAATACTGCTTGCTTGTTTCATGATTTGGTAAAATAACTCACCCAGTGTCATTTAGACCACCAATGACAAATTCCAACTCTTTAAAGGACAGAAAAATCACATTAGAGACCTTAAAAGGGTCCTAAGGTCCATTTCTATGCCTAAGATGAAAATGTATCAGATGCAGCTTCAACGGGAAGCTCTCTGTCCATTCTTGTTTAAAAGAGAGGAATCAGATTTCAGCTAAGTCTTTTCACTCTACAGACTTCTAATCACTTGAATATATTCTGTTCATTCCCAAAGCCAGGGGAGTGATTGATGATTAATGGACAGAGGGAGGAAAATTAAAGCTCATTATGAGGTTGGCAAAAACCATAATAGAGAAGGGCCATGGAGGATACCTATATTATCTAAGGAGTTTAACTAAGTTTTGAAAGGGTTTCACAACACTATGGCTCTGATATTTTCACCTTAGTAAGCAAAGGGAGTGTAAAGGAACATAGCTATGTGGTGAAATAGATAAAGCAGAGGGCTTGGAGTCAGAAAGACCCAAATTCAAATCCTATCCCACATACTTCCTAGCTTTGTGACTCTTTACAAGTCACTTAACCTCTGTGTCCCATTTCCTCATCAATAAAATAAGAATAAGAATAGTGCCTATGTTCTAGAGTCATTGTGAGGACAAAACAAAGGTAAATGTAAAAAATAAAAGTAAAGGGCTTTGAAATTTTGAAAATGCTATATTAATGCTTATTATTAATCAGTCATAATAATTCCCCCCCATGGGATTAATGGGAGTAGTCTGATGTTTTCAGAGAACTCAGGTACCCCTCCCAATGACTGTGAGCATTTCCCCCAGTACCTTATGAACTAACTGAGGCTGCTTTCTGATGACTGGCAGACTAAGGAGCAGGGGGCCAAACTCTTAGAAAAGCTGCCCCCCCATTCCTGGTAAAAGGATCTGGGACATGAGTTCTAGCTTTTCCTAAACACTCTAACACTTACACTGCCATGTGAAAGCACAACAAAGTAGACCTTCATGGAAGAAGGGGAAGGGGCTGCTTCTTCCCCTTTCCTCTCTACTCCCCATCCCTCTTCAATTAATGGTGATTTGTAGCAAAAGGATATAACTAAACTTCATGAGTATGCACATAGCCTGAAAAGTGAGTTCAAACTGGAAACAAAGTCGATGTTTGTCAGTTGAGGAATGGCTAAAACAATCATGGTACAAGTTATTACTGTGCTGTAAGAAATGATGAATATGACCAATATAGAGAAGCATGAACAGAGTTAAATGAACTAATGCAGAGTGAAGTAAGCAGAGCCAAGAAAACAATATACACAATGACTAAAACAGTGAAAATGGAACAACTGCAAAAGAATCCAAAGTGAATGTAAGTGTATAATCACTTTAATATGGCTACTCTTCTCAATAGGTAGGGGCAGAATAAGAGGAAGAAAAGAATTTGGAACTCAAATTTTTAATAAAATGAATGTTTAAAAATTTACATGTAAATTAAGAAATATTTAATAAAATAAAGAAAAATATGTTAATTTTAAAAATTAAATGTAAGATTTCAAAAAACAAGCATGGTCCCAAAGAACAGACATGAAAAAGCACCTCTCTTTCCCATTTCCACCCTTTGCAGGAACTGCAGATTTTAATTATGAAATTAAGTTCCTCTGTGACCCACTGACACTGTCAAGTAACCAGCTATCTATCTAGAAATGACCAAAGCGTCTCCTAAGGAGTCAGCCTTACTTAATAACCACATGAAAATTATTTTTTAAAAAAGATAAATATTTAGGGAACATTAAATATACACTAGTCAAGTCAAGGACATTACAAACCATGGAGTACTATCTCAAGAAATTCTAAGCCATCTGCTTTGTTTATAATGTCCCCAATACTAATGAAAAATCTCCAGAGGTCCTGAATTGATGATAGGCAGGTAAACTGTTATAAAGGCAAGAGGAAGGATATAAATGGAAAGATCAAATTAGAAGAATGTGATTAAATCAAAGTAAGACTTCATAAATAAATTCAGTTCTTTCTGCATTTTAAAATTCAAATTTCCTAGAAGACTTATTAGATTCTGGAAATCTCATTTCACTTTGAAACAAAAGGGAGACAGATGGAAGTGATGTCTCTTTAGATGGTGCAAAGGGGGTTTTGTGTGTGAATTGAGTGTGTGTGTAATCCATTTTCTAAAATGCTCTGGTTTTAGGTCAATTACTGTTTGGGGAGCATATCAGCTAAGAAAACAACAACATAGATTAGAGAGAGAGAGAGAGAGAGAGAGAGAGAGAGAGAGAGAGAGAGAGAGAAAGAGAGAGAGAGAGGGAGAGATAAATAAGAGAGATAGAAGATAGATACATAGATCGATAGATACATAGACATACAGATAAATAGATGGTATAGATAGATGATAGATAGATGATAGATAGATAGATAGATAGATAGATAGATAGATAGATAGATGGATGGATAGACAGACAGGTAGATGATATAGACAGACAGATAGATGAGATAGATAGATGGATAGACACAGATAGATTATATATATATATATATAGAGAGAGAGAGATGATGGACAGATGGACGGATGGATAGATATATACATACATAGACATAGACATAGACATATTCTGCTATCTCCCTACAACATCCATGTCAGCAAGAAAAATAATGATAGCTAGCATTGACATTGCCCCTTAAGTTTGTAAAACACTTTATAAATATTATCTCCTTTTACTAGAATTCTAGGAGGTAGGTGTGATTATTATCCCCATTTATTTACAGATGAGGAAGCCAAGGCAGAGAGAGACAGAGAGACAGAGAGAGCGAGTAAGCCCAGCACTACCAGCCTTAAGAACAAGAAAGAAGAAAGAACCACAAGCAAACTGTTGAATGCTGAGGGATCTTACATTTTGGGAGTAAACAAATGGTCTCTACTTCCCTTCCTTCAATTGGCTTCATTAGGGGAACCATAAGACATTAGTTAAAAGCTGTGTTGGCACAGTACAAAACACTGAGTGAGTTCACCCTAAAATAATATGCCCATATCATGTAGATGTAGATTTATGGATTTCTTTAGGAAACATCCTTACTTCAAGTAAAAAATCCTTTGCAAACTAGTAAACAGGCCATATTTTCTCAAGACCCAGTTTTCTAAAAGGATATGGACAAAGTTTGGGGAAAACTTTCCCTCTTCGCAAGAGTTTATTTATTTATCACAGAACTACAAAATAAAGATAATGATAAATACCACCCTTCATTTGCAAAATATTTTAATGTACTTTGACATTTTTTCTCTCATTTTTCTACATAACAACTCATCGTGCAGATCTTATTATCCCAGTTTCACAGGTGAGGAAATGGAGGTTCAGAGAAGTTAACTGACTTCCCAATGGTCATGCAGTCAATTAGTAGCAGACTCAAACATCAGAACCCAAGTTTCCTGGCCTCTAGGCTAGTATTCTTTTTCCTCAGACTTTCTAAACCCCATAAGAAGTAATTACATCCTTCAAACCCACCCCCAACTACACACCAACTGCTCAGTCTAAATGACATATGGTCTTAATTATGCTTGGCCTGTCAACAAATAATTCCAAATGGACACAATATCTGGTATTCGAACCAACACACAAAAGCCTAATCTTTTGTAAAAGAGTGCTATTATAGCTCCAGCAGTCACTAATATGCTGAATCTTGCCTACTTTCTCTCAAGAAGATTTATAATTAATGATTTAGAATTTCTCTCAACCTGAATGGCAAGCTTTATATAAGATGAGATTCTTCATGTTTTCTGTTGCTTTGCCCTTTTTTCAATATTATTTTTTTCTCGAGATACTTTGGTGTAAATCACTTTCTTCTTGATTACCCATAATCATTTTAGGTTTACTCTGCAAAAATGCATGATGACCATTTCCAGAGATGGGAAATCTCTTGCTAAAATAGACTTCTGTGTATTAGGTTCGAAATGAATAGTACAGAGAATAAATAAATAGTACACAAAAGCACTGAAATTGATGCCTCATGTAATCAGACTAAAAACTTTAATTCTAGTATATGTGCTGTCAAAATGAGCAATGAAAACATTATCTTAAAGGAAGCTAAGACAACAAAGATATTAGATTTAGTCCTTATTCCCTTCCAAATTTCAGATGGTGCTAAAATGACACATGAAGATAGGACATCTGGTGCCAAAGGAGGGTGTTGGAACAACTGGAAAGAATGTCAACTGTAGTGATAATCTATATCTGAAGGTTCTTCCAAGAGGAGCCAAAGGTGGAGATGAAAAGGAAATATTTGTCTTTCAATATATTTACTGATACCACTACAGTGTAAGGTGTGTTAGCTCATGGGACTGTCTCCAAATTTTCTAGATTCCATTCACTGATAATACAAGCCACCAGCTGCCTGGGAGGAATGTCCTCCCAGTATATGTTGGATGTCCTTTTACCAAAACCAAAATACAATACAATAACTTGCCCCGCTGTGACATTAGGGCATCAAAGACCTTCTGTTGTCATACATACAAACTAAGATTTAACAAAATGAATTCTACTGCTGCTCTCAAGCAATTTTAATTGCACAGCTATGGGCAGTGGCTACATTACTATCTGAATACCATGATTTCAAGAGCACTTGAAAGCATGAATGTATTTGAGAACGACTTACAATCCCTATGATTAGATGTCATTTGTTTAGACTTAGAAGTCTACATTGAAAAGGTCATGTCATTTTTTATGAGTTCTTCAGCCTTTCACTAATGCCTTTTATCCCATACTTTTCTGTCTTTGCCATGATCTTGCTCCATTGACCATTCCAAAAAGGCAAGTAAATGACACAATAGACTGGGCACTAGGACTAAGGTCAAGAAGACTTGAATTCAAATTCAGTCCCAGACACTTACTAGTCATGGAATCTTGGGCAAGAAACAACTTCTGATTGCCTCAGTTTCCTCATCTGTGAAATAGAGATGAGGATTGTACCTTTCTCATGGAGTTGTTGCAAGAATTGAATAAGATACTAATTGTAAAGCATTTAGTATAGTGCCTGGCACATAGTGGGTGCTTAATAAAAGCTTATTTCCTCCATTCTCACATCTCTCATACATTTTTAAAAAAATTTTTCATTTATATTATTCCTATGAGCTTGACAAATATCAACAAATACAGTGATTTCTTTGAATAAAGGACAGGAAAATATAGTACATGTGAAGTTGAGAATCTCCACTAAATTTTGCTTAAGTTATTTCTAAATATTTCAAATTTAACATATTAGGTCCAACACTGTTACGTTGGTCTATCTCCTCATTTAAACTTTCTTATGCTCATTTAAAAAAATGATTCATCAAGGCTCTTTTCTTTCTATTTTTCTGTTATTTCTGTTTTTTAACTATCATTACAACTATGCCCACAATCTCCCCTAACTTTTCCCCCTCCAAAAAATAATAACAATAAAATCCTTTTCTTGTAACAAATATGTGTAGTGAAGCAAAATAAATCTACAGATGTCTGTATCGAAAAATGCTTGTCCCATTCTGTACTTCTACTCCATCACTCTCTGTCAAGATAATCAATCAGCATTCTACTAGAGTCATGAATAGTCATTGCATTGATCATGGATCTTAAGTCTTTTATAGTTGCTTTCCCTTTAAAGTGCTGTAGTTATTGCATAAATTGTTCTATTGATTTTGATCATTTCACTCTGTATCAGTCAATACAAGTCTTCCCAGGTTTCTCCAATTCTGCTCCTTTTGTAATTTTGTGTGGTATAGTAGTAGTATACCATAATTTGTTCAGTAATTCCCCAACTGAAGGCCATCCCCAGTGTCTCAGGTCCTTTGTAACAACAACAACAAATTTCTGTAAATATTTTTGTATTTTGAGGTCCTTTCCCTCTTTCATATCATTAGGGCATATGCTAAAAGTAGTATGCTTATTTACTATACCTATTTCCTTAATTTATTCTTCTTGGTTTATTGTTGTAGCTAGCATTTCTAGAATTATATCAATTAACAGCGGTGACAGTGGATATCCTTGCTTTACTCCTGTTCTTATTATAACAGACTCTAAAATTTCTTCATTATAGTTAGTGCTAGTTCTTAGTTTTAGATAAATACTATCTAGTATAATAAGGAACAATACATTTATTCATATTTTTTAAAGTTTTTAAGTAAAATGGGTGTTGTATTTTGTAAAAAAAAAATTTCCCCTGTTGATATAATCCTATTTTTTGTTATTAATACAATCTATTACATTCATAATTTCCCAATGTTAAGCTAACTCTTCATTCCTGATATAAATCCAACTTGGTATGTTGTAGAATCTTTAAAATATGCTATTTCAATTCCTATGCTTATATTCATAACTATTAACAACATTGGTCTATAGTTTCTTTCTCTGAACTAGCTCTTCCTGGTTTAGGTATCAGGACTATATCTCATAGAAAGAATTTTGTCAAAGCCCTCTTTAAAAAAATATGTATTTTATTTTTTAATTTATGAAATAAAATAAGCATTTCCATAACATAGTAGAATAAGAAAAGACCATTACACATGAAACTGCAAATTTAGTTATGTACAATTTGCTATTCCTTTTAAATATATACTATGCCATTGTAAAGCCAAGTACTAGCAGCTTTCCAGAAGGAGGCTACTGTGAACAGCTTTTCAAGGTTCTGATTGCACAGTATAGTGAACATTCTATTTATTCCATGACAAATCAGAGCAAAACATTCAAAGTAAATCAAGGTACAGCATTCACAATATTACACCTTATCATAGAAAATCAAAATACAGCATTCAAACAACTTATCACTAAGATAGCCACATAGTTTTCACCACAGTGGTCACAAAGTTTTGAACAAAGAACAATCATTTAGTAACTCAAGCATTCAATTATCTCAATCATCCTTAAGGAGGTTTGTTTGCCTTCTCAAGAGACACAAATTACAATCATCAAAGTTCTACACTCATGGGGCACACTAAGTTACAAATCAATCACTTATTCAGTCATCAGTCACTAAGTACAATCATTTAGTCAATCAATCATTTAATCAACTCAATCATTTAATTATCCTTCATCATTCACTATTCAAATCATCAGAAAATATACAAACTCTCCACCCCTAGGTCGCTAGTAAATTACAATTTCTCAGTCAGTACTTAGTATCCAAGTAAAGTCTTCTTTCAGCTTGACTTGGGGCAGTCTCTCAGATTCCTTGGATCCCCTTCCATGGTCCCAGATTCTACCTGGATTCATCAAACTGTCATCTGGGTTCAAAGACAAATAGTTCCCAGGTCCTTGTCCAGCTCTCTGTGCAGTTTCTGCTCCACAGTGGAGCTCTCAGTGTCCAATTCATCCCAAATCCTTCACAGTCTCTGTTCCTGGGAAGACAAGGCTTAACAAAGCCACAAACATGTTCACAAAAAGTAACAGCATCACAGTCATGCTTCCTCAGTCTTTGGCAGCTCTGGTTTGCCCTCAAAAATCCTCAGCATCTCCTCAGCTGGCTCCTCTGGCTGACCCTTAGCTCCAGCTGGCCCTCAGAAATCCTCAACAGCTTCAGCAGCTCTGGCTGGCCCTCAGATATCCTTAGCAGCTCCGGCTGGCCCTTGGACTCAGAAGACGTATCAGCTGGTTCCTAGAATCAAAATCACTTCATCCAGGTTTTCAAAATCAAAATCATTCTCTCCAGCCTGGGGAGCCTTTCCTCTTAAGCCTCCCTGGTGGCAGCAGCTTCTGCCTCCATGAAGCCTCCTCCAAGAAGGTCTGTCTGCCCCAGAAGGGACTTCTCCTTATATACAGACAGCATTAGCTTCCTATTTCAGCCAGCCTCTTCCTGTTACATCAGCAACAGGGATTCATACCTTCTGTTTCTTTAACAGAGGCCTGATTAATTAGTAAATGCTAAGTATCTGTTACCTTTGTCAATACAAAGGGATTTTCAAATTCAAGTTACATTATCATTACAGTTATCATATAAATTTTCTTTTCTTTCTTCCCCATTCTCACCTAGAGATGGCTACCATTAGACACAAATATGTACATATATGAAAATCATTCTATACATGCTTCTATTTATCAGTTCTTTCTCTGGACACAGATGGTGTATTTATTCATAGACCCCTTGTAGTTAATTTAGGTATTTTCCCTTTTTTACCTTTTTTTTGCTTTTTGAAGGGCGATTGGGGTTAAGTGGCTTGTCCAAAGTCACACGGCTAGCAAGTGTGTCAAGTGTCTGAGGCTGGATTTGAGTCAGGTTCTCCTGACTCCAGGGCTGACTCTATTCCTGACTCTATTCACTGTGCCACCTAGCTGCCCCAATTTAGGCATTTTTCACAGTCAAAATTACTTAGTCACTCAAAGTTGCTCTTAATACAGCATTGCTATTACTATATACTATGTCCTCTTGGTTCTGCTCATCTCACTCTTCATTATTTCATGCAAGTCTATCCATGTTTTTCTAAAATCAATGAGCTCATGCTACAGCACAGCAGTATTCCATCACAAGCATACACCACAACTTGTTCAGTCATTTCCCCATTGATGGGCATCCCTACAATTTCCAGTTTTTTACCACCACAAAGAGAGCTGCTATGAATATTTTAGAACGTTATGTCCTTCTCCTTTTTTCCTAATCTAATCATCTTTGGAAATAGACCTCATAGTGGTATTGTTCTGTCAAAGGATATAGGCATATATGAAGTCTTCTTTTCATTATTTTTTTGCAAATATTTTAAAATAAGAATTCACTGCTCTTTGAATGATTGCTAGAATTTAATTTTAAGTACACTAATATTGAGCATTTTTTCCCTTTAGGAGTTATTTTATGGTTTATTGGGCTACTTTATATGAAACTGGGTTATTTAAATCCTTAATTTCTTTGTTCTGTTAATTTGGTTATTTTTTAAGTATTCATCAGTCTAATTTTTTAGTCATTTTATTGCCCTAATATTTTTTCTAATGGTTTTCTTTTTTTCTTTTTGATTTGTCATGAACTCTCCATTTTTGTTTTGACAATTTGGTTTTCCTCTATTATTAAAAAATTTGATTAGTTTACAATTTCTCCCATGTACTTTCAATCTCTTATTCTCTAATGGATTCTTTGCCTCTGCCCACAGAATATTCAGTTCCTTTCTACCCTGATCAATCTATCATAAAGCATTTACTAAGGGTCTAGCAGCACTCATGACTTGTCTAATATGTACCATACAAGGTGCTGGAGATTTAAGGACAAAATTGAAACTGTCCCTGTCCACAAGAAGCCTATCAAAAGACTAGCATTCTAGACCAAAAAACCTTTCCTAAGACCATGCTACTAGTCACTGCCTTATTTCTTTTCTATCTTTTCTTGTCAAACTTCTAGAAAGAGCAGTCTGTGCCCTCTGCCATCATTTCACTACCTCACCACTCCTCAATCCCATGCAATCTGATTTCTGTCCCCATCACTTCAACAAAAATGCTCTTTCCATCATGATCAATGACCTTTTTCTGTTCTTCCCCTTAACTTCTCTACATTATTTAATCATTTTTAGAGGTAGGAGGCAGTTTTAAAATCATCTAATTCAACTTCTTCATTTTACAGATGAGGAAACTGAGGCTATAGAAGTTGAATTCTAAGACCAATTTTCCCAACAACCATTTTATTACCAAATTTAGTGACTTTTCCCCCCTTTGCCAAATCTCCTTGACCCTTTTGCAATGTCCTGGATTCAAAATAAACTGTGTGACTGTTAGCGAATCATACTCTCTGATCTAGTTTCCTCAAATAAAATGAGGATAATAATAATACTTACCTCATGAGGATATGATGAGTCAAGTGTTTTGTAGTCCAGAAGTGTTATACAGAATGTTGCAAAACTCAAATAAATATATCAACATAAGGACAATTATGCACTTCTAGTCACTTAGCTGAGAAACCTTGAAATCCTCTTTGACTTTTCTCTTCCTCATCTCAGACTACCAGTAACTTGCCACATCAATTCTACCTCTATAATCTTTCATTATTCATCCTCTATTCCCATTGAACCTACCATAGTTCAGGTCATTCTTTTGTTCTCAACTGACTTTTTATGTGAATATTCTTATCAGTTGCTGGTTCATCTCTTCTCTAAAGAACCTTTCCTACCACTACCCAGATAACCTTCACAATGTGTTTCTCTGATCATATTACTCCTTGGCTGATTACTTATTGAATAAAAAGTTCATTCTTGATCCTAACACTCAAGGCCCCCTATAATCTGACTCCAATCCAGCTTTTCACATACATATCACAGTATTACCCTTCATATGTAGATAAATAGGTAGGAAGGTAGGTAGAGAGAGACAGACAGAGAGAGGGATGGATGGATAGATGGATGGATGGATGGATGAATGGATAGATTGATGGATAGATAGATAGATAGATAGATAGATGGATGGACGGATGGATAGTGTGTGTATGTATGTATATATATGTATTTTCTGTGTTCCAGTCAAACTCTATCCCTTGTTTTAATCTTATCCTCTCCCATCTCTGTGTCTTAGCTTAAATCATACCTTGAATAGACTCATTTCACTCCATTCTATCAAAGATAGGAATGCTTTAGATATTTGTACTATGCTAAAATTTCCCCCATCTCTTGCATCTACAAAACCTTAATTTTTAAAAATGTATTTCTTGTTCTTGTTTATTTTTTGTTTTTTATTTTTAAATCAATATGTAGTCCCTTTTTGTCTTCAAGGTCTACCTCGTATGGTGTTATCCTCTTCTCAAACTACATTTTGATGCTCCCCTCCTACAATTTGATAGTAAGCTTTTCCTTTTCATATTTCTTATATGCTTCCTGGACCTCCTATGACATTTTCCTCACAACATATTTTCTCCATCCTACCCCCAACATGCACATCCCAATTTGACATTAAGCCCTTTAAGAACAACATCTATGTCATATCCTTTCTTATATCGCCAGTACCTAAGACAGTGCTATGTACCTAGGAGACACTTAATGTTTATTGAATTAACTTTAAAATTAGTACTTGTGACTATAGGAGACACTTAATGTTTATTGAATTAACTTTAAAATTAGTACTTGTGACTATAGGGAAAGAATGAATGAAACATGAAATGTAACAGAAATGAAACATGAAATCCCAAGTGAAGAGTCAAGATGCTGGTTGTACCATTATGATAATATTAGGTATACATTTAGAAGAAAAAGTCAGTTTGCTCCTGCTTTATTATACATTCCTTTATTATATTGTTATTGGAACAGAAGAGACAAGGAAAGGGAAAGGTGTGAACTAAGTAGTCACCATAAAGACTTCTGTGGCAACCCTTGCTACTTAACTAGTATGGAAGTGGGAAAAGCCTTCAAGTGAGAAAAGTTGGTGGTAAGAGAGAGAGTGAATGTAGGATATGATAGATGAAGGGCAGTGGAGGGGGTGAGCGTAGGAAAAGAGAAGATCACTTAGGAGTGCTCCAGCATCCCCCAACAGTAAGAGACTTATTTTAGTGGGTGGGAAAAAAACAGAATAAACCAGCAGAGTGAAGAGAAAGGTTCTATTTAAGAAGTTTATAATTCTGGGCCAATCACATATTTAAAAAAAACAGTAGCATAATGGGACTCAAGGATGACAGGATTCATTATTATATAAAGGAATCCCAGCTCTCTACCAGGAGAGGAATAAGTCCTGAATATACTCAAATACACATATATGTATATACATGCACACATAAATGTCATAGCAACTTCATGTTATACCAGATACCATCGAAAGAACCTTGAGGTGCTTCTTTACTGACAGATATAAAGGTATTATAGGGCAAAGTTCCTTGATAACTATTCTTTTTTGTGCTCGCTAATGCAGACCTGATCACAGCCGATTACCACAGCTCTGCAGTTCATGGCTGCCCAGTCCTAAAAGAGCTAAGATATACTCACATGTATTCCCTGTGTGCGGAGTGTACAGCCGCTGCATTGCTGTAGCGCCACAGGACAATCACCGAAGACAAAACATCCAAGATGGCATCAAACTAGAGGAGGGAAATAAGAGAGTCAGAGGTTTCCAAGGTTGATTTGCTGAGAACGTTTACAAGTTAACTTCAGGGATAGGAGACTTCATATCCATTTTTAAAAAAATCATCACTGATTTACCACACAAAAGTAAATCCTTGGGGATTCAAGAACCTTGTACATCTAATCCACCATCATAAAAAAGACATCAGCATCTGTGCTAACTAACTAAAAAGCAACAGTCTTTCATATAGCAGGATCTGTTAGTATGCTCTCTAGCTGCCAGCACTCTGGAGACATTAAGAATAAAGGGGTTACAGTGATTCCAAAGACACTAAATCTAGTTTTAATTCAACTTAAATCATTTAGGTGAAGTTCAACACATCCCTGCTGAAGGACTTTGGGAATATTTTTTCTATTTGCTCTAAAGCTCCTTTATTGGAGAGAGAAAATAGATTTGAGAATGAGGTATATCTATGTAGGTAAGTATGAGGGTGAAAAACAAGAAACCTCAATGTTGTGGGTAGTGTTTAAGTGAGACCCTTTATATCCTATTGCCTGTAGGTCACACTTTTCATCCCATGAATTTCTTTTAATCTGGTCAAATTACAGAAAAACACAACTCCTTTCCCCAATTATTTTACAAATGAAGCTTTTAGAACAGTGTAGCTATCCTACTTCCTCCACTTGATAAATAACATGTACAACCTAAATAATGGCTCTCAGCATTCCATTTTCATTTTCTTTTCTTTTTTGCTTTTTGGAGGGCATTTGGGGTTAAGTGACTTGCCCAAGGTCACACAGCTAGTTTTTGTGTTAAGTGTCTGAGGCCAGATTTGAACTCAGGTCTTCCTGACTCCAGGGCCGGTGCTCTGTTCACTGCACCACTTAGCCACCTTCAGCATTCCTTAAACTAGGTTTTAGAGAAGGGGTTCTGAAACTGGGGTCCATAAACTTATTTTTTCTTTTAAAATATTTTGATAACTATATTTCAATATCATTTCTTTCCATAGTAATCCTATTTTGTTCTATACATTTAAAACATTTGTTCTAAGCATTAAAAACATTTAAAACATTGTTCTGAGAAAGTGTCCACAGGCTTCATCAAACTGCCAAAGGGTTCCAAAACACAAAAATGTTTAAAAACTCCTGCTCAGTCTAAAGCAAATAGGGGTTAAGCTCTCAGAAGCATATACTTCCCCTGGGAAGAGCCAACCCTAAGTCAGACCTAAGCTTTCTCTTAACCATCCTATTTTGGGGAGCTGTGGGGGGAAATCACACCCAACCAGAGGATAGTTGAATTAATATAATTTTCAAACCTACAATGAATTTAGGGAACTCAAGAAAAAGCTGAAATCCTAAAACATCCCAGAAATTGGCTGCAGGAAAGTAGGCATTTATCATTAAATGAGAGATGGTCATCTGCCCAGAGTGAAAATATCAAAACACTTGCACTGTATGGCTGGGAATATGGTCCCAAAAGCAATTCTATTTCTAAATACAAAAGTATTTAGCATTTCTAAACACTAATATTCTGAATCCTGTGTTGAGATAGTCCCTATTTCTGGTCTTCTCTACGTGAATTATTGCATCCTGACCACCCATATTTATAGAGTCCATGGCAAGATGACATGGCTCAGATAATGGGGCAAAGCAGCATAAAAGGACGTGTCAAATTACTTACAGCAAACCCAAAAGCAGAGGCGCTGTACCTCATTACGGAGACAGCTAAAAAGAAAGAAAATATTATTCAGAATAATTTTCAACCTTGTTAGGGATTTTCTTTCATCCTGAACATAGTTATTAGAAGTAGCCTTTTCAACACTGGAGGAAAACCACCAAGAGAACAAAGACCAGTGAGGTACCTATGCAAAGTGGAGAACTCGGAAACGAGAGGCTCCATCTTGGCTTATTCTTAGGAAGGGGACGCTGCTCATGCTTTTACATGCTCTTACAGTCTGCAATAATGTCCTATTGCAGTACATTTGAGGGCCCTCAAATGGGAGAAGAATATTTCATTACAAATCAGATACACAATCTAGGCATCAAAATTTCACAAAGTCTAAGAGAAACATATACACACAAAAAAATGAACGGAGAAACTTTTAGTGTTGAACATAAAAGTTGTTAAGATGACAAAGTCAGGATTTTGGATTATAAAGCCAAGCAACAGGCACACTGAGAAACACTACAGAGCTAAGCCTAAATACAAAAGCATCTCAGCCCCCAGAAGGTTACAATCTAAAAATCACAAATATATTCAAAGAAAATTTGAACCAAATTCAAAGTGAAAAAAAAATGGGTCAAGGAGGGACATGGCTTTTCTAGTATTTGAGGGGAGTTTGGTTTTTTTTTGGGAGGGAAGGCAATCCATTTGGTGAAACTTTAAATTTTTTTTTTTTT
>CM053596.1:214079729-214095094 GCA_028646575.1 Pseudocheirus occidentalis
TACTCCCAAGGAGTTAACTGGAAGTAAGGAGCTAAGCCTTTGAGGTGCTAAGTGCCTTTAGTAGGTGCCAATAGAAAGGGGCATGGAAGATCTTCTGATTTCATTAACATTACAGTTGTTCAGCTCTAGTTGCCACTTTTTAGGAATGACACCAATTACCCTTCTGGAAGTCACTGAAGGGTTGGCTGAGAGAAGAATTACGATGTAATTAGAACAGTACATTCATTAGTAAGCTTCCCTGGCCTCAAATACGAAGGGTTGATTTGAGTTAGGAGAAGGTAAATAATTACATTTCCCCCAAAGGAGGTGCATTTACCCTCTTCATTGTCTCACAAACCCAAACTGGATCCTTCTCTTGTAGTTTTATGGTACTAATGTGTACTATCATTTTACCTGTTCTTACACTAGATGGTATATGCTTTGAAGGTATGGGTTCTGTGTATCATCTTGGGATCTACATCAGTCAGTACAGTGTTTTACACATAGTAGGTGGCAAATAACTATGTGTGGAATGCAATTGAATACATGTACTTTGGATACTTGACTTTTTTTGCAGTAGATTCTTTCTTTATTAACTTGTTGCACTGGTTGACTTGAGATATCTCTTTGACATTATGCTCATACTAATAATAGATTTTGATATCTCTGTGTGAGTAGGACCAGCTGTGTGTTACATGAGCCTAGCAGCAAGTTGTCACATTTATTTTCTTACATGGAAAGTCATAAAAATGACTATCTAGGAAAGCCTACTTTTGATACCGCCACAACTTTGCTTAGGGCCAAGGTCCTCAGTTATTTTAGAGGCATAAATCTCTGAGGAGATTCTGGATGGGCTCTCTTTTGGCACCATGGGAGTAGATGAGCACCCTTCAGCCATGAGTTCAGCAGCTTCAGTTCTGGTGCCATAACTGACACAACCTCTGATCTTCTGATGAAAGGCCAGTCATTGCTCTGATATTTGATGGAAGAAAGAGCCTCTGATGGGAAGGATACAGGGAGAGGGATTTGGGTATTACCTAGGTCAGAAAATTCTTTGTCCCACGATTTGTGGAAACAGTTCCTTTTGATTTGACAAGGTTTCTTTTATGTCAATGTAACTAATGAATCAAAGGGTTAATTTCTCCTGGATTGTAAACTATGTATGTGATGGTATTTCATGTAGTTTATAATTTCAATTATATTTGACTCTCTCATAGCACATAGCACAATGCTTTGTAGGGGATGAGAGAGCTTTGTAGGGGATGAGAGAAGCCTGGAATTCTTTCTTTGACAGTGATGACAGGATGACAGAGCTTAGATCTGGACAGCATCTTATTGGTCCAGTGCTTGATGGGTGATGCTTGAATTTCCTCTATACTATCCTCAACAAGTATTTTTTTCTCTCCAATTTTTGGCAGAATACTTCCAGTGATAGGGAGCTCATTATATTTTTGTCTTATTTGGATAGCTCTAATCTTGAGGAAGCTTTCCCTTATAGTCAGCCAAAATTTAACTCCCCATTATATTAAATTTGTAGGTAACACAAAGATGGCTATGATGGCTAACATGTGAGATGCAAAATGATCTCAACAGACTAGAACATTGGACTAAATCTAATAACATTAATTTGTAAAGGGATATGTGAAATCTTAAACTAGAGTTAAAAAAATCACCTTCACAAATATAAGATGTAGGGTATCATTGGTGGTCAGTGGTTCGCTTAAAAAAAAAAAACAAGATTTGGGCTTTAGCATAATGGTCTGAGAGCTCAAAATAAACCAATGATATTATATAATCACCACAAGAGTCAGTGTAATCTGCACTGGTCAGAACCATGCCTGGTATATTGTGTTCATGTATGGATCCTGCATTTTATGGGGTAGAATGAAAAGTTGGCAACTTTGCATCCGCTTCCTTAAAACCTCTTCTGCAATGATCTAAAAACATGCCAAACTGAATTCTGAGTTGGAAGAATGGGGAAAATTATTTCATATAAATGAGTTGCTTGAGGAAGCATTTATACACTAAAGAGAAGAATGGGAAAGCAGGCAACATTTGAATATCAGTCTCACATGAACTGGTTAAAGGTGAGGATGTATACACACAGTTGAGTATAAAAACTCATCTTACCCAACAGGGAAGGAAGAGGGAAAGGGGCTAAGAGAAAAAGGAGGAGGGTAAGAAAGAGGATTGACTAAGGAAGGCATTGGTTAAAAACAAAACAGACTCTTAAGAAAGGGACAGGATAAAAAAGGGAAGGATAAATATAGAGAATTAGACAGAGGGGAATTCACAGTTAACAATCATAACTGTGAATATGAATGGGATGAACTCACCCACAAAATGATAGAGGATATGAGAATGGATTAGAAACCAGATTCCAACAATATGCTGTTTACAAGAAACACACTTCAAATAGCAAGTTAAACACAGAGTTAAAATAAGGCACTTGAGCAGAAGCTATTATGCTTCAGTTGAAATAAAAAAGGCACTACATTTTATGACAATGTAGCTTTGATAATGTAACTCATTGGTTTCTAGTTTTTCCTCTTGGGCCAAGCACCATAAGACCTCTCTCTTCCCCAGCACGCCCTTCAAGCATTTAAAAATAGTTATGATGTGTGATAAGCTACCTCTTTTCCAGGTAAATACTCATAACTCTTATAAGAATCAGTACTATTCGCTGTGTTGTCATGGTTACTAGTGTCTTCATCATAATGGTATGTGTTACACATATCTTCAGGTGTGCTTCAGGTTGTTGATGACCCAGTCTGAGGTTTAGACTTAGCATTAGTTTGATATGGTGGAAACAATTTTGACATTGGCTCAGGAAACCTGGAACTGAATTTCAGCTCTGAAACACGCTAGTTTTATGACTATGGATAAAACATTTACCTGCTCTGAACCTCAGTTTCCTCATGTAAAATGTAGATAATATTTGTACTACCTACCTCAAAAGATTGCTGTGAAAAAAGTAAATTATAATTTTTATAATGTACTGCTGATTTATTTTAAGTTTGTTGTCCACTAAGATCTACAGCTACATTTGTATGAACTGCTGTCTGGTTACAGTTTTCTGATCTTTTCCTTGTGCAATTTAATTTTTTTTTCAGTCTTTTATTTGTTTATTTTTAGTTTTCAACATTTATTTCCACAAGATTTTGAGTTGCAAATCTTCTCCCCATCTTTCCCCTGCTCCCATCTGAAAATAATGAGCCTACTGAATACCCTTTCCCCGAATCTGTTCTCTCGCATATCCTCCCCCTTCCCTCCTCTAACTTTCTAGTAGGGCAAGATGGATTTCTATACCCCAGTGCCTGTATATCTTATTTCCCGGTTGCATGTGAAAAACAATTTTTTTAAACATTTGTTTACCAGTTCTGAATCCAGTTAATTGTACTATCATTCATCTCACCTCTCTCCAGCTTTTCCACAGGGATATTGTGAAAGGCTGTGTTAAAATCCTTGCTGGAATCCAGGTAGCCATGACTGGATGATTTCTCTGACCTGTTTAGTCTAGTAACCTTTCAAAGAAAATAAACAAACAAAGGAAATGAACTTAGTCTCAAGTGACTTGTTTTTGTTGAACTCATGTTAATTTTCAGTGACTAAGTGATCACATGCCTACATTAACATGCCTAAGTGTTACACAGACTACACATAATCTTCATGATGTCAGCTTGTAACAGACATCCCTTAAGTCCTTGGAATACCCTTTAATGAATTAATTACACATTAATTTTTATTTTTTCTTGAGCCTTTCTGCATTTAAGCTTGTGTTTCTCATAGAGGAAATTAATTCCATAAATTGATCTCCAACCTCATGGTTTGCCTAGGGCTAACCTTGCCAATGACTGAGAATATATATCAGTAGTCATGATCTATTACAGCAAACTGATGACTGTTTAGAGCAGACTAGAATGCACTTCACAGGCCTAGATCTTCTTCTATCTCTAAGCTAAGCATGTTCATTTTTATGGACCAGGCAATGATGATTCAAAGTTTCCAAACTATCGTTTATAATAGAGAAAGATATTGGAGTCACTGTGGACTATTCTTTGAGACAGCAATCCAACATATAGCTATTGGCCAGAAAAGGCAACAAAAAATGGGACACCATGAAGACTACAAAGAGTTGGAAACATAGGCTTAGTCACCACATAATTTTCTTGCGAATATAAAAACTATGATTTTCTAAATAAGGAGTTGTGTATGGTGCTTTGGGGATGCAGCATGTCAGAAGACTGTTCATATTTCTCTCTTTGAGTCATGATGGCATTTAACCAAGTAGTAAAGTGACTGTTCAAGGCTCCCAAAGGCCCCAATGCCATACTGCTTAATTTGTATTCATTCTATCTTGACTTTGCTCTAGGTCAGTTTTTAATTGTTCTCAAGCAGGTCCATGTCCTTGCTGTCTGTCTTCCCTTTTCCCACTCCCCAGGATGAGGGACTGTCTCTCTTTTCTAAAATGTTGTATTGATGATTTTTTTTTGCAGCACAATCGCTTCTTAATACCACTTCCCATCAGCCCCCCTTCCCATAACAAAAGAAATAGTAAGCTAAACAAAATGACTCAGCAATTGCATCTGACAAATGTATGTACCATTCCTCATCTATCTTCCATTGCCTTTCTCTCAAAAGAAGCAAATCTTTTCCAGTCCTCTGGGGTCAAGATTTGTCATTATGTTCATTTTAATATTGCTTTTCTTTATATTGTGGTAGGTATTGTGTATATTACATTTGGTTCTGTTTTATTAACTGTGTATGAGTTTATGTAAGTCATCTCAAACGTCTCTGTTGTTCATTTCTAATCTGGATGCCCTCCTGACTTTCTCAGATTTATCATTTTTACTCCAACTGTCTTCTCAGGCTAGAGATGCTCCATTCCTGTGGCCCCCTCCTCCAGCTAGCAAGTTCCTGCCCTGAATCTCCATTTGAAGAAATGCCAAGATCAGCCATGTTCTCTTCTAATCTGTCTCTCACCTTCCCTACCTCCTACTTTTCATCTCCCTTTTAGGTGTTGTCTCCCTATAGTGTAAGCTCTTTGAGTGTAGGGTCTCTCTCTTTTTTTAATTTGTGTTTGCCTTGCACATATCAACTGTTTTTATCTATTATTACATTTTTCTGACACAATGCTATCCCATTATATTACTATACCATAATTAGAGGAATGACTGAACAAATCTGTAAATGTCTCATTTCCTTTTTTATTTTTATCCACATATCACTGTGGGAAATCCCAAATAGCAGTCCATCCTCTGCTTTGTTGAAACAGATGTTTGGAAGACTTGAAACTTTAGTAGTTAAAAGTTTTCAAGTTCCTTTATTTGGACCAGGTTACTCCTTATCATTTCTTTCTTTTTCCTTTATTTCTTCCCCTTCTCATTTATGAACTCCTTTCTCTTTCCTCAATTATAATTGTGATTTCTGCTGATAAATTGTTTACAGAATCTCTTTCCTTTGTTACAGACGTAATAAAGCTTCCTATTTCAGTCAGCCAACGACTGCCAAGACCCTGGTTATTTTCTCAATTTTTGTTGATTTGAAAAAAAAGAGATTAAATAATAAATATACATGGAAGTCCTGATGCCAATATTTACATGGACCTTGGGGCCTGATTTGCCCCACTTGGGTTCCAATGTCAGGAGAAGGTTATTGGTGTTGCATAAGAGTGACTCATTGCTGTTCATGATAAGATAAAAGTTTATTCTAAGTGTTGAGATAATGTCAGTAGCACATTTTATTTTTAGAACCTTTTTTTTACTCAACTTAAAGGCTATATTCAAGCTCAGCTGCATTGTGAATTCAGTGGAAATTTAGGTGATGTAGCACCTCCATCTAAAATTAACCTCTTGGTGTATGTAGCTGGATAGGCACTTTGTGACTCTGGGGCTATTGCATACCTCTGAGAAACCCAAATTCTCAACTATCTGTTTGGTGGATTATTTATCCATGGACAGTGTTTAGCAAGTGGCTGATTTGCTCCTATTGTCCCGACACCCTCCACTAACCATCAATCATTGTGTGCTCAACTCACTTTAATCTTGCATCAGTATTTCAAGGATGGATCACAACCTGTCTGTAATTTGTAACATTAGCTGACCAAAGCTCAGAAAGGTTAAGTGACCTAGCTTGGAAAAATATCAAGACAGCATCTCTGTTGGAGGATATATGTGTATGTGCGTGCATGTATGTGTGCTGAATTGCATTGGAAAGTAGAAATACAAGTTCGTATTTTCTGTTGGCTCCCTCTCCCTCCTCCTCCATTGTTCTCATACAATAAGAACTTTAGCAATTTTTATATACAAAATGACTTGTTAGGTATAACAGTTATTTGTGTGGCATCTTCCTACATAAGACTGTAAACCTCGTACAGAGGCTTTAGCTCATCTAAACTTTGTGTGTCCCCTTGCCAGTTCATAGTAATCACTTAATTATTGTTCAATAACTTGTTTGAATTGAATTGGGCAACTAAGGAGTGGTTTTACTGACATGTTTATGCTCTTTCAGGATAAAAATGTCTTGTTTTAGCTGACATTTTAGCCTAATTTGGTTTATGACATAGTAGCAAGTGATTTGCTCAAATCTTCAATTTTCTTTTTCAGGATGATTTCCTGTTCAGTGTTTCCATTTTAAGTGGGATCCTATGCAGTGTCTTGGCTGTTTTAAAATTTATGTTGGGAAAGGTTCTGACAAGCAGGGCTCTGATAACGGATGGTAAGTAGGACCAACTTACTTAGTGATCTTTGTATTAATGTATAAAATCAGTGGTCTAGCTGATCCTCTTATGTATGGAGAATGTAAATGGGTTGTATTTGAGCACTGAGAGCTTTGCATCCCCTTATTCTTTCTGACACACTTGGTTAGATGACCCCTAAAGAAAAAGATACTTCTATTCCCTCTAGAACATTAATATTCCTTTTATGAATTATAAATGTTCAACTCTGTCTCTTAGCGGTGTGTCTCTGGGCCCTTAGCCTATTAATCATAAAGCACAAAGGTCTTCCCATATGGTTGACTTTCCTTTGTGTTGCTCCAAGCAAAAAAGAAATCCCTTTCCAGAGTCTAAAACATGCCTTCTTCCCAACTTCGTTAGGACTTTTCCCTCTAGCCAATTAAGATCAATACTCACCAAGGAGATTTATATAAATCCTTCTTAGGCGGATGAGTGGCCCATGTTCTTCATCTGAAAACTCAAAACAAATCAGACAGTTCTGTGTTTTGTCTCTGAAGGGGACAGGAAATGGGGTACAGCGGTACTATGAAAAAAGCACCAGATTTGGAATCAGAAGAACCCAGCTCACATTTATATGGCACTTTAAGTTTTGCAAAATATTGTCTATATGTCATCCCATTTGACTTTCACAACAGCAGTGTGACTTATGTGCTGTTATTATCTCTATTATGAGGTTGAGAGAGGTTAAATTTGGCCAGTATTTATTTAATGCCTTTTATTGACTTGTCCAGGGTCACACAGCTAGGAAATTTCTGAGGCAAGATTTGAAGTCAGGTCTTCCTGATTCCAAGTTCTGTATTCTCTCCACAGTATCACCTACCTGTCCTACTACTTGCAAGCCATGTAAGTTAGTTAGGGGTAGGTTAGTTGGATAGGTTAATTAACTTCTCTTAGTTCCACTTTCCTTACACCTAAAATGGATATGATAACACTTAGATTACCTACATCACAACATTGTGAGGAGAGTCTTCATAAAAACCTTAAAACACTATTTAAATGTAAATTACTATTAATATGATTATAGTTTACATTAATAATATCATCAGTAATTACTACCTTTTAGGTGTATGGACAAAATTTGACAAAGTGGGATTTCTTTTTTTTCCTATTCATATCGGATTCTTTTCTGGGTTTTATTTGTGCTTAACTCAGCTCCCCAAGCCTTTATTAAGCCTCTGCTATGGGCAAGATGCTTGGGCTATGAAATGAAAGCACTAACAACAACAAAGAAGTCCCTGTCCTCAAGGAGCTTACCTTCTATGGGTGGGACAAGGCGGGATATGGCATGTACAGAAATAAGAAAATACAAAATCTATATAAAGTGATATGAAGTAATTTCAGTAATGATAAAAGTAATTGGAGTAATTTGGGAGTAATAAGAGTAATTGGGAAAGGAATAATGTAGGAGGCGACACCTGAGCTGTGCTTTGATGTCAGCCAGGGATCAGAAGAGGCAGAGAGAGGAAAGGAAAGGGTAGAGGGCACAGTTGGGGGGCTATGTGCAAGGGCCTCATACTGGGAGAAGGAATGTTGTGTGTGCAAACAGCAAATAGATTAGTTTGACTGGAATGGAGGGAGAATGAAGAGGAGAACAATAAAATAAGACTGGAAATGCAGGTGAGAGTCAGATTAGGATGTGTTTTAAATACCAGGTTGAGGATTTTGTATTTTTTCCTGGAAGCAATTAGAAGTCACTAACGATTTTTTGAATAAAGGAATGACAGGGTCGTACTTAGACCTTAGGGATGTCATTTTGACAGCTGTATAAAGGAAGGATAGATAAATATCCATCCAGCTAGATACATTCCTCTAGTACTCTAGGGTCTGTGAAGCACTTTACCCATGTCACCTCATTTCATCTTCACAACAGCCCTGGGAGGTAGGTGCTATTGTTGTCTCCATTTTACAGATGAAGAGAGTGAAGCTAAGAGAGCTTAAATGACTTTTCCACCTGGTAAGTAAATGCCTGAGGCAGGATTTAGATTCGAGTCTTCCTGGTTTAGACCCATCTCTCTATCTGTTGAGTCATCCAGCTATCCAGATTGTCTAGAGGAGGAGGATGGAAGAAGGGAGAAGAATTAGGAAAATGATGATACTGTTGAGGTGAGAGGTGATGAGGTTCTGAACGGGGATGGAGGCCATGTGAGAAAAGAGAAGGGGACAGGATGGGAGGAATGCTGGAGAGACAGCAGTCCATGGCAACTGGTGAGGTATGGGGTGGAGGGAAAAGCAAGTGACAAGAGTAACTGAGCTTGTGGACTTGGGTGACAGGAGGGATAATAGTGGAGAAGTGGGGAAGACACTTAACACTTACTAGCTGTGTGACCTTGGGCAAGTCACTTAACCCCCAATATACCAGAATAATAATTTCTTAAAGTTGGATAGAGCCTTACAAAAACTGAAAATTCTTTCACATATAAAAATTTGGTGGTAAAATGGGCTTTGGGGAAAATGTAATGATTTGAGTTCAAGATGCCTATAGATATCCAAGGGGGGAAGTCTAAGCCAGCACTAGCATTGGTACTGCAGTACAGGCTAGGGTTCAGGAGAAAGATCTGGGAGGTACCTGCATAGAGATGATTGATCCATGGGCATATTGCAAAGAAATAAATAAAAACAAAAACTAAACAAAAGAAGACCTATCTATTCAAATTTGTAGCAACACTTTCTATGCTAGCAAAAATCCTTGAAAACAAATTTCCCATCCCTTGGAGAGTGCTTATACAAATTGTGGCATATGCATATAATGGAATATTATTCTACTTTAGGAAATGATGAATATGAAGAATTCAGAGAACCATGGAAATACTTATATGAACTGATGCTGAATGAAGAAATTAGAATCAAAAGGACAATATACACAGTGACTAATAAGTATATGAATGAAATCATCATTAAAAGGCAGTAAATTTAGATTAAATAGACTAGTCAGCAAATGGTTCCAGAAAATTTGATGAAACCACTCAGTAGGGGTTGGAGTCAACTAAAGGGGGTAGATGTTCCATATTTTAAAATAAGGGGTCACTAAGTAAGCTGGTTTTGTTTAACTGTTTTTCTTTGTTTCCAGGGTGAGTCCTTTTGGGATTGGGGAAGGGTATACATATCAGAAAATGACTGTAGCATTTGCACCAATGAAGCATATTGATCATTGAAATCATAGTTGCTGATAAGATCGTGAAAGAGAGTACTGAGAGAGAAGAGAGCCCAGGACAGAACAGAGGGGAGACCTTTGCCAAATGCGCAGGAGAAAGGTGATGAGTCAGCAAAGGAATTGTCAGCCTTCCAAGGCAGGAAGAACATCAAGAGAGAGTCATGTCCTGGAAGCCACAGGAGGAGAATATTCAGGAGGGAAGGGTGATTGATTGTATCAGGAACTGTAGGGAGGTCAAATAGAATGAGAAATTGCTTTTCAATTTCTGAGGCAAAGATGTCGAGCCTAAGAGATTGAGCACTGAAGAGCTGGTTGCTTTTCAGGGATTAAAATCTCGGGGGCCTTAGAAGTCATTGAGTCCAACTCCTCCAATTTTACAAATGAGGAAACCGAGTCTCACAGAGGTGAAATGATTTGTCTAAGGTCACACAGGTATCAGAAATAAATGTACAGGGGCATCTAGGTGGCACAGTCAGGACATCCTGAGTTCAAATCTGATCTCAGACACTTAACACTTACTAGCTGTATGACCTTGGGCAAGTCACTTAACCCCAATTGCCCTGCCCTCCCCCCTCCAAAACAAACAAATAAACCAAAAAAAAAAAAAGGAAAAAGGAGGCAAACAGGGTTACATGACTTGCTCAAGGTCACACAACTAGTAAATGTCTGAGGCTGAATTTGAACTCAGGTCTTCCTGACTTTAGGCCCAATACTCTATCCACTATACCATCTAGCTGCCCTAGTAGGTGCTTAATTAATGTATGTATGTATATACATCTATAGCTATATCTACATATACACACATAAATATATGGTGCTGTACATTTAATTTCTTATTATGTCTAAGTCATAGTATTAATATGAGAAGTTAAAGAGAATGACCTAGTTGGAGAGATTCTATGTCTATGTTAGAAAAGCAGTCTCTGTCCTCAAAGAGCCTGCATTCTATTAAAGTGGCAACTCTGGCTCCCACAGTGGACAGGAAATACAATATTGTAATAGTGATCAGCCTGTGTGATGTCTTCAGCAAGCGTGCTATGTGTGGCCAACCCCCCACTCTGACTATTCTAACACCTTTTGCATTTGTGTTACTTTTCCCTGTACTGGGGAAGCAATTTTCCTACAAAGCAGGACTTTTTCATATTCCAAGCACACAAAGGCATCAGCTTATCACTGCTGTTAGATGGAGCCTTCTTCACCAGTCTGCTTTTAAGAAGTGTTAATGCACTGGTGTATGTATTTGGCAGCCTGACCCAAGGCTTTCAAGCACTGACCACAGGGATTTCTTACTCAGGCAGGTCTGGATCCAGGACAGGATCTGCTGACTGAGTGTCTTGTACTTAATGCTGTTTGAGTGTAGTGCTTCAATAACAATCAATCAAGAAGTACTTATTGAGCTTCTACCATGCACCTAATCCTGTGTTGGATCCATCATCTGGGGGAAACCAGAAGCTCTATGAAAGATCTCTGCAGACCAGTACAGACACACAGATCCTACTTCTGGGTACTGCCTCCAGAATTTGACTTCAACCTGCTTCTACTTTCCACTGGTCCTCCTATTTTCAAATAATCATAAGGTCAGAGATTTAGAGCTGACCAGGACCTTAATCAATCAATAAACATTTATTAACTACCAACTGTGTGCCAGTCACTGTGCTAAGTGCCGGTGATACAAAAAGAGGCAAAGGAAAGGCCTGAGGGGTTTCCTGTCTCCTCCTGAATCTGGAGGATGTCTCTGGGAGCAGGTGCTGGTGCTGCCGATTCCACTTTCCTCCCTTCCATGCTGGAAGTCTTTGAAGACATGTTTGAACTGCCTCAGTGGAAGATGAGAGTTGGAGAGAACAATGCAATGGATAGAAATGCTTTTCTTAACTTCAACTCCTTTCAAATTAGCTTTACAAAAATTTTTATGAACCACCTAATTTGTGTAGACCTTTTGGATACAAAGACAGAAATGAAGCAGTTCTAGCTAAAGGCACTTGTCATATACTGAGTGGATTCTGTTCAGTAGGAGGAGCTGACACAACATACAGACAGTGACATAATCAGTTCCAAAATTGCAATGAGCCAGAGTGAAAAGCAAAACTATTTTAATGGCCTAAGAAATAGCCATTTCCATCTGTACTTGAAAATTCACTTTGAGTGAAAGGTAAGACTTTATAAAATGGCAGAAGTGGGTTTTTCCCCCTAGAAAAATTTATTTAATTCTTTTCTTACACCACCAAAATTTCTGCCAGTATCTTTCCCCAGTCCCTTCCCAGAGAGCCAGCCCATATAACAAAAGATATTTTTAAAGTAAAAAAGATGAAAACTGACCAATACATTTAAAAAATGATAATGTATGCAATGCACCCCATCTGTGGACTTTCTGCCCAGCAAAGGAGTTGGGTGGGGTTGTCTTCTCATATCTTTTATTTTATTTTTTTGAGGCCATGCTTGTTCTTTGTAATTCTGCAACATTCACTCTTGACTGGTTGGTCCTTGTTTCCATTTACATGGCTGTAATCATTATCTATATGGTTTCTTCATTCTGCTCAGTTCACTTTGCATCAGTTCATCTAACTTTACCCATGCTTCTCTATTTATTTTCCTTTTGTTATTTCTTTGCAGCACAGTAATAGTCCATTACTCCCCAATCAAATGGGCTTCTACTCTGTTTCCAATTCTTTAACACCAGAAGTTTAAACAGGCTAAAGAGACTTGATGCCTTGGAGATAGTGAAGAGCTATAATGCTGTCTGTTAAGGATTCAATAATCTGTCTCTTCTCCCCCAAGATCCAGCTTCTCTTTTCTAAGAAAGGAGGCAATTAGCCCAGCCTTAGGTGAGGTATCTAAACCACAAAGCAGAGAAATAGAGCTGAAGATGACACCAGCAGTGATAAGGAACCATGGCTCTTGCATGGAATGAAAGCAAAGGCAGCAGAGGGGTTAAGAATAAATAGGAGCAGAGTTGCTGGAGAAAGATCAAGGAAACACAGAGCACCACTGTAGAAGGGCAGGGAGTCCACCCAGGGTAATACTGTAAGTTCCTGGGGGTAGCAGATGAAGAATCTCTTGACTACCTCCCTGGATCCAGAGGAGAGACCTTTCTCTATCCTTTTCTGTATAAACAAAGTTTTGAAGCCTTGTGAGTTTGGATGCTTATAAAGGGCTGCCTTGAAAGGATATTCTGATCATTTAAGTTGACATTCTCAAATTTCATCTGCGTGGGGACGATGAACCAAATATATTGGTGGTCCCTGAGCATACCTCTAACACAAAGAATGCACAAAGAAGAATTATATAATTTCTAGTAGTGACTAATGGACTATGCTACAAACAGCTGATTCAGGCACTAAAATCTGAACAAGGTGTTTTTACCTCTGTCTTGGGATAGATCTTAGATCTGTGTGGCACATTTCAGCTCTGCTTTTGAAATAATAATTTACACTTATATAATGATTTGCTGTCACAAAGCACTTTGATATATGGTTCCATTTGATTTTTCCCAATGATCCTTATGAGATTGGATAGTAATTTTATCTAGAGATCAAGAAACTGTGTCTTAGAGGCTGGGACTTTGGTAAAGGTCTTACTACCAGCAAGTGGCAAGAATCAGGACCTGACTCTAAGTCTACTGATTCTAGGTCCAGTGTTCTTCCCATCACACTAAACTTCTAGAAAATGTTCTTGAGGTCTGCTGAGGGGGCTTTATTGTCCTTTGAATTCTTCTCTGGGTCAGTTAGCAGGAAACTCGGTGTTGGGCATTTAGGGTAAAAAGTGACAGAGAAAAAATAAGGCCCAACATGGCTCTAAATGCTATTGTTTAATAGTTAATGTAGTGACTGCTTCTATGCATTCTTTCCACGCATCTTGTTTGATTGTATGTGCTATTTCTTTTGTGCACTGCATTTATCAAGGAGAAACATGGAAAAGAGCCCAGAGAAAGCTGGGTTGCTCCCTGAAAGAACACCTCTCCTGGGGGCATAAATAACATCTTTTTCTTTCTTTTTACTTTGGTTTTGTTTTTTGCTTTTTTTGGAGGGCAATTGGGGTTAAGTGACTTGCCCAAAGTCACACAGCTAGTTTTTTTTGTGTCAAGTGCCTGAGGTCAGATTTGAACTCACGTCCTCCTGACTCCAGGGTCGGTGCTCTATTCACTATGCCACCTAGCCGCTCCTTTTTCTTTCTTTTTAAAACCAAGTATATAATATATATTGGGTTCTTATAATAGAAAGATCAAAACAATATTATTAGTTATAGGGGATGTTGCATTAGGTTTTCACCACTCACTTGAATTTTCTCTTCTGAGTGTGAAATTCTTTTTTTTTCCTCTCTTCTCCCTCTCTAGAATCAGGTTAGCCAATGTATTTTGGGGTTCTGCTTGCCTTTACTTTCACAGGACTTAGAATAGGGAAGTAACCTTAGAGATCATCTATCTGGCTATTCAGGGAACTAATTTCTTCCTCTGAATTCTGTTCCTCTGCCTCCATTAAGGCTATCAGTCAGGCATCTGTAAAAGATAGCACTTTCAGTTTTCACAAGTGCTGGTATGTCATGATTTCTCATTTGGGTTTCACAGCTGGCACCTCCAGTCCTCCTGGGCCTTCTGGGCCTGATGTTGTTAATTAAGGCCTTGGGTCTGTGTAAAGCTGACAAGTTTTACAAGCATATGAGGCATTCCTATAAGGGTATGAAAATGAGTTTCTTTTTAAACAAATATTCTAGAATTTAGCCTTTCAAATGTGCTATCTATCTCCTTCAAAAGACTTACCCTGGATGGACATATTAAAAGTGGCTTTCCCTCTGTAACCTTAGAGTTAGGTCACAGAATAAATTAGATTTATTTTAATTCAGTTAAAGGGCCACACTTGAGGACCTAGAGGACCACATGTGGCCTTGAGGCCATAGGTTCCTCACCCCTGAGGGAGGGGGAGTGGCTAAGGAATCTTTTTACTATTCTAGGTAGTAGAAAGTCTCCCTCTGGAAGTGGGGTGGGGTTTGAATTTTTTTTTAAAACCTCTAAAATCATTAAGAGCCAAGCCTGATGAATTAGGTAAGGGATCCAAAATGAGATCGGAAGATGGTGTGGAGATCATAGGTTTACATGGAACTTCCGAGATCACAGAATTCAATGCCCCTGTTTTATAGATAGGCAGCTGAGATTCAGACAGGTCCAGTGACTTGCCCAGAGCCACAGAGCCACATAGTTTTTATCTTATTTTTTTTTGAGGCCATCGGTGACTATCTTGGAATACAGGACTGCCTACCTCTGAGTCTAGCTCCCTCTCTACTACACCACGTTTCTTGCCTCTCATGTAGCTAGAAAGTAAGGAGATGATTATCTTGCATGGCTTGCAAATTGGCTCTGAAGATAATTCTAAGAGAAAGTTTCAGAATCAATTAAGGCCTAAGTACAAACATTAGAATAAGTGACTCATATCCTAAGTTTGAGTGGACTTGTTTTAAAGAAAATCAGTGCCACTGCTTGGTAAGGCAGTCCTTATTATGGATACACAT
>CM053596.1:214102181-214128297 GCA_028646575.1 Pseudocheirus occidentalis
AGTAAGACCCTGAGCCTCAGAATAAAAAACTTGGGACAGTGTAGAACCAAAGCCTCTCATATGCTTATATACTTATCTTTCATATAAAAACACCAAGTCCCCCCAAAAGAAGAAAAAAATAAGCAAAAAACAAGCAAACAAACAAAGAACTTGACTATAGGAAGTTACTATGGAGACAGGGAAGATCAAGACATAAACTTAGAGGGAGACAATAGTGTCAAAATGACTACATCTAATGCCTCAAAGAAAAATGTAATTTGGTCTAAGGCCCAAAAAGAATTCCTGGAAGAGTGAAAAAGGATTTTAAGGAGCAAATTAAAGAAGGAGAAGAAAAATTGGGGAAGAGAAATGATAATAATGTAAAAGAATCATGAAGAACAAGTGGATAGCATAGGAAAAGATATATAAAAACTTTCCAAGGAAAATAACTCCATAAAAAATATAATTGGCCAAGTGGAAAAGGAAGTGCAAAAGCTCACTGAAGAGAAAAATACCTTAAAAAATCAGAATTGAGGGGTGGCTAGGTGGCTCAGTAAATAGAGGACTGGCCCTGAAGTCAGGAGAACCTGAGTTCAAATTTGACCTCAGACACTTAAGACAAAACTAGCCATGTGACCTTGGGCAAATCACTTAACCCCAATTGCCCTGCCTTCCCTCCTCCAAAAAGCAAAAAAAAAAAATTTAAGTTTAAAAAAAGAAGAAAATGTGAAATTTATCATTGGAAAAACAACTGACCTAGAAAACAGATCCAGTAGAGATAATATAAAAATTATTGGACTACCAGAAAGCCATGATTAGGAAAGAAAAAAAGAGCCTGGAAATCTTTCAAGAAATTATCAAAGAAAATTGCCCCAATATATTAGAACCAGAGGGCAAAATAGAAATTGAAAGAACCTGCTTATCACCACCTGAAAGAGATCCCAAAATGAAAACTACCAGGAACATCGTAGCCAAATTCCTGAGCTCAGAGGATCAAGAAGAAAGTATTATAAGCAGCCAAAAGGAAACAACTCAAACTTTGTGGAGCTATAATAAGGATAACACAGGATTTGACAGCTTGCACATTACAGATCCAGAGGGCTTGGAATATGATATACCAGAAGGCAAAAGAGTTAGGATTACAACCAAGAATCACCTACCCAGCAAAACTGAAGATAATCTTTCAGGGGAAAAAATAGATATTTAATGAAATAGAGAGCTTTTAAGCATTCCTAAGTAAAAGAGCAGAGCTGAAAAAAAATTTGATCTCTAAATATGAGACTCAAGGGAAACATAAAAAGGTAAAAAAGAAACAAAAAAGAGAAAATATAAGAAAGTCAATAAGGTTAAACTGTTTACATTTCTATGTGGCAGCATAATATTTGTAACAAGAATTTTATTACTGTGAGAGTAATTAGAAGGAGTATATTCAGAGGACATGGAAATAAGGTGGGGGATGACACCCCCCAAAACAAAATAAATGGGCAAAAGAGAAAATTTCACTGGAAGAAGTTGGGAGGGGGAATTGAATGGGGTAAATTATCTCACATAAAAAAAGCATGGGGCGGCTAGGTGGTGCAGTGAATAGAGCACTGGCCCTGCAGTCAGGAGGACTTGAGTTCAAATCCGACTTCAGACACTTGACACACTTACTAGCCATGTGACTTCGGGCAAGTCACTTAACCCTAGTTGCCCTCCCAAAAAAAGCAAAAAAAATAAATAAATAAAGCATGAAAGAGTTATTATAATAGAGGGGAAATAAAGGGTAGGATTGGCAAAGCTCAAACCTTAATCTCATCAAAATTGGCTTAAAGAGCGAATAACATACACCCTCAATTGTTTATAGAAATCTCTCTTACCCTATAAGGAAGTAAGAAGTGACAGGGATACTGGGATCTCTGGGAGGGAGAGCTGATAAAAGGGAGGATAGACTGGGGAAGGCACTGCTTAGAAGTAAAGCACCTGTGAGGAGGGAAGGGGTAGGAGAAAAGAGAAAGAGGGGCATAAACAAGGGGAAAGTAGCCTGGAGGGAAATAGTTAGTTACCACAATTATAAATGTGAATGGGATGAACTCATCCACAAAAGGAAGTGGAGAGCAGATTGCATTAAAACTAGGACTGACTCTATTGAGTTCCCAGTAGACCAACTAGGCTTGGCTATGGAAGGTCTAGTTATAATGTCTCCTTATCAACTTTGATAAATTACAGATCTATTAAAGTGGAGTAAAAGGAGTATTGGATTTGAACCCTGGCTCTGCTGCTTCCTCCTGGTGTGACCTTGGGCAATCAGCCAATCGCTGAAACCCTTTGGGTCTCAGTTTCCTTATGTATAAGGTGGGACTACGGGACCAGATGAGCTCTGAGCCCATCACTTCTAGGGCTAAATCTATGATTCTCTACTGAGTGGGATGAGGGGTAGGGAGGCTGCTACTGAGGATCTCGTGTTTTTGGAAAGAAGACTGTGAACGGACTCTCTGCTCATTTGTTCTGTTTTGTGACATCATTCCTGATGATAGATAGCTTGAAAATCTTGAAAATGTTGAAAGGTATGAATAGTCATTGTATTTGATTTGGTGGTAAACCTTCAAGTTTGGAAGAATCAAAAGAACCCTGTTTCCTCCAGTGGGTGATTCAGTTTGGAACTCATATTAAGAAGTGGTACGTAGATACTTAGAGGGATCATGGTTGGGGTGGAGGTGAGCAGAAGAGGGGTTTTGGTCCTTCCTCAGGTACAAGTTACGCTCACTTTCTCATCTACATCTCTCTATATCCTTCATAAAAGGCCAACCTCCAGTAGAGGTAGAAGAGGTCTTCATCAGGTTCCTTGGATAGTTTAGTATAGACACTATAAAGAACCCTGGATTTGGAATCAGGGGAAACCTGGATGCAAATATTGTCTCTGGCCCTTACTATCATATGGTTATGGCCACCCAATCTCTCTTAGACTCAGTTTCCTTATATACCAAATGGGGATAATATCACCTACCAGGGCGGCTAGGCGGCACAATGAATAGAGTACTGGTCCTGGAGTCAGGACCTGAACTCAAATACAGCCTCAAACACTTGACGCTTAATTTGTGTGTTCTTGTGACCTTGGGCAAGTCACTTAAACCCAATTGCCTTGCCTTCCCCCCTGCAAAAAAAAATATCACCTACCATAAATAATTGTGAGGGATCAAATGAACTATTTAAGAGCTTTTCAAACCTATAAGTGCTGTATACATGCTGGCAATTACTGTTGTTAATGAGTAGTCTCCAGCCTCGGGAACTGGCTATTAATCATAATCATAATTATTATTATGTAAAACAGAGATGTCAAACCTGCTGCATCTAGAGATACTCCTGAGTGTGGCTGAAACAGATTGAAATGTTATTGGGAAATATTCATTAAAATTAATAAAATACAATAAAATAACAAAACTAAGTGACATGCCGCATACAGGGCTTCTTGTGTGTTGATTAGTGGCCCCTGGTTCTATTTGAGTTTCATAACACTGAAATAAAGCACACTGAAAACCCTAAACCACTATATGAAATAAGAACTTTTTTGTTGTTGCCATGTGTCAATCCAGTTATTCGTTAACCATCTTTTAATGTAGCTACTTAACAGGATTACTTCATTTTCCAGGTATGTATATCCTTGGGGAAGTCTTTCTTAAGTCTACTTATTAGATGCAAGTTATCATTTGTGTCCACCCAACTACCTTTTTGTAGCCCCTGGGGTTACTTGTAATTATGTATGATATTTTGAGATCACAGTATTAAGACTTGAAACCATATGGTACAGTGGTTCTCAACCTGTGGGTTGTGATCCCTTTGGGGGTCAAACGACCCTTTCACAGGGGTCACCTAAGACTATGAGAAAACACATATTTCTGATGGTTTTAGGAACCGAGACACCGCTCCTCTATCTGTCTCATAATACTACATTATAGTATCACTAGGAGAAGTGTTGGAAAATGTAAGTTGTCCCCAGAATTGTTTAAATGAATCCATGGATAAGGGAGATCCATTCCAGCCTCTAAGGGAAAAAACATCTGTGGCACCAGTCTTTTCACCTGCACTCCTATACCTTGTGCCTTTGGGGGGAAAAAATAGGACACTGAGCTTGAGTGAATGGGAGGAGGTCTTAGTGTGTTTTAGTGAGTGGCCACCAATATATATGAACTAGCTCTGTGACTTCATGGAGCTGAGTGGACATCTAGTGGTCATGTTAGGAAAAAACATGGGGCTATGGCCTTCACTTCTCAGACTCACAGAATAAGTAAAGTGATAATGCTAAAACGTTTTAGGAATAATCTAGTCCACTACCCTCTTTTTAAATATGGGAAAGCTGAAGCTCAGAGAGGTGGGGTAATTTGACCAAAGCCCCAAAGCTAGTTCCTTCTCTTGAAACAAGCATTGTGCATTGACCTAAGGGAGTCACCACAAGTCTCCCATGAGTGCCCATTATAAAGACGGCAAGGAAGGAGTCAGGGTAGAGAGAGAGGCTAAGAAAAGGAGCATTACTTGAAAGCAGGAATAAAGCTTATGTTGGCACATTTTTCTTCTTTTCAACTCCTCTCCCTCCCAAAGCCCACAAGCAAACAAACAACAATGAAAAAAAGAACTTTCCATCAATGACGCTTGATCTCAGTAAGATGAAAGGAATGAGTGTACAGATGCAAATGGGCCAGCTCCTCAGAGGTTATGTGCGTCTTCATATCTGAAGGAATCTCCAATGGGTAGAATCTCTATTTTCCAAGATAATGAGCTAATCTTAAATACTATTTGATGTGAAAAACTGTTCTATATGAATAATTCATTAGTGCAGTAAGGTTTGCACAACTTTGTCGCCTGGAATATCCTTAGAGTATTATGATCCTCATTTTACAAATGGGGAAATGAGGCTTGGGGGAATGGTGAAATATTTGTCCAAGGTCACAGAACTAGTATAGATCTGAGTAGAGATGAAAACCCAGATCCCTTCTGGTACTTAATCCAGCACCCTTTCTATTATAGCAAACCTCCTTCTTGATGTAACATACTACAGAGAGAAATCAAAGGTCCAAGTTCTCTCACCCAGGAAAAATTCGTTTTAATCATGATCAGATGAGAACACACAGTGATGACTTAAAATAAGTTCCTTTTTAGTGATGGGTCGTGGTGGGGATGATTCTGTTGAGCTTTAAAGAAAAGAGCTCTGGTCTCAGGTCAACTCCTAGGCAGAGATGACATTACCTTTTTATATTCCACAGCACAAAACAGTCACATCATCAAATTTTCACTCAAGGTGAACGAAGACATGAGAAATTTGGAGCAGATGACCTGAGTTTTCAATAAACTCTGGAACAGCAAAACCTCTTTTCTGTGAGCTGTTTGTCCTGGTCGCATAATTTAGAAATCCTAAAGAATTCAAGGGGCTGCAAGAGAATAAGAGCCCAGTTTCTGGGGACATCAGTGGTACATACTCTAGGCCAGTGGTTCTCAACCTATGGGCTATGACTCCTTTGGGATGGAATGAACCTTTCACAGGGGTCACAGGGGTCGCCTAAGATCATTGGAAAACACTTATTTCCATGGTCTTAGGAACCTAGACACCGCTCCTCTATATGTCTCCAGGCAGATCTGGCCACATGCAGATACACCCACATACGGCTCTTAAAGGGCCAAGACATTAGGAAGGTTGAGAACCATTGCTCTAGGCAATAATTTCTTGGTGCTTAGAGTTAAACAGATGGTATCATTTGAAGGACATGTAGCCCTCCTTATCCATCAGTCCTCACCTTAATGCCTGAACCTGAACCTTACTCTGCTATTGGCAAGTGCCAACATCTTCAGTGAATGCTGATGAACTGACTTTGAGGAGGTGGTGTGCCAGGGTCTGGTGTGCCAGGGTCTGGTGCTCCAGACCGAGGAGGAAGGAGTCAAAATGTACTGTGGGAGCAAAACATCAAAAAGCAGCAAGATTAGGATTGGTTAAGACTAGGTCTTAACATTTTCCAGTGTACATCGTAACCAGTGAACCTGTATACTTTTTAAAAATATATAGTTGAAGATGGACCCCACATCATTGTCATCATGATTGCTAGCATTTGTAAAGTGTGTTAAGCTTTATAAAGAGCTCTACATGTGTTATATTCTTTGATCCTCAAAATATCTCTATGTGGTCATTATTATCTGCATTTTGCTGATGATGAAACTGAGACTGAGAGAGGGTAAGTGACTTGTGAAATAGCTAGTTGGTGTCTGAGGCAGATTCTGAACTCAGGTCTTTGTATAGGTCTATTACTGCGGTACATTGTTGGCTGGTAGAATAACACACACCTTTATCCAATTAATTAATAAGTACCTTGGTTTAACTGAAGTAGCTTCTGGAAATGACCTCCGGCAAGATGGCTCATCTATCCAGACTGATCCAGAAATGCTGAGAGCAGCAGCTCATGCGAGGTTAACTGTAGGGAATGTTTTCCTTTATACACAGACTAGCTACTGAGCTGCTGAGCAGGTAATGTTCTGGGATTTCTTTCCAAGGGCACCTTGAGAGCTTTTCATGGGCAAGTGAAAGAGATGCTCAGGGCTCTATCACCCAGCAACATCCCTATTGCATTACTTTCTCCGTCACTACCACAGATTCTGATATGCCTTAATTTCTCTGCCCGAGGAAGCCATGAAACTTCTAGGCTTGTAGGCTAGGACGATTTTATCTTTGCATCCCCCTGACGTGTCCATACCACAGTGCATTGTACTTTTCTGTAGGTCAGGTCATGAGGGTTTAGCATTTCACTGCCCTGAGGAACTCCTGATGTAGAAATTCCCTCCCCTGAAGCAGAGTGACAACTTCACAACTTCATTATAGAAAGTTACCTGGGGTCCATATACCCTTGTATGAAGTAGGTGCTTAATATAATTTTTTAAAAATTCAATTCTATTTCTCTTCCTCATGAAGAAATAATGAAGATTATTAAGTTATACATGATCTTATTTGTAAGACTACACCGGACTAGGAATTAGGACACTTAAGCTTTAGTACCAATTCTAACTAAGGAGGGTCCTTCTGTTCTTTGGACCTCTATCTGTTAAATAAGGGGTTGGATTAGATCTTGTCTAAGGATTCTTCCATTTCCAACTTTCTACGGCACTTCTATCTCCATGTGAAACCCTTAAGGGCCTGAGGCCCCAGAAAATTTGGTCATTTACTCAGGATGTTACTCTTTGAGGCAGGGCACCCAAGGAAACCATCCAAAGCTTCAGTATATGAGTTAGTTCTCTTGTATGATGACTCAGTTTATGTCTTCCGAGGCTGGGTGTTCTTTCTTTGAACATTATGCTTCTTATTTTCAGGCTTCAACTCGCTTGTAGGTGGAGTGATGGGGTTCTCCATTCTTCTCAGTGCAGAAGTGTTCAAGCACAATGCGTCTGTCTGGTACCTGGATGGGAGCATAGGAGTGCTGATTGGCCTGACCATATTTGCCTATGGAGTCAAGTGAGTTAAATTTGTGTTCTTATATTTCACTTGTTCTTTAAGAATATTTCTCTATCATCCTCTCCCCTCAGCCGTTCTCCCACTCTATATCCAGGGATATATAAGTAAATTTAAGAGCTTAATAGTGCGGCTTTATATCTTTTAACATTAATTCAGGGGCTTAGGAAAGCGTGTTAACTTCAGGCCATTAGGAAAGCATGTATTCCACAGTAGCTCTAGTGTGCTGAAGTACACATCATGATAAGATACTGAATACATATTTCAAATTGTTTACTCTGACAATGAGTAAATATGATGCTTGGTCCCCTCATAGTCTATATGAGTACAGTCATCTCTCACTAAGTACCTAACTGGGAATAATTGGAATCATTGTATCTAATGACATGAAAGAAAACTCATACTATTTTATAATAGCGTTGAGTCTGTCATTCAAAGTTGTAGTTCCAATTTTAATTAACTATTTCTAATAGCCATTTTTTAAAAAGTCAGATTGATTTTAAACTTCAGGGTTTTACCAGTGGTTCAGTGGAATATTATGATAGTGTTGTTGATGATGAAGATGATGATGATGAAGCATTTATATGGCACTTAGAATTTTCAGAACACTTATAAATATTATCTCATCGGATCCACCTAACAATGATGGGAGGTGGGTGCTGTATTGTCCCCATTTGATAGATGAGGAAACTGAGGCAGAGTTGCCCAGGGTAACATTAGTTAACAACTAGTATGTGTCTGAGGTAGGATTTATGTTCAAATGGTTGCCAGACTGGTGAGGTATTGAAGTGACCTTATTTTTGTTTTATTTTTCAGATTACTCATCGACATGGTGCCTCGGGTGAGGCAGACCCGCCATTATGAAATGTTTGAATGAAGGTACCTGGTAGGGGCAGAGCCAGCTGTCCCCTACCCTGCATCAGTAGCATGAGGACTCTCACAAGTACAGGCAGATGGTGCCAACATTATTTAATTGAACATCCAATTTCTTTTTGGGGAATTTTCCTTTGTAAAGTTTGTTCTAATGGGAAGTAGATCCATAAAAACAGATAAGTCTGTGCACTGCTCATCCCTCAGTACCACAGGCTCCCTTTCCCTATTAAAGTGCATCACTTAATTTTCCAGCCCTAACTAGTGGACACTTTTTTGTGCTCTAGAGTAAAAATCTTCTCATGGGTAGGATAAGACCTCTACTTAGTAATCGAGGCCCATTCTGAAAGAGTTTTATATGTGACATTGGGAGCTCTGTTTCCACTCAGTGAGGCTAAGGGGACCCATAGCTTTCTCCTACCCAGTCATCCCTTCAATGACATTCAAGTATGGCCCTCTAATTTCTAACAATGTATTTAATTGGTTTCATACTGTTTTACTAATCTTAAATCTTAACCAATTAGTTTAAAAGAAACTACTCTATTTTTAAAGTACTTAGTGACACATATAAGAGCTTTGCATGGACCAACCAAGCACATGTCCCTTTTCAGTGACCTTCAGAACTTGAAAGTAACTATTAAAATGGATCCATTTTTTGAGAAGTAAAAACTGAAGTCTTTTATTTGTAAAAAATAAAAATTATATATATGATCTATATGCATATATCTATATGCTCTGTTAAAAGTGGTAAATGGTATACGATGGTGTGTTAGTGATGATACACTCTTCTCTAAAGAGCAGGATGTTTTCAGTTTGTGCAATTTGTTAGATTAGACTCTGCTGTAAAAATGTTCATCCAACACAAGGCGTTCTATACCTCTAACACTGTTGCTTCTCTAAAGTAATGGTGTATGATCAATAAAAATATCTATTTTATATGGTATGGGGAGATAATATTTTGAAGTATTTTTCACTCTGCACGTGTGAGGCCCTTATTTTCCCTGGATGATGCTTTTCTTAGTTGTGGGGGCTTTTTGGTCTATGATTTCATTCCTGTGTTACATATTCCATCCACCAATGTAGATGAAGAATACCTCTGCAGCTTTGTTTTAAAGTTCCTTGGAGCCACCAAGAGATTATGATTTGCCACGGGTCACACAGATAGCATGTATCACATAATTACAGGTAATAATAATTACAGAACCTGAACCCAGGTCCTCCTGATACCAAATCTGGCCTTCTATCTACATTGCCCCTCTAGATAGTGACTACAGAATATGAGGAAAATAAATAGATCCTACTGTATGTAATCCCTTAGTCTCCAATACTTATGTGTTCTAGGTTATTGGTGGTGAGGAGGTATGTGCATGGGGGTATGGAATGCGCATTGATTAAGTGCCTCCTGTGTACCTAGCACAATCTCATTTGCTTTTCAAAACGACTCTGTGAGGTAGGTGCTATTAGATCCCCAATTTTATAATTGAGGAAACAGGCAAAAGTTAGTGACTTGCCCAGGGTCACATAACTAGTAATTATCAGGGGCCATCTGTGAAATCAGGTCTTCTTAATTCCAGTTCTAGTGCTCTTTTCACTGTGCCGCCTCCCTGCCTCTGGCAGTAAGTTTTCTGTCAAATATTTAGAGAGAGAGCAGGAAAGGTACAATGGGATGAAAAGAGCAGTTCCTTTTAAGATGAACTAAATGGTTGCTGATATCCCTTCTGACACTTCAATTCTGTGGTCCTAGCAGTATCTCTTTAGACCACTGGATAGATGAACAACCAACATCTCCATTTTAGAGGTACAGAGCCTAGAGCCTAGAGGTTGGGCATTAGAAGCCCAAGGGAACATCAGCAGAGTTGGCGTTTGAACCAAGGCCCTCTGAATTCAAATTCAGGGTTTATTTCACTCAGTCAGTACGATTTAGCTATCAAAAAAAGCAAATATAAGCTTAGGCTGCACTCACAGATACATGGGCATTGTCACACTGAAGTCTGCCCTTGCCTGCCTGTCTGGAATAGTATGCTTGGTTCTGGGAATAACATGATGAGGGGAATGCTGGTAAACTAGGGTATGAACAGAGAACAAGGATAGAGAAGGATCTGGAAGAAGTAAAAGAATTCAGGCTATTTGGTTTAGAAGTAAAAAGATGTGGGAGGAACGGTGGGGTTATTGTTCAGTTGTGACCTCATTTAGGGATTTGTGGCAAAGATAGTACAGGAATTTGCCATTCCCTTCTCCAGCCCCTTTTACAAATGAGGGGACTGAGGCAAACAGGGTGAAGTGACTTGCCCAGGATCACACACCTAGTAAGTGTGTGAGGCTGGATTTGAACTCAGAAATTTGGTTTTCCTGATTCCAAGTCCAGTGCTCTATCTACTGTACTGTACACATAGCTACCTTGGTGTGGGTAGGTGAGAGAAATGATAGATGTCTGCAAATACTTCAAAGATTGCTATGTTTAGGAGAGATTAAACCCAATTTTCCTTGGCCTCAGGAAAAAAAAAACCAATGGGGAATTATTTAGGGAGGCAGTTTTTGGTTCAGTATATAAAAAAGAACTTCCTAACAATTACTGCTATTCAAAAATACAATGTGACGTTAATGTTGAGCTTTAAGGTTTACAAAGTCCTTATCTCACACACTACAGCCCTGGGAAGGAGAAAGTGCAAGAATTATCTTCATTTTGGTGTGTTATGAGTCTTTCTCCCCAGCTGCAGCTCAACAGCTGGTCTGTAACTTAAGTCTTAGACCCCAAGGAGTTATGATTTGCCTGTGGTCACATAGCCATTCTATGTCAGAGGTAGAATTTGGAGTCAGAAAGATACTATTGTTCATGGTTGGCACTCCACATAATATGCCATATTGCCTACCTACCTGATTTTATAGACTAGGAAACTGAGGCTCAGTGACTAGCCCACCATCACACACATCAGAGTAGGGAAACATGACCTCGAATCCTGCCTCAAAGGTCAGCACTATGTGCCACCCCACACACCCTTCTCAGAGCCACCTTGTGATACAAGGCCTCCATGATTGTGTGAAAGGTTAGGGTAGATGACTTTTAAAGATCTTTCCAACTCTTAAGACTTCAAATTCATAGAATCACACATTTAGAACTGGAAGAAATCTTAACAGATCATCTGGTCAAATCTCCTTCATTTAGCAACTTTTGGCCAAAATCACATAGGCAGCAAGGAGTGCAACTAGGCCTTGAATTCATCTCCTCCAATGTCAGGTATGATGCTTGTCCTGCTCTGCCACAGACGTGTGTTATTCAGTGTGGAACTGATCTACAAGCATTGCCTCTTGTAAAGGTGGGGTGAGAAGGTGTAGTGTTCAAGGCTTCTTTTTCCCCAGTGCTCTGCTAATATTATAAACTCTAGGCTTCCAATTTCTTTACCCCTAAAATGAAGATGTTGGGTTATTAATCTACCCCTGGTCTCATGGTATCATACACATCTAGTCAGAGTGGGGCCCTAAGGCCACGGGGAGCACTACGTACCAGCTTCAGGTGTCTCTTCACCTCAACTTCTTGCATCAAGGTTCAATGGTACCATCTCGGTTTACATGGGGATATTTGGTCCAAGAATGAATCCAATGCCCTAAACTCCATGGACCACTCAAGATTTTCCCAGTTTTCTCTCTACTACCTCCAAAGCAAATCAGAGGCAAAAAGGCTCTGGAACTTCTCTCTAGCTCTGATCATTATTAAAACAGGACACAAATGAAAGCTTCTATTCTTTAGAAAGTTACTTTCCTCAACCCAGAGGTAGGTAATAGAAATAATTATTTATATCTTAGAGGGAAAGGGAAGAAACATTTATATAGTGTCTACCATTTGACATTTTATTCCCTTTGGTCATGGTACTTGACCTCAAAGAAGAACTAGGTTAATACACAGGCTCTCCTCTCAAGATACCAGGCTTGTTTGTTTTTAAGGATAGTTAGTGCAGGAAAACTAAATGCTTCAATGAAATACGTGTGTGCATGTGTGTGAATTTGGCCTTTCCTGGGCTATTGTACTAGCTGGTTTTTATCAGGGCATTATTACAGAGAATTCAAATCATAAAGTAAAGCTAGTTCCCTAGTTCCCTTTTTCCATACATGTGGAGAAAGAACATACAGGGACATATGGTCTGAAGTTGATGTGAGAAAGAGTAAAGAGTACCCCCCTTCCCATAAGTATTTTAAATTGCTAAAGCTTTGGTTGTCCCCACTTCATCTTGAACCACTCCTTGGTCATGCCATTAACAATTAGTTTCAATGGGCTGTATTTTGAGCAACCAGACAGAATTCAAGTGAGTACTGTATATGTATTCTGGATTTCCCCTCCAAAAGAAAAATGAGTCCCACCAGTCACACAAGAAAAAAGTTTATTGAAAAATAAAGTTCTCCCTAGTTTTCTCTACAACAGTGAAAAACAAGCATCGTTTTCTATGCCAGTAAAGTACATTCAGACATTTACACCTTATTTTTAGAATCCCGGACTATTAAACCTCAGGAACTGAACAATAGGAAATAGTTGCAACCAGTATTTGGTGAGCTGCGAGCTGCTTGAAGAGTATAGTGGAACACAACAGTCTGTATATTTAAACTAAGCTTAAAAATATCAAGGTTATGAATTCAAACTATAGTGGAAGGGATATTACATCCTTTGGCATCAGATTTACCTTTCACAAACCGATTGCTCCTAATATCTGGACAGACTGGTTAAAAACAAAAACAAACCCCCAAATTTCACAGATTCCAGCTGTCCTGTAGTTTGCTCTCTATGACTGATACCAATTGACTTTGAGGTACGTGGAGATGTGTGGCAGGACCGCCTTTAGCCTGAGGGCCCTCCGTTATGCCTCAATTATAAACCTTTGCCCATAATATTTTTGGCTTCCATATCTTTCTCCTCTCCCCCATTCCTCTAAAAAGCACCATTTACAAAGGTAAAGTTGGCAATGCTAGACATTAATTTCCTGAAATCCTTCTAAAAATACGGCTCCCCTTTTGGTCTTGAGAGATTATTCACTTGCCTACAACTCCCCATTCAGTGGGTAGAGATCCATTGCCCTAACTTCATAAATTCAAGTAATTGGGATGGAAGTGGGTGGCAAGGTGATACATTCTATGACATCTTCCTTTTTTTGTATCCACAAAAGGGTGGAAAAGTACAAAAATGTCCATTCAGTTGAAGAAGCAGTCAAGGTTTTTATGTCAATGGATTAGTTGGTGTTCCTATATGTTTTCATTACAACCATAAGAGGCGGAGCACATAAAAGAAATAGCTTTTTAAATCTATGATGTTCCTTCAAGGGAATTAGCAAGCAGACTTATAAGGAAAAGTCTAGAAACCAGGGAGGAAAAAAACTAACTGGCATTTCAGTAAGCACTCATTTTATTTAAAAAGAATGTTAATAGCCTTGTCCAGGTCTTGACCTCTTTGGGAATTATACTTTGGAGAGGTAACATCCAACATTATGTTCACACCAGCTTTAAGGGCAAATTCTAGAATTCAGTCTCCTTAGGACTTGAGCAAAACTTTATTCCTTTAAGTTTGGTGCAAAGATCATGAGATGACTAACAACCTAGAGTCTGATGGGGGTGATAACAGGACTGCTCACAGCGGGTACTTATGGATTCCCCCCATCCAGAAGGGGGCAGCAAGTTACCCTAGAAAGTAGGGAGAAAGAAATTAGCTCTATATTGAGTATCTGAAATATAATAAAGTCTCATTTATTTGAAATTCAGAGCGGAAAACTAAATCAAAATTGTCTGAAAAGGTGCTTTTCATTCGGTATATAACTTCTACAAGGCAGAGGACACTTTAAAGATTAAATTAACAAAAATTAAATGAACGCTTCTGAAGATACTTATGGAAGAGGGTCCAGTTGTAAGAGAGACCCATCCCTAAATTTTGTTTCATTTAGGGCTAATATGCTACATATTTCAAGTGAACCAACATATTTCAGGTCACAAAGTATTAGAAACCCAGGAATTAGAATTTAGATTAGCAAGGCCAAGTACTTAGGGCAGTCTAGATGGATAATTCTTACTAGGTCAGTCAAAGAATAGTATTTTCATTTAGACACTTGGAGATTACCATATATGGAGTGTATTTACTTTTGCTATATTTTATGTTGTGGAAGGACCTGAAATGTTAAGGAATCATTTGGTCCTATATAGCTTTTTGGAATGAACCACAGAGAGAGCAAGGCCCTTTGGCCATTAAATATCTGGTTTTCCATTTCTCTTGGTGCCAACATGAATCAAAGACAGTTTCCTTCAGCTGTGGGAAATGGCTATCTTCTCAAATTACATGTGAATTTATTCCCATTTGTCTCTTCCAATGAAGATACTTTATAGCCATATAAGGCTGAATGGGGCTTAAAGAAAGCTGTTAAATGAATTTAAATATGTTTTTAAATAATAAATAAAATAATCCAGGCTTAGGACAGAAACACATAAAATGGAGCCTGTCATTAACAAAATAAACAATTTTCTAACAATTAAGTATTTTTCATTAAAACAAGCCCCTTTATTCAGGGGGAAAGCAAAAGAGTTTCTCTCCCAGGTTTAGACACAACCTAGCATTGTGAGAGAGGATAAAATGTGGAGAAAACCCAGCCAGGCCTTTGGAAATAGCGGTCCCCAGGAGAATGACTTGAATTTGTCTTGACTAGAGAGCATATAATTGTAAACATTTTCAGTTAGACCCTTAACTCTTTACCACTCTCCTAAACTTGATCTGGGACTCACTGAAATGTTGAGAAAATCTCCACATCCAGTTCGGGGGGGAAAAAAAAAAGAATCACTACCTCCTTAGTCCTTACAAATACTTAAATAATAAGCCCCCTCTCTGACAAGTTATTCTCCTTTTTCATTCCTACGTAGCCAACAAGCTAATATCCTAGAGACAAATTTTGAAAATCTTTTGAAAATCTGAGGTTCTTCTTTAATGCCAATCTACTCACACAAGCCATTTTATAAGGGTCATTCTTTGATCCCCTGAAGGGTTGAGTGAATGTGTCTTCTATGTCCTCCCACCATGAGACTGAGAATTGGGTATAAACTCCACTTTCTCACTCATGGCCCTCTTGATGAAGATTTTTGACCAAGGGGACGCCACAAAGAATGGACCTTTGGAAGGAATGATGATAATCATTTTTTTTTCTATATGTCATTTTTTTTCCTGCCTTATGCATTCATGGGGACAGAAAGGGCATTTTGGAGAACACGTGCTACACACCTACATTTAGAACAAGGTAGACTCATGTGGCAGAACTGGGGTTCTGTTATACTCCTTCAAACAGCATCTGGCTCCCAACACATGACCCCAAAGAAAAATGAAAAGGCACATGATTTAAACAATAAATATAGCCTAGGAAACAGAATTTGACGTTTCTAAGCACGAGGCCACATTTGAGAAAGGAACAAATTATGGGCAGCAGCAGCAACAAAAAAACCTAAGTAAAAATGCAGAAAGCCTCTTCATAAATGTGCAAATCAAGTTGCATATATGAAATAAATGAGGTTTTTATTGGCATTTAAAAACAGTGTCTATTTCTCCACTTTACCTTTCAAAGGTAAGTTTTTTCTGTTAACCATCTTTAATAAATTATGTTAATTTTTTTCTTAAATTTTCTAAGCTCTTAGGATCACAATAAAAAATCAGAAGTCACTCAGAACAAAAAGGTACAAAATCAGAAAGGAAAGTCTAGGAGAGCTATGCTTACAGCTTAGGATAACATTGGTTATGCTTAGGGGTTTGCATCCCACCCACTCCCCCCCACACACATTGTTAATGACTACAAATTTGCTTAGGATTCCATCTAGGCCTGCAATTGGCACAGACACAAAAGTCAGGGGCAGGGATCTGAAAACTCCCTGGCCAAAAGGACAAGAGGCCTATGTGACCAAGGCCCTCCTGATTCTCCCTCCCAAAGGGTTGACCTATAACTTATGACTTAAGTCAATCCTTTTGCCTTTCCCAGGCGAAGGTGGGGGAGGGAATAGAAAGCTGTCATCCATCTCCTTCAACAGCCAATTGACCAGATATGACTGCTCTTGAAACTCAGCTGATTCCAGTTGTGTCTTTGGACCTTGGTCCTGATGAAAGAGGCATAGATCCAAATCTCATGCCCGGGGTCGGGGAAAAATGCCCTGGGCAACCGCCAGATTGACTGTGACACCATGACTCCCAGGAATGTTACAAAGCTAGTCCTCACAACAACCCTGTGAGGTAGGTAGTTCAAGTATTGTGATATCGATTTTACAGAGAAGTTTAAGTGACGTTCCTAAGTCACAAAGCAAATCTGGGCCTCTTCAGACTCTAAGACTAGTTAGTACTTTTCATTATAACACCTTGCAGGGTAACAAAAACATAAGGTGAGAAATCTCCTCGCAGGCCTATATCCAGTGTGTGCTTGGGGGAACAAAAGGAAGTGGAACTATTTAATCTTGGAATTTCTCTCTCGGCTGTCTGACAGGCAGGCTCTATTGGAGCAAAATGGCATTAAGGAGCTGCAGCTGTGTCCTAGGACACCCAGAAAGGAGGCCTACAAAGGAAGCATGCCGGCTTCTCCTTTCAGAGAGAAGGCCTCTGTCAGTTTCCACCAGCTCTCTCCTCCAACATGGGGGAAGCGAGCAGAGTGCTGGGAAAGCCAGCCTTTGTCTGCTGTCAGCAAGAGCTGAGAAGTCAGAGGCTCCCTCTGCCGGCCTCAGAGAAGCAGCGGTGGCTCCCGGCTCTGGTGACACAGTGCTCACAAGATGGCAGTGTCAGCTCGTCTACAGGATGGGAAAACAGCTGGTTCCCTCTGTACTCCTCACACAATGCAGGCAGCAGGTTGGCAGAATGCTGCCTTTCTCTGTGTACCCATGGAGAAAGGTGATGGGTGTCTGAAATGTCACAAGGAAGTGGAGCAGGGGTGTGCCTGGCTGCATAACATGACTGCCAAGGGATTTTGGACAGGATCCCTCTTGAACTTGGTGCAGCCCTCACTACATAAGGCCCCCAGAAGCAGCATCCTAAGCAAAATCTCACATCACAAGTAAGTTGCTACTTATTTGATATACCCCTACATTAAATGCTTATAACAGGGATCTCTCTCCTATGACTAACCCTGCAACATCACTGCCCATGAATGACCAGGGCTGGTGAGGTTAGGGTGTGTGGAGAAGAGACAGTGAAGAAATCAATTCAAACTCTAACTCTGGGTCTTTGGCAGCCCGTGTAGAGCTGAGGTCATACATTAGGTATAATTTAGGAGAAGGAATGGGGTCACAAAGGCAGGGAGACATCAAACTTTCCAGACACAAAGTCTCATTAGCAAGGGCTCCTCCCCTGTCTTGTCTCTACCAATTCTACAAACCACAGCTGTGGGCATCAACTGTACAGAAGCCTAGTGCTCCCAGGGTGACCTGCGTATTTCTCAAATCTGAGTGGCAAGGAGGGTCCCATCTGTTTCTTCCCATTGAACTAGTCACAAAGAAAAGCCACTTTCTTGTTTAAAATTCTTAGAATCCCAATGAGAGATGAAGACAGAGGAAAGGAACATCTAAGGAGAGATCTTCCCAGCATCCAGTCTCTTTTGATAGAATACATTTCAATTTGTTTGTCTTCCTATCAGGGGACACAAATTCAACCCCCCCCCCAAAAAAAAAACAGAACTCTGTGGGACCATAAATTAATTCCAATAAGGATAGAACCAGAGACTACCTTCCCTTCCTGACCCCCATTCAGAGATGTACTTTTTATGAAACCGATCAGCTAATCAAAATATCCAACATTGTGATATAGGGCTGAGCAGAATGAATTATTGGGTGATGGGATTCCTAGGGCTAAAGGGGGTGATGCCCTCCGGGGTACCTACAGGCAAAATTATCTCTGTTCTACACACTCACCCTTTTCTCTTGGTTTTTCAACAAGCATCCACAAAGACCTTTGCTTGACCCACAAAAGCAAAACAAAATGGTGCCACTTGAGAACCCCAAAAAGTGAAGATTTAGGTGGAATAATTTATAATCATTTATTCTGCTCAAGAAGCCTGTCTTATCTTTCTTCCCTCCCTGACCTCTGCACTACTAGACCTTAAGGAAACATCTCATTCAATCTGAAATCTTTAGAGGAGTGAGCAAATTCTTTCTCTATGTCACAACATCTCTCCTGACCATACGGTTTCACATCAGCTATTTCCCTCAAAGTCAAAGGCTGTTAGGTCAGGGTGGGATTTTTTAGTTTCATCTTTCCTTCTCACCTCCCATTCCTTCCAGTAAAATTTAGGTGAAGGGAAAGTACAAATTGGAAAGCTAAAAATATTATTCATACAACACTGATTCCCTGTATTGTTTTATATAGATTACTGGAGTTGAAGGGGAAGAGAGAGCTTTCTCTTGTAAAATTGCACCACCTGATGGGTTTTAGCTCTAGGCTCTTGGGGAACTCCCCGAGCACTGCTATTCCCAATCATAAAACTAATGTCTTTCTAAGCTGCCTGAACTATTCCTCTCACCTTTGCTGAAGAGATATCCAAGTAAACTGACTGATGCCTTGGAGTGTACCATTTGGTTTTAAATAGCAGAGCCTTCTGTCTGTTCTACAATTTGTCACTCTTTGGGAACCTTCTCAGTGTGCCCCTCAATCTAATTCCCTGACCACAGCTGTACATCAAATTCTTGGCACTTCCTTCCCTTCCTCCACCATCTCAAACTATGCTGGAATGCTATTTAGTGAAAGTAGAAGATGGAAAGAAGGAAAAAAAATGCATTATTCCTTCCCTTTCTTCCCTAACCCTCCCTAGCCCTCCCACAAATAAATAAGTTAGTGGATTTAGAAATTTTTCCCACACAAGAGTCTTCATGGTCGTCTTAACTTTTTTTTTTTTTAATGAAGCATGGAACTTCATTTATTTTTACCCAAGAGCAGCTGGATGGTTTTGGAAGAGTCTCACCACAGTTGCTCACTGAAGTTTTTTTTTTTAAATCCCAACCGTGAGGAAGTTAGTCCATTGCACTGTCTCTCTCTTTCTCTCTCTCTCTGTTTTGTTTCCATTTAGAACTCCATTTTGTTGTTTTAATTCCACCTGTAGCAAAATCAACATCTAAACTAAAAGACCAAAGAGTTCTGGCAGTCAGGGCAGTCCTTGGACCAACCCATCCCTCCCTGCCCCCAGCTAGCTTCCTTCCCAGTTGAATCAGATGGGGCCTGGGATGTCTGCTGCTATAGGCAGTCTTGACAGAGAGCTACTTGGCCCTTGATATAGTCCCTGCAAGGGCATATTCTCTTGTGCTTGGGGTGGGCTCCCGCGCAGCTGAACAGCAAAAGATCACCTTGAAACACACAATGTTTTTTCTTGTCGTCATACGAGGGCACCAGGATGTCATTGGACAGTTCTGTGGTGTGGCATACCACCTCGTACCTATAAAGGAAAGGACAGGGAGACAGGGAGTTTAGATCAAGCCACTAAGTGTCCTGGAAACCAAACTGTTCCCTGGAAACTGTCCCTGGATTGCTTTGTTGGATTGCTGGTGAAGTCAGAGTATTAGATATGATGCCAAGAGAACCTGGACTCAAGTACTAGGTCAGCCACTTACATCCTCAGTGACTTAATCTCATTGGCCCTCAGGCTTTTCATTTGTAAAAAGAGGAGGCTGGCTCAGGTGATCTGGAAGCAAATTTTAAACCCTAAATCCTACCTTCTAGTGAGGGGTCCGGCCACAGAGCTTACAAAAACAGAACTTTACTAAAATACTGACTATAAATGAAATTCAACATTTTTGACATCACTATCAATTGCTGTTTGGTAGCTTTATACTGGACATTCCACTGAATATATGAAATACAGTAAAACTTCATTTATTTGAAATCCAGAGGGGCAAGAGTCATTCTGGTTTAACCACAAATAACATCTACCCTGCAATCACTCACTTTGCTCTCAGCCTACCAAGTCTCCACTCAAACCTGCTACTGAAGCTTCAAATGTCCTCCCTTTGGTTTTGTACCTCTAGAATTCCTGCCTTTCCTCTAAAGCCTAATTATACAATGCTACCTAACCTCCTCCAAGAAGCCTTCCCTGATTTCCAGGGTTGAAAATTACTTTTTCCCTTGTTCTTCCTGTAGTACTTCATTTTATAACTTGCAAATGAACTTGTGAAAAGACTATGCAATGATCCCATCTATGTGTGTCCACATGTTTGTGGGTCTCATTTTCTTAGAAGGTTATAAATTCCTTGAGAATAGGGAGCATTTTTTTTATCCAACTTTTGTAACCCTTTCTGAAGACTGTCCAGAAGGGCAGTGGTTGGCACATCGTAGGCACTTAATATTTTTGTTGTTGTCCAGTTGTTTCAGTTGTGTCCAACTCCTTGTGACCCCATTTGGGGTTTTCCTGGCACAGATACCAGAGTGGTTTGCCATTTTCATCTCCAACTCATTTTACAGATGAAGAAACAGAGGCAAATCGGGTTAAATGACTTGCCCAGGGTCACACAGCTAGTAAGTGTCTGAGGCTGTATTTGAACTCAGGTCTTCCTGATCCCAGGTCTGGAGCTCAATGCACTAGGTAACCTACCTGCCCTAATAAAGATTTATTGTGTTTATGCACATACACACATACATATATGCATTAGAACATACAAATATGGCACAGGAGATAAGAGATCTGATTTGGAAGCCAGGTATTTCCAGCTCTCTCGCATGCTAGTTATGTGACCCTGGTCAAGGGGTGTGTTGGTAAATGTCTAACAACTGCTCGCCCTCCAAAAATATTCAGGACACACTTTTTAGTTTAATCCTCATTATTAACACTCTATTAAGTCTAGACAATCGACAAAACAATAAATCAAGCCTTGATAGCATTTGGTGACTTCCCAGGTGAAAATGCTCACACTGAAAATTCAGCAATTGTTTTGAGTTGGCTCCATTACACCCTGGATTTGGCACAAGTCTCTTAGCCTCTCAATATTCTAGGTAACTAGAAGACTACAAATTACAGAGAGGGACTGACCTGCTCTCGTAGGTGTTTCTTCACCTGAGAATTTCCAACATAAGTGAAACCACCAGCCCAGGCCCTATTCCTAACTTGACATTATTATGGCAGATCCTTTGGTGTATACATTGCTTATCCTGTCCCTGCACCTATCTGATAATGCTCTGTGGGGAAAGAAATGAGCATAATCCCTGATTCCTGCTTAGGTATAGTAGGTGTTTGGGGTTTTTCCACCTTTACTTTCAAAATGATGCCATGATGTTATGTTCCAATGTTAAGTCAACTCCTCCCAAAACATGTGCCCCCATGTGGCTGGGCTAGAGTACACTGGAGAGTCCAACTGCTTAGAGAAGCTAAGGACTTTGTACCCTCACTCCCTGGAATCCTCTGCCAAGCCAAAGAAACCCAGCAGGTGTCAATTAAGGGATGTAGGAACACTTCTCAGGAGGACATCCTAGTCTTGTCTATAAGGTGCTGTTGCACAAAGTTCCAAGTTAGGGATACGAAGGAGGTTTGTGACTTCTTTTGAACTGCCAACACTGAGCCTCAGAAGGCCAGGGAGAATAAAGGTCATCCATCATGAGGGGATCAGAGAGGAAGAATGGGCTTTACCGATTTCCTAAGAGAGAAAAGAGTAAGTCTGAGACTCTGTGGACCATGCAAGTCACAGTGGATCCCTATTAACCTCTGGGCCTGGACGTTTTTCTCTTTGTGATTGGTTATGATAGAAAAAGAAAGCATAGAAGGGTCTTCCAACCCTGAGGGTTATCCAGAGAAGGGATGTATGAGGATGGTGATTTTTTGGTAGTTCTTAAAAACTTTCTAAATCTGTCTCTTCAACCTGGTCCACCCCCTATCAACAAGGGGCCTTACGGAAGGATGTACTGAAGAGCTACAAGGGACTTTGGAGCTGTCTAAACTCACTCCTTTATTTTAATACAGAAACCAAGCCCTGAGGAAGTTACATAATGTGCCTAAGGTCACACAGGTAATACACAGCAGAGGTGAATTTGAATCCAAGTTTTCTGAGTTAGATTCAGTCCTCTTGAAGCTGGTACTCCTCCCACTATACCATATTACTCCCTTTGCCCTCAATTTGCCCAAAATGTATGGAGTGAGCTGGCCTAAATGCTGACTGTCCCAGCATAGAATTCAAAAGGGATAAATGACCTCTTCTCTGAGGGAGATAGTAGCTGGAAAGAAGTGGCTTCAATGTGGAGCCCAAGGTCTGGGTCCCACCAGGCAAGGTCAACATTTGGAATCAGTTCAAGGCTTAGATCATCTGGATCCACCCCTTTAGTACTAGACTTGAAGGTCAGATAATAAATCTCTCTGGGTGAAATTTAAATCTAATGGGTGGTGCCCCAAGAAATAGCTATTTTACTCAAGCCTGATTCAGCCTACTACACTGGGGTCTCATTATCTATGACACATCCTGCCTCAGTGTGGGATTCTTTATTAATATGGCTTTATCTTGGACACTGTCCAAAGTAATTTAGTTGTTGGAAGTACTGGACCGACCTCTGTATTTCCTGGTGTCATCCACCACCTGGTTCCATGGCTTGCAATCTGAACACAGAATTAAGAGAAAGGTTCTGGGACAGAGGCCTCACTTTCAGGCATGTTGCTTCCCAGGATTAGGCAGTTGGATTTCAAGAGCTCACCCCAGACCAATGATGATGGTGGATGATAATCATGCAACCAAGACTAGTGATAACTAATGCAGATGATTACAAAGCAGTTCACATCCATAGGGTATGACATATGATGTGGAGAAGTTCACAGGGACAATGGATCATAGGCAATAAATGCCTTGATAAATTTCTGCAAAGGATTCTCAGGGGGGATAAGACTATATGTTTGACTAGATAACTCCCCACCATCCAACCTCCCTTCTATATACGTAAGCTACTGTTGAAGGACTCTTTGCATTTATTATATCGTGTGTCTTCCTAAGGACTTCATGGTTTAACAGAGCACCTAAATCATCACTCCAACTTTACAGATGAGGCAGATGAGGTACAGAGAGAGAGGTTAAATTACTTCACCCAAGACACCCAAGAGTCAATCAGAGATATATCAAGGGCCCGAGCATACTGAACTTCCGCTAGAATTGCTGCCTTTCCACTGCCTGCTACATACATGTACATACGTGATTATACACATTCTCAAATGCTGAAGCATGTTCACACATGCACTTTCCCTTGGGTATATGCAGTCTTTTCCCTGTAGCCTCTTAATACATACTTTTTCTCCCCTAGCATCATAATCAGAAATTCCAGTAGGGCAGAGGCTATTTTCCTGCAACTGGGGCTTTTTTTTTGAGACAACTGGCATTTAGGCTACCTTTAACTGACCTTAGAAAAACAAAAGAGTCACTCTCAAACATCTGGTTAGACCACCTGCTTCCTACCCTGCAATACAGGAAGTGACCCAAATCACATGAACTTATCTCCTGTACTTCTAAGTAATTTCCAAGCATGAGATGAGACTGGCTCCCATATCAAGTGCTGGGAACCTGTGCCAGGAAGACTAATGTCTAGTGGCTGGAGATCATTTTGGTTTCACTGTCCCATGTGTTTCCTTTGTGAAGAATACTACTTCTTTACTCTGCTTACATAAATCTTATTCTTTTTCTTCTTTTTCTATTACGTATAAACTTGCTATTCATTCCACTTAAATATATAGTAAAGTTATCATGTTCATTTTTTTCCCTCCCCCAGATGGCTACCACTAGATACAAGTAAATGTGAGTGTATGTGTGCATGTGTGTGTGTGTGTGTGTGTGTGTGTGTGTGTGTGTGTGTAAAACCATTCTATACATACTTCTTTTTATCAATTCTCTGGATGCAGATAGTGTCTTCACATATCCTTACAGTTAATTTGGGTATTTATAATAGTCAAAATGACTTATTTGTTCAAAGTTGTTCTTAAAACAATACTTGCTGTTGCTATATGCAATGTCTTCTTGATTCTGCTCATTTTGCTCTTCATTATTTCATGCAAGTCTTTCCGTGTTTTTCTAACATTTACTTATTCTTTTTAAGGCCTTTCTTTCTTTCTTTCATTCATTCAATCAATCATTTAACAAAGGCTGCTTGAGTCTTTACTAATCTCACATTCTTCTGAATTTCCATACCATTTATAACTCTGTATGAGAATAAATTAGCATTTAATTACATTTGACTGGCCATGCTCTTTCATTGGCATTAGTCTTCCCTACTAAATTCCAAACTCCTTGAAGGCAGGTATCATAGACTTAAGTAATGTGAGTACTGAGAAGAATCTTAGTTCATCTCATTTCATAGGTCAGGGAACCAAAGTCCAAGGACTCTTAGTCACCTTGGCTCTCACTTCCTCAAGATTCCTTCAAGTTCAAGCACTCTCTATAACCTTTCTATAAACCTTTCTTAATCTCAATTTCTTAATCTCAATTGCTAGTGTCCTCCCTCCCTAACTACATTGTATGTATCTGCCTCAAACTTTTTTGTATTTTTTCTCATTTATATTTATTTGGCATATATGAATGTGTGTGCATTACTCACACGTGTATATCTTATACACACATATATACACAGATGTATATGCACACACACACACACACACACACACACACACACACACACACACCTTCCCTGTTAGAATGGAAGCTCCTTGAGAATAGGGATGGTTAAATGGTTTTACTGGTATTAGCTTATTAAATGACTTAGTAGTAGGTATCAAAGTCAAAACCAGTATTCTTTCCACTAAGCCTTACTGTCCAAAGTCATACAACTTGTCACAGGACACTTCTCAAATTCTTAGGTGTGCCTCATAGCCACCAGTGCAGAGCACACCTTGAGGCACTTAGGTGAGATGGGTTAGCTGACTTTTAGCCTCTTGTCATTTAATACCTATTCCCACACTTCAATAGCCTGTGATCTCATCAGTGGGTGGATTCCCTTCTCCAAAGGATGCCTCTTAGAGCTGCCATGGCGGAAAATCTATCATCCTTTGGCCATACTATTGATGATCTTTTCTCAATTTAGCCAGGCTGCTCTTGGGACAAGGGAATCTATGGTCTATCATTGGAACTGTATGTGAAATCTTTCTGGCTTGATAGGAACCTTATATGTTTCTCTGTTGACCCAAGGACAGGAACTCAGATAGGAAATGTGATATTGTTGGCATAGGCAACTCCCTGAATGAGGAAATCTTCTCTACCAGTACAGGACAAGTACCTTTTCTGAACATTTATAGTCTGAAAGCTGGCTTGGCAAAATAGGGCCCTGAGGGTCAAAACTGGCCCCGCTATCTGTTTTTTTACAGCCTCAAGCTAAGAATGGTGCTCTCAACTTGTAGGCCATACAAAAACACAGGGTGGACTGGATCTGGCTCTGAGTTTGCATACCCCTGGCTTTAGAGAGTTTCCCAGAACTCTGAGAGGCTAAGTAACTCACCTAGGGTCACACAGCCAGAATGTGTCAATGGTAGGACTTAATTCAGTCTTTCTAGTTCAGAAATCAGCTCCCTATCCACTATGCCTTACTACCTCTGTCTTGACATAGTCTTCAAAGACTTACAATATGCCATTATGCTATCATTGGAAAATTTTTAAAAATCACAGAATATCAGAGTTTGAAGGAACCTCAGGAACCATCTATTTCAATCCACAGCTGTAACATGAATCCATTGAGAATATCCTAGACATCTATCCAGACTTTGAAGTTCTTCATTATTGGGAAATTCTGCATCTAATGAGGTAGCCCTTTGGTGCTTCTTCCTCCAAATAATTTCTATGGTCTATACAGTTCTTCTCTATTCCTATAATTAAGTTTTAGTTTGAGTCCCC
>CM053596.1:214128797-214162902 GCA_028646575.1 Pseudocheirus occidentalis
ACTCCTCTTTTCATATACATATGAGGAGACAGTCCCAGAGAAAAATGCTTCACCTAATTCATGTGATAATTGGTAGAGTCTAGACTTGAACCCAACTGTTTTGACTCCATGATCTATGTAGTGATACTGTTATTGTTTTCCTACCCATGTGTATCAGAAACTGCACTGGAATGCCCAGGATGGCTGCTAGCACAGGTTCTTAAATCTACTTTACTAGAAAAGATAACTGTTTAAGGGTTCCACAGTTTTTTTAAAAATTACATTCACTAGTTCAAGGAAAAAGTCAGCACTCTGAACTTCAGAGAAAATGCAAAGAAAATACAGAAAAAATTCAAGCAGAGAAATAAAGACCAATAGACAGGGCTCTGACTGCCTGAATACACTTAACATACATCCCTGGATCAAGAGAGCCTTTACATCTGAGCAGGTGGGGAGCTCTGAACATAAGGCCACTCAGACTCTCTAGTAGGGAATCACAAGATCCTTCTCATAAGCGAAACCCCAAAGCAAAATACTGACACAGAGTACATATACACTTGTCAGAATCATAAGATGTCACAAGTCTTGTGACTCAGTGCCTAAGTAGAAATTAATAAAAGGTGTGAAAGCCTTTCTATAAGCAAGCTTCCCCTAAGCAAGCTTCCCTTAATAGGCTCCATGTGAGGCCTATTAATGGGTTAGGAAGGTCTTAAATCCCATTAATATTACACCATCTTTGAAAGGGAGATTATTTCTCCCTTTAGTGTATCATGAATGAGATAAAGGCCCCATCAGTTCTTTAGGTCCTTAGACAAGGACACATTCCCAAAGTTGTTCTCATTAACACTTTGTTGCTCTAGGAAATAATTTTTCAGTCTGGCAAATATTCAGTTAGTCTGCAAAGCCCAGAGAAATCCCGTGCCATTTTTGCCACTTGCTTCCAGTAGGTACCCCAGAGCAGAGAAGGGTACAGTCTGGCCTGAGCTGAAATCTGTTGGATGAACATCCCTGCCCTTTTGTGGCAATGCTGTTTTTGCTATTTACTTTGCTTTACTATTTTTTCCCTACATGGCATGTTAGAAAAAGCTCATCCCCCTTTAAAATAACATTTGGCAGTGTAGCTGTTCAGTAGTGTGTCATTACTGTCGTTCACACCTCTATTAACTTCATGAATGTCTTATTCAGCCTCACACATTTAAAAAGAATGCTCACCTACTACCTCTGGCATCTATTTTCTGTCACTTGGTGAGGAATAGGCCAAAATAGAGACCATCTAAAGCCCAAGAGAGGGCAACAGAGGTGCCAGGAGAGTTATAAGTATTGGTGCCAGGTGTGGCCAACAGAGCTAGACCATGAGAAGCAGGTCGTATATGTTCAAGGAAACCAAATACTTTTGGTGCATAGGACTGGTCCAGTTATGTGTTGCTTCTTGATCTTACTAGAGTATGTTCAAATGCTCTGAGTGGGATTATGACTGAATCACTTAGTCATTGTGAAAGAAATCAGCCAGTGTATATGGTGAAGGTGATTTTTTGCGCATGATGCCAGCAGTAGCTAAAATGAACGAATCTTGAGTTTTGAAATAATGACACTAAAGACCAGTGGAGCTTCGCATCTACAACCCATTCTGCCCATAACTCCTTCCTCTGTGTCTCCAGGCAATTTAAAAGCAATTTATTCTAATCCACGTTAGAGGTGGGGAACTGGAGATGCAGAGAAGCAAATACTACTGGAATGAATGGAATCCCTCACTCTCTTCAGCTCCTCATTATTTCAAAAGGAAGTGAATCTGCTGCTCCTGAAGAGGTTTAGAGCCATATAAAAATAACTGACGCTTAATCAGATTCTGATTCATTATTTTTCATGATGAACCATCTTTCTCTGTTTCTGAACCGAGTGCAGGAAACTCTCTGTTCAGCAGAAACATGTACTCTGAATGCCATTAGCCAACGGGTGCATCATTAGTCCTATCTGGCTGCAAGAAGCAAGTGAGGACAAAAGGTCTTTAGTGATATATTAAATCTGAACCAAAAGAGCTGGGGTGTTTAGTGATTCTGAAGGACAGTCTTGACAGAGAAATGGATTTTGATGATTTAATTGTGTCTCAGAAGGGTAATTCCTAACACTAAAGTCCACTAGTACTATTCAAGTTAGGAAACCAAGATTCACAAGGTTGTCCTTGGAAGCATTTCCCGTTTCTTCCTGCTTTCCAATACAAACGTATCATATCTTCTTACATTGTGTATCTAACCATATTCCCTTCCTCTCCACTACTCTGCTCCCCATCACCAACCCTTCTTAGAAATGAGCTAGTGGAGTAGTATCCCACACTGTAATCCAGCAATCCAAGGATCAATACTAGAAGAATCAGAAATAAAAATGCCTATAGGAAAATGGAAGAAAAAGAAAACAGGTATTTTTGAAGAACTTATTATGTGCCAGGGACTAAGCTGAGCACTTTACAGATACCTTATTTATGAAATCACAAAAACTAGTGTTTATATCCTCACATTTTAAGTTGTAGAGTAGAGAAGTTACAGAACATGATCTACAGTTGCTGTCTATCAGGGAAAGGTGTCTTCCTGGGCACTTCCCTCTTCTTTCTACATCTCACTCTATGATCAGAGCAGGTCAAAGAGGTGCAGTTGGATAATCAGTTACTGCTCAGCAGGCTCCCATGATCCATCTGTAAACTTAGAAGCCAAGATCTCTACCCCTAGTTCAATAGTTTTTAATCTTTTTATTTTTTCGGTCATGGACCATTTTGACTGTCTGGTGAAGCCGATGGAGCCCTCCTCAGAATAATGTCTTCAAAAGCATAAATTAAAATACTTAATAGTATTTTACTATTAAAATAGTATAAATATTTTATATTTATAAATATACTAAAATAGTATAAATAAAATATTTTCCTATTAAAATACTATCTAAAAATAGACTTACAAAGGAAACTAATTATATGAAAAGTTTTGTATACATATACTCACATGCATACATATATAATTACACACACATGTGTACATATACACATATACAACCAAGGGTTGAGAACCCCAGGGTAAGAAATCTTGCTCTTGGTGCTTTCAGCAACTGTTGATTCCCAGACTAGATCCATGAGAGAGGATTGTCATAGTGACATGAATCCAAAAGCTATTTAATTGGTATCTGCTTTGTGCAAGAAACTCTGGTTTGCCCTGAGGGAAAAACAAATATCATTAAGACTTGGTCCTTTACATTATGGAACTTATTTTATATTAGTCTACATTTATTCTGTCTCCTCTTATCTATGTACTTTTTGTTTTTTCCCCTAAAATGGCGTGAGTGAGGATTGTTTTATTTATTGAATTTCTTAGCCCTACCACCTAGCACAGTGCCATGTACAAAGGAGACAGATGCTTTGTATTTCTTCATTGACTGATTGATCTGGCAGGAGCACTATGTCATAGTCACAAATATGTAATATGATATAACGCTCTGAAATTCCGCAGTACATGTACAATAGCAATGTGGTCATTCTAATGTAGGATAGAATAAGGTAGGAGTATAAGGGAGTGACAGGCAAATATTAGACCTGTGGAAGGAAAGATTTTTATGCTAGGGGTTCGAGGCAGCCTTTATGGAAGAAGCAGCCTTTGATCTGGGTCTTAGAAGATGAGTCCTAGTTCAGAAAGTAGAGATGCAGTAGGGAAGGTAAGGAATATGTTGGGTGTGAGAAGTGTGAGCATGAAGGCAGGCAAGCATGTCAGCTGGGAATGGGTTCTTCACCCACTTGCCCAAGATAAGATTTCACTGGATGAGTGCATCGTGATTCAGTGATTGTCTATTTCTAACCAGAAATTTAGACTATGTGAGCATTCAATCTCAAGGACAGTTTTATCCAGTTCCTTTCAGCTCCCTGGTTTTTTTTTAGATTGGGCCTTTTCCTATTCAGATAACTATATTTAGCAGATTTCCTTTTAATGAATGATTAGCATTGTAATGGTTGACACTTCCAAGTGAGGCCCTTGTATAAGTCACTTTAAGAAGGACATCAGCTTTTTCAGGCCATGAGGGTTACACTTGGTGAGGGGTCTCTTGAATCAATACCCCACTTTTCACCTGTGCTCACTGAAAAGTTCTCTTACTCAATAGGATATGACCTATTAATGATTAACAGTACTTCCTGAACACTTGGAAAGAAATATAGGAAAGAAACGAGTGTTTTATTGTAGTCTCTGGATTTTGTTTTCCACAATTTTAATTTGCCCACTTTGTTCTCCTCCTTCTCCCCAAATCTCAAATTAATGAATCTCCCATGAAAGGCTTGCTGCTTTGTTTTCATCCTGGGGATTTCAAGTGACTGAAGTCTGAGGTTGGTTTTTCAAAGAGAATCTAGACAGCTGAGTACAAGAAGCTTGACCTATCCCCAGTGGACTGATCTCTAGTAAAGGTTCTGTGGTTTGGCAGTGACTTTAGCAGGCATCAAGCATTAATGATGCAACATAATGCCTTTTGTTTTCCTAGCATATTTGGGACCTTCTTGTTCTTCTGTGACATTACATTCTAAAAGAGGTTTTTGGAGATGAAATAGCCCAGCCGTCCAGCAGACCTTTCAGTTATTGCCACCCCTCCTTTCACTGTTGGGTTCCCCAGGAGAGGAGAAGCAGGAGTCAGGGAGAATTTCCCTGCCCCACTGTGCAACGCTGGAACCTCACTTTGCTCTTTTGTAAAGTGAGTCTAGTGGCTAGTCTGGCTGATCTCTGAAGTTTCCTTAATGTAACATTCTGTGACTCAGGTCACGTGCACCACAGACAATTCATTCATTTTATATGCACATTTAACATGGTTAGTTCCTGGTGCTATCCCAGGAGCATGCCCTGTCATCTATTTACACAACAGTTTTTATAGCTACCTCTTGTAGATAAAAGTGAGTAACAACTCACATTTATAAGGTGCTTTGCCGTTTGCAGAGTGCTTTCCCCACTATGAAACTAGAGTGTCAGCATATTAAAACAGAGGAAGCAAAGACCCACCAGGAACATGTGACTTCTTTGTAGTGTCAAGACTGAGAAATGAACTTTGGACTTGAAGCCAGAAGCCTTTCCATTCATATATTTTCTGCATCCCATCAGGTTCTCTTTCAGTCACACACCTTCTCCAGAAACTTTGAAGGATGCGGCAGTTCATGTTATAAGACATGAAAGAAGTCACAAACACATATTGTGAGGAACACTTAAGAAAAATATTTTCCTTGCTGCTCCATACTTGCCCTACCTCCCTTGTATGTATAGCAAAAGCTAGATTTACATTTTATGTAAAGCACTGAAAAACTATGTGTCGTCACATGAAGTAGAAACTGGACTTAGACTGTCATCTGTGTACTGACTATATAATCTCTCACCAGTCCAAACTTTCATGGCCTGAGAAAGCTTATGTCCTTCCTAAAATGCCTTACACTTGGGGCCTAACTCTCCTGGCACTCTCATTCATTACAATGAAACGTTCTTAAGATAGTAATTTGAGAGAGAATAAGCCCAATCTAAAAACAAACAGACGATGAATTTAAAGGAATCGGCTAAATCTTCCCTTGAAATCACATACCCATATGTTCTAAATTTCCAGTTAGAAATGAACAATTAATGAGTCAGGATGCATTCATCAAATGAAGCCCTTACCTGCTTATCTTAGCAGCTTGGGTACGTGGGTGAAAGCCCACCTCTCGCTGAGTGAGTGGCAGTCATGTTTGCCTGCCTCCACACTCATGTTATTTCCTATATTTAGAATGGCCCTTCTTGCCAGGGCTACCACCCCTCTTTGCTTAGTAGTTGTGTACCCGGAAAGATGAAACTAATTATAATACTAGACTAAAAGCAGGTTAGAATTAGCAAAGTAAACATTTTTCAGACAAGTCATGCAACATTACCAAAGCAAATAACAACTGTTTGGGGGGGAGGGTTCTGCTGGTTTGGCTTATACAGGCCACCTCCTTCCCTCTTCCTCTCCCACAACATGAATGATTTCATAACTAACTGAGTCCACAGGCTCTTTAAAAATCCTCTTGAGTTCCACTTGGGAGTCCAAATATTGTCTATGCCATTAAAAAAAAGCACCCAAACTAAACTCTTGTCAGTTCCATTTCCCTCATCACTTAGAAAAGAGTCCAAACCTGAGTCGTTTTTCTAAATGTTTGTTCTTGTGTGGCCGGGTCCCAGTAACGTGCTATGAACACAACGGATGGTACTTCATCTGTTTTCAACTGCTTAGGATTGGTTAGAAGATTTAATTTTATAGCATGTAAGGTCTCTGTTTAGAAATGCACATTGAAGGAGTTTGGGGTGAGCAGCCATAGAGATGTTTCTTCATCTGTAATATCCTCATTAGATTCCAGACCTCTGAAGGGCAGAGAAAGCATAAATAAAATATGGGTAGTTTTTAGCTGAATAGGGAAGCTCAGCAGCCCCTGCACTTTAATGCATACTTGTATTTTAGTAACTTGGCTGCATGCTAAGGATGCTGAGGAAATATGCAAGTAGACAGGCAGTTAGGGGATTTCAGTCATGTATAAACATGTGACAAAAGTCAAATGCACATGAAGGCTTATGAAATATCCTTTGGGATTCACAAATTGCACAGCCCCTGTGGCATTCAATATTCTGAAATTAACTAGCTGTGTGAACTTGGCCGAGTCCTTATGCTTGTCTGGGCTTTGCTTCCCAAACTGTAAAATTCAGGGTTTGGATTAGAGAGACTCTCTGAAGAAAAAGTCCTTTCTAGTTTTTCTGATTTTCTACATTAACAACCTGCCATGACATAGTAAGAAAGATACTGGACAGGAAATCAGGAGACCTGGGGTTCTAGTCTATATTTTTTCATTAACTAGCTGTGTGACTTTAAATTAACCATAACCTCTCTGAGCTTCTCTTTCTTCATCTGTAAAATGGGAGCACGGGTGGATTAAATAATTGTTAAATCCCCCTGCCCATTCTACCATTCTGTGGTTTAGCAGTACTCACATGTGTTGTTTGACATCAGTGGACCTGACTCCTCCATTATTAATGTCACAAATAATAGGGTGTATTCAGGGAGCAGGAAAAAGAGTGACCTGCTGGGAGGAACAACTTAAAACTCTTGTTTTGATGTTTCCAAGTAGTTTATTTCCTGTAACCTTAATTAGCACCATGAGAAAAATTGTTGAAGAGAAGTCGTGTGCTGTTTAAACTTTGCTTTAAATTGCCATGGTTTCTGTAAGTCAGTGAAAATATGTATTTTGTGGGAACTTCACAACCAGCACTCCGCAAAGAAGATGGTACCAATTCAGATGTATTCAGATATAATTAAATCTAGGTCACATTCAAGTCCATTAAGCAGCAGCCCCAAATACTTTTAATTAATGGGTTCAAATTGGTTGGTTATGGGAGCTTTTTTTTTTTAAATCATTCTATTTAATAGTCAAGAACCGTATATCTTATCTGTTTTTCTCCAGAATTCTTATTTGCAATTCAGTGCAATGCAATTTGCTATGAAGGTTTCAACACATGCCCTTATTTACAGAGGTTATGAAGCAGTAAGAACCTATATCTCAGACTCAAACCTTTGGGGACAAAGTCTGAATTCTCTATCAGTCTCTATTCCCAAGAATGTCACAGATCTAAATGACAATAACAGTAAACATTTTTTAAAGCACATACTTTGTGAGAGGCATTGTACTAGATGCTGAAGATTCAAAAATAGGGGGGAGGGGATCATATATCCCTTGCCCTTCAAGGAAGCAATGAGGGGAATACAACATGTACACAAATAAGTGTAATACGGGGTAGAAAGTGAATGGGGCAAAGGGGGAGTTCTCTTCAGGTGTTCTCAGAGTGCTCTCTAAAGTTTTTACGAAGAAGACATCATTTTCAAATGAGACAGAGGTTGGATCAAGGACTGTTTTATGGAGGAAGTGTGTTCTGAGGTAGACACTAAAAGAAGAGAAGAATTTTGGTGGATGGATTTGTGGAGGTGATGGTAAAGGAAGGTGCTTCTAGTCATGGGGGATGGTCTATATAAAAAAACATAGAGGAGAAAGATTACACTTTCTGCTGGAAAATCAGGGAAGAGAAATATATTGGATGAGATTGGGGAGCCAAAGGTAGGTGAGTAGAAGATGAAATCAGGAAATAGTTTGTTTCATAGTTATGATGCATGGAGGGAGTAATAAGGCTAGATGGATAATGAGGAGGCATTGTATAGGGCCTTTGATAGCCAGGCTACAGATTTTGTATTCAGGGAGTCACTAGAAGTTTTTGAACAGGGGAGTGACATACTGTCATTAATATAATTTTTGTAACTGTTTGACATGGGTTGGGGAGCAAAGAGACAAGAAGCAGGAAAACCAGTTAGAGGGCTATTACAGTCATTCAGATGGAGTATGACCCAGTGGTAGACTCATAAATGTTCAATAACCATATGTCCAAAAAAAATCTAAAAATGAATGAATGGCAGACTTTTAATTTTAATGTTCATTATTAACATTTTTTCCATCACTTTAGTCTAGACAATCAAAACAATAAATCAAGACTTGATTTGTAGCACTTGCTGATTTCCGCAGTGTGAATACTCACCCTGATAATGTAAAAATTGGCTCTCAAAAGCCCATATCAGCTGCCTCCAGCACACCCCTAAATGTGACTTGTAAATGATTGTTAGTTGTATGAGAAAGGAGAAAATGGATCTAAGCAGTAACATGTAGAATTAACAGATGCTGGTAATCTATAAGGGAAGAGTCCAGAAAGAGTTTTTGAACTTGGGCAAATGTGTATTTATGAAATACACACAATGTTAGGGAGATAAGGTTTTAGAGGTCAGTTGATGAGTGAAATTTTAGATATATTGACTTTGAGGTATTGGTGAGATGGAGGTAGAAGTATAATTTCCAGTAAGAAATACAGAACTCTAGAGGTCAGGAAAAGGGTTGGATATACAGGTTTAGAAGTTGTATAAAGGTGATAATTCAGTTCAGGTCTTCAAGGGAGACAAAATGCTAAGAGAAGAGAGAACTTAAAATAGATCCTTGGGTGGGAATCCACATGTAATAGATGGAATGGGCTAATAAAGAACATGTAGGAACAATCAGAGAAAAACCAGAAGAGAATACAGAATTAAGGAACAATAAAGTATCAAAAAAGACAAGGCAGTCAAATTTGATAGAGCCAGGAAGAGGACTGGAAATAAGCCATTGAATTTGATATGTAAGAACATTTCTAACTCTATAATCTTAAGTTTTCTGTCACTTGACAAGTCAGACTTTCTGCTATCACTCTGTAAGAAAAGTGGAAATTCTTTCCTGGATATAGAAGCAAGTAATGGTATCCAAAGCTATCAAGAGTTAGAACCTTGGCCAGCTTCAGGGCCTTAAATTGGTCAAGGAGAGAATCATTCTCCCTTCTCTTTACCAATATCTGGTATTTCCTTGAACTTTTTTTTTCCTGCAGGTATAGCTTTTTCTTATGAATATACTCCCATTCCTAATGGAAGACAGTATAAACTTGTAGAAGGAGAATCCATTGTTAGATCTTAAAGCCATATCTGCTATAACATTCACTAAGTACATATGATACGTAAAGCACTGTGCTAGACAGACCATAGAGATAACAGAGATACCATACCAGTCCTTCTCCAAAGGTAGAGATGACAAGTTCTTAAGGAAGAATTAGATCAGTGGTTCTCAACCTTCCTAATGCCACGGCCCTTTAATACAGTTCCTCATGTGATGACCCCCAACCATAAAATTATTTTTGTTGCTACTTTATAACTGTAATTTTGCTACTGGTATGAATCCATCTGATATGCAGGATGTATTTTCATTGTTACAAATTGAGCATAACCCACAGGTTGGGAACCGCTGAATTAGATGAATGCTATTAGAAATTTGAGGAGGTTGAAGTCATATTCACAAGAGGCAGTCAAAGTAGACTTGTGAAGGATTGTAGTGCCTGAGTTGGACCCTGAAAGAGGAGAGGGAGGAGATTGGAGGTGATAGGACATTATCCCAGCTATAGAGAATGCTATAAGCAAAGAAACAATAGCCACAGAGGTCAGATTAAGAACTGGTGGTAGAGTAGTTATGATATCATAGGTTTCTGAACCGGAAGGAATCTTCGAAGGCATCTTTCAGAGAAGGGAACTAAGGCTCAAAAAGATTGTGACTTTTCCAGAATCATATTTTGGTGGCAAAAGTAGATTGGAACTCAGGCCCTCTGACTCTAAATCTTTCTTCCTTCCCTCCTTCTTTCTTTCCCTCTTTCCTTCCTTTCTTCTTTCCTTCACTTTCTCCTTCCTTCACTCCCCCCTTTCCTTCTTTCCTTCATTCCTGCCATATTTACTGAGAAGATATACCAGGACACTGTCCTGTGTACCATCTTGGTCCCTTGGGACTTCTCTGTATCCTAGCATATTGCCTCCCTGGTCCAGTTGTACTGAATCAGGGGGATATGTAAAGAGTTTAGATTAAATGAGAAAAGTTGGGATCGGGTCAAGCTGGAAAGGGTAATGGGTGCTGAATGTAATGAGGAGCTTGAATGTCAAGATCAGGAGTTTATTTTGTTTGGTAGGCAATGAGGAGCTGCTTAAGAATTCTGAGGAGAGGAGTGACATGATCGTCATTAGGGAGATCATTTTCAGGAGTGTCTCAGAGGATGACTTTGAGAGCAGATAAATAGGAAATAGAGATAACTAGTTAATAGTATGGACAAGAAGGGATGAAGGTTCAAACTAGGGTGAGTGCAGTGGAAGTGAAGAAGGGCTGGATGAGAGGTACAGAAGTGACTTATTTAGCTGGGTTGGACCCCTAAGGTGAGAGAACTCCCAAGACGAGTAGATGACCTTCCTCAGGGCCTGGGACCTAGATTCTGGAAAACTCATATATAGAGATCTGATGTGGGAAGTATTAGTCCAGGTGGAGAGGAACAAATAAGTGAAAGCAGGCAGATGGCAAGCCCCCCTGGGTACATGGCTGTATGAGATGTGAAACTTCCCCTCCCTGCTCAGAGACTATTAAGTGTTTACTTTTTTATGTCTTAGTATCCCCAGTGAAGGTCACCATCTACTTCCTATCTTAGTGATTTCAGGATCTTTGGGGAAGGGAGTAGAATGTCCCCATAACTGCAATGCTAGGTACCCCCTTCCTTTAGGGAAAAAAAAAAAGCATATTACATTTTTGATGGTAGGCTAGTCATCATTTCTGGAAACTTTTCAAAGATCTTGAAATTTTGCTTCTTTCCTCAACAAAATTCTAGACCACTCCCTTGTATTCAGATGGGGACAAATCACCTCTATGTCTACTTCTGGAATTTGACTGAGGATTGAAGGGATTCCAGATCCCTTGGTACTATAGTGGGGTGAGGGGGTAGGAAGAGGAGAGGGAAGAGGACAGTTGTTGCTTAGAGCTTTTTAATTAATCCATTCTAAGTTACTTCCCATTCAACCAGCTGTAGAGGCAGAAGAGAGTAGGGGAAGGAGAAGGAATCCAATTCATACACATAGTTCTAATTCAGCATCCTTAGCTCTAAGAGCCAGGAAAGAGAGAGGTTAGGTTCTTGGCATTCTCCATAGTTATTGCAAAAGTAAATGATCCCTCGTGGAATGTGAGCTGTCTAAAGTTGATTTGCCTATGGGGACAACACAATGGGTTTGCTGATACCATACTTAATATTTATTGTTTGACTACGCTCCACACCATACTTAGCACACTACCAAACTCTCCGGAGGGTATGCCCTCACCATCTGGGAGCTTAAATTCCTAAGGAGACATGTGAGACAGTAGAATTGGCTTGTGCCAATTAAAAGCATTTCATTTTGGACTAGGAAAAACAATGCCAAGTTGAAGCATTATGTGACCCCCCATTGTCCCTGTCTTAGTTCTCCTGAGGTCTGCACATTGTCATTCTGCTGCCATCTACTGTCAGCAGTAGGAAAAACCCAACGTTTTGCTTCAACTGTGGCTACTGGCAGCTTTACTGATTTTACAAAGAATAATGCCTTCCCTTTCCTACTAACCCTCCTAAAAAAAAAAATAGAGTTCTGATGGTGTCCAGTGATGTAACCATTCTAAAAACCTGTGTCTTCCAGTCTGCCGTCATGTGTTAGAATACTGTCATTCGAAATGTAATCAAGCTACCAAGTGACCTTCTGTGGCATCCCCCAACCCCAGCATCACTGAAAGGCACTGTTGTTCTATCCATTCAGTGAAGGAGCCTCCTGCTTAATGTGCCAAGAGTTTTCTTAGTCATGTTCTCTGGCCCATCACAGAAAGATTATTGTTGGATGTTAGGGCCTCTTCCTTACTCCTGCCAGGCTTGTTCCTTCTCTTTTTATCATGGAAGAAGACTATAGCACACCTTAATTACATTTCTAGAGAGCTTCGCAATTGAATTGTTATACAGAGTTCAGTGGCAGCACATACCTCTACCCTGCCTCTCACCTAAGATGTCTGTGGGTATCTTTCAAAACTATGTGTTGAGAAACATAAGTCAGCGATGACTCATTTTAAGTCAAGGAAAACAATCCTGAATTATGAGGGGGGGGGGTTTGTTGTTTTGCAGTTGTTTGTCGGACTGGGGTTCCCGTATGAAGGTCCAGCTCCCCTCGAGGCTATTGCTAATGGATGTGCATTCCTGAATGTCAAGTTTAACCCACCAAAAAGCAGCAAAAACACGGACTTTTTTATAGGCAAACCAACCCTGAGAGAGGTAAGTATCTATCAAAGCCTTAACCAAAAGACTGTGACTCTAGCCTAGTAGCCTAACAGACCTTATCCTTAACCTCCTAATTATAGCAGGCTTCTCTAAGCAGGCGATGAGAAGTAAATGACATTGATTAGCAAACATTTCTTGACCGCATGCTACATGCAAGATGTCAAATCAAGTGAGGTATGTTAAGCTGTACAAAGAAAAATGGAGCCTGTTTCTTGCCTTTGAGAGGGAAGAAGTGTAGTAGGTTGATGGAATGTTTGAGAAGTGACTATAAAGTGATGTGATTGATATTTTTTAGTATATCAGTTATAAATGCATGTTCTCCCCTTCAAAACAGTAGCATTGGAAGGCTGGATTCCAATGATTCTACCAGTGCTCAAAAACACTTTTAGAATCATTCTTTTGAGAAGAGAAAGGTACTGTTAGTCAGAGGGCTTTATGGTACAAGTGACAGCTAAGCTAGGCCTTCCACAAATAGAAGTAAAGTCTTATTGATTTGACATCACAGTGCTATCTGGATATACTCCGTCCCTCTGGGAACCTTTTCATGATGAATACATTATGAAAAATCAGTTCCAAACAAAACTAACCAATGAATTGATTGCATCTAAGAGTATGTAAAACATTTCACATCCATAGTCCTCTATCTCTCCTGAAGAGCCTATATGTTCTCTTTATATGCATTGTTTTATTCTTTTCTCCTTACTTTGCTCTGCATTAGTTGATACAAGTCTTCTGTGTTTTTCTAAACCCTTTATATTCATAATTATAGCACAGTCATCATTCCATTGCATTCATGTGCCATGATTTGTTTGGCCTTTCTTCAATATCAACAAGTACCCATTTTGTTTCTAATACTTTGCTACCACAAAAAAAAAATTATGCAGGGTTTTTTGGTATCCTTAATGGTATATCACAGTCAAGCAGGATAGCTTTGAAAGTTCCTTGTTTAATTTATGATATGCTGAAAAAGAAAATCAATAGATCTTCAACCTCTCTTCTGAAATCTGGGTCTAGTCTTGTAACTCCAGCTGCCTATTGAACATCTGGAACTAATTGTCCCTTAGACATCTTAAGCTCAACCTGTTAAGTAACCTCTACAGAATAGACGTTCATGGTTTCATGTACAATTCTGTCCTCTTCTACAATGCATGTGTGGAGAATCCTGTTTTACATGGAAGGAAACAAATATTTATTAAATGCATACAGTACACCAAGCCCTGTGCTAAGCATTTTGCAAATCTGTCTCATTTGTACCTCACAACAACCATGTGACATAGGTGCTGTTATTTCCATTTTACAGTTGAGGAAATTGAGGTAGGCAATTAAGTGACTTACCTAGGGTCACACAGCTAAGACACAGGAAGTGTCTTAATTAGCCGAGATGGAACTTGGGTCTTCCTGATGTCAGGCCCAATGCTCTATTTACTGTACCGCAGAGCTAAACAGTTTGTTAAGTTCAGAATTTTAAAAATGAAAAATAAACATATCCTTCATGGTAGCACATTCATTCTTTTTTTTTTTTAATTTTATTGACTTGTTTGTTTACTTTTAGGTTACAAGATTCACTTCCAGAGTCACCTGAGTTTCAGATTTTTCTCCCCTTCCTCCCCATCCCCCACCCCCACCATGGTGGCATACAATCATGTATAGGATCTGCAAACTCCTTCACATTGTAAAATAGTCTGGTTGTATAGGTGTTATAGCCAATGGAGTAGCACATTCATTCTTGACGATAGACTTTTGGAAGTAGCCGAATTGGCTTTTGGAGCCAAGCCTAGTGAAGTAAGCATGTGATCAAGCTGGTTAGTGGTGATTTAAATAGGAAATAAGGGTGATTTCCTGGTGTGGCTCCTAAACTGTCCCTAAAGTAAGTCTAAGAAAGAAATTCCTGATTGAAACAAATGACTGTATCATGTATTCTGGTTTAAAAATAACTCACAGCCCTTAATGGTCATAGGTCATACATAGGAAGAATGGGACTTTGAAAATAACTCATTAGCTCATATTCATGTAGCGTGTTAACATTTAGAAAGTACTGTTTTCATAAGAATCCTATAAGGCATGCATGCAGTAAAAGGATTACTATTCATTATCTTTTTGAAGATGAAGAACTGATTCTCAGACATTATAAATAACTCAGAAAGAATAAACAACTTCTCTAAGGTCACATGGGTAGTTAATGATGGAGATGTAACTTGGGTCATCTGACCCAAAGTGGTCTGTTCATTATATTCCACACTGCTTCTGTAGGCCTGGAAAGCAGCAGAGGAGAATCAGTACTGAGAATACTGGAAAAGCATAAAGGGGCCAGGCTGTGAAGGAGCTTTAAAAGTCAAAGAGGATTTTATATTTGATGCTGGAGGTAACAGAGAATCACTGGTGTTTATCTAGTCAGGGAGGAACAGGATCAGTGCCGCCCTGTAGAAAGATTACGTTGGTATATGAGTAGAGGATGGATTGAAGTGGGGTGAGATTTGAGGAAAGGACACTAAACAGCAGGCCATTTCAATAGGCCAGGTGAGAGGTGATAAGGGGTAATGATATTGTCAGAGGGAGGGTAAAAGGGGACATGTATGAGAGATGGTACAAAGGTAGAACAAGACTTGGCAGTAGATTGGATAGGTAATCTCTAGAATGACACCAAGGTTGGGAGCTTCAATGAGGGGGAGGATGGCTCTGTCCTTGATAGTAATAGGGAAATTCAGAAGAGGGGAGGATGTTTGGAGTGGAGGGAAGATAACGAGTTCTGATTTGGATGGTTTAAATTTAAGCTACCTTAAAGGCTAGCAATCCAGGACTTCAGGAGAGAAGTTAGAACTAAATATATAGATCCTGGAATAATGTACAAAGAGATGATAATTGAACCCTTAGGAGTGGATGAGATCACTAAGTGAGGTAATACAGGGGAAGAAGGGAAGAGAACCTAAGGCATGGTATGGGGCGAGCTCCCATGGTTAGTGTACAGGATAGTTGGTCTTAGTAAAAGCTTATTCCCTTTCATGTTCTTGTTCTTTTAAGTGAAGTTGGGCTACTAGCCTAGAAATTGTTCATACTTCTCTTCAATGGGTTTCTGACTCTCAGAGAATGATACAGATTAATTATGGGTTGAGATGAAACTTTTTTGTTCATTTATTAGACAAACACTGGGTTGATTAGTTGGCCTTTGATCGTGGAGAAATGGGAATATATGTAATATTGAAGGACAGATATCCTCGTTTTTAGAAAAGGGGAGTTTGCTTATTATCAGATGATGAGCTTAACTTCAAATCTTGGACAGAAATGATGAGATAGGGTTATGTGATAGGAGAGTCGGGTTCATTTAGAAGTGGGTGAATATTTGGACCAAAAAATGGCCAAGAATGTGCTTTATGGACTGTATTGGATCCTATGTCGTCTCACTTTTCTTTTTTTTTCAGTGAGTTTGATAAAGACATGTAAAACATACTTTCACAATTTTGGTGGGAAAGGATAGCTAATAAACTGGATTAAGAAGACAGGATCCAAATAAATAGATCTAGAATGGCCAGAGTAGCGGACTATTGATTCTGATAAAATGAAGCTGAATAAGCATAAAAGAAGTAGTAGGAGGGAATAAACATTTATTAAGCACCCACTAAATGCCAAGCACTGGGCTCAGAGCTTTTAAAATATGATCTCATTTGATCCTTGCAGCAACCCTAGAAAGGAGGTATTTTACATTTTACAGTTGAGGAAATTCAGGCAGAGATTTAAGTGACTTGTCTGGGTTCCATGACTAGAAAGGTGTCTGGTGCTGGATTTGAGCTTGAGTCCTCATGAATAATCTCTAGTATTTCTATATGATGCCTACTGTGTGCCAGGTGCTATGTTAGGTACTTTACAAGCCTCTCATTTGGTCCTCACAACAATCCTGGGAAGTAGGTGCTATTAGTATCCTCATGATACAGATGAGGAAACTAATCTAGACAGGATTCAAATGATTTTCCCAGAGTCCCATAGCTGGCAAATGTCTGAAGCCATATTTGAATTTAGGTCATCCTGGGGAGAGGGCACAAAGTAAAATCATATCCTTCATCAGTTCAAATTGAGGCAGGCCCTCTTCACCGGCAGTTCATATGCAAAATGTCTGGGGTTTCAGGTGGATTGAAAACTGAAGAAGAGTCAATAATTTGAGATGACAGCCAAGAAAGCAAAGTATATCCTAGACTCCCTTGATAGGCATCGTGTTCATGACTAGGGAGTTTATAATCCCACTGTGTTCTGCCTTGATCAGACCACACTGGAGGGCTGTTTTCCTTCTGGATTCTACATTTTAGGAAAGATTTTGATAAGCTAAGGAACATCAAGGGAAGGGCAGCTAGAATGGTAAAGGACCTTAAATTTATGTTGTATCAAGATCACCTGAAGGAATTGGGGATATTAATCCTTCAGAAAAGAAGCCACAGAAGGGCCTGTGATAGCTGCCTTCAAACCTATGAAGTGCTAGCATCTGGTAAAGAGGTTAGATTGGTTTTGATTGGCTACAAAAGGCAAGAAAATCATCCTAATAATAAAGCTTCATAAAAGGAGAATTGACTGCCTGGGGAAGTAATAGGTCAAGGCTGGGTGACCTCTTCTGTGATGCAGGAGGGTTTCATGTTTAGGTGGAGGTTGGACAGAATCAGTCAGTAAACATTAGATGCCTACTATGTGCCAGGCACTAGGCTGCCCTCTGAGATCCTTCCCAACTCCGAAGATCTGTGATTCTGTGAGTTCTGCCTATGTTCTGGGTCCTTGAGGATATAAGATATGGTCCCAGTCACCATGGAATTTACAGTCTGGTAAGATATATAAGGCTTGTGTGTTGATAAATATCATAGGGGATCGGAATAGTACTTATGACTTCAATTGTACATTGCACTCCCAGATGAGAAAACACCCTCTACCTCTGCAACTCAGTGACTTGCCCGAGGTCACCCAGCCAGTTGGTATCAGAGGCAGTTAGAAAGATAACTACAAAGGAAGTGGTAAGCCATTTGAGAAGGTACATGTAAAGGACCATGGGGACTCAGAGGAGAAAAAGATCACTCAGTTTTGAGAGATCAAAAGTTTTCCCCTCTTCTGTGTGACTTCAAACACTTAAGTGCTTATTAGAATAGTGTAGAACATGGTACTGGGCATTGAGAGAGAGACCAATTAAATAATTCATGGAATTGTTTTCTCCTTCATGGAGCTTTGTTTCAGTCTAGTTGGAGGACTTTGAAAATGGTCATAAGTACATCTGCCACTGTTCATAGGACATAGGAAGATGCCAGAGTATTCTGTTATTACTGGAGTGACTGGGGCCCGGATAGATTTAGTCAGGGATGACTTCTTGAGAGGGACACAAACAGGACTGTGGAAGGAGGCTAGCATTAATAAGGGCTTGGTAGTAGGGCCCAGCGTCTTAGGCTTGTTCCCTTGGCTTGAATAAGGCTAGTGCGAGCCTTTAGTAGAGTGGGAAACGGAGAGTGGAAGACACGACAGAGGGGAATGCAATGAATTCTTTCAGTCAATATTTATATGATTGATTGATTTATATTTATATCATTTTATATATTTATGTAATATATTAAATATATTTACATAATATGTTAAATATTTTTATATATTTTAATATTTATTTATATGATAGTGATATTTATATGATTTTTTTTAAAGCACTGTGTAGACAAAACAGGTTCTTCCTAGAATAGGAAACTTAAATGTGAAGAAAGACAAGCCGGCTAGACAAATATACCTATCGTGAAGCATCTTTATAGGCCAAAAAAGGGTTCCTGGGGAGAAGTAGTCATGAGAATTTAGTCTCCTGGGCCAAATGAAGTTGTTAATACCGAGAGGACACAACAACTACAAATTGCCTAGGTCACAGTACTATCAGTCGTCAGCACTCATTAACTAGAAAAGCATCATCTTAGCATGATTTTTATTCTCCGTACCAGTTCAAAAACTTGTGGGGTATCTGCCTGGTGTATTTTTTTCCCTCTGCTTTTTACCATTACTCATATTTTTATAGCACTAAAACCTTGATTTTTATTGCAAGCCTTCCTTCTGTGCCTGCTTGACTGTCTAAGCTGCTGTTTAATAGACACTGGCTGATATAGGTGATGCCCAGTGATGGATGGTGTGTGCCAGGCTATTTTATTTGCATCTTTCTGGAGGGGGAAGGGGCGCTGTTACATCTTCCATCTCACCCTGGAAGTGACATACCATTTCCTATCTCCAAATGGGATTCATAATTTGTTCTTGGCCTTCAAGTCATCCCTGTTTTATTGTTACATGAGTATTTAAAGGCTTAAAACCAGTTAAGGGGGTGGGAAGGAATGGAAGGGGAAAAAAAGGTGGATGTGGATGGAGGTTACTTTATTTGCTTGTTTGTTTTTAATACTCAAGAGAGTATTTTGTTACTTGCACCAGTACAACTCAGTACCATAAAAGGCACAAAAAACAGTGTCTGGTACAGAAAGGGAAATATCTGGGCCATGATGATAATGTGTTTTATTTTGCTTCTTTTTCTTTCTCAGCTAACTTCTCAGCATCCTTATGCTGAAGTTTTCATTGGGCCACCACATGTCTGGACCGTGAATCCGACTGATCATCGTGAAGTAGAGAATGCAGTGAAAGCAATTTTAAATCAAAAGGTTAAAAAAAACCCCAATATTCATTTTCTTCATGTAAAGCATGAACCTGAAAGTGTCGCAAGTGCTGATGTGGCAGTCATCCTCAATGCTTTGTTCTCCTAAATCAAACTTTACTGTTGCACCTTACCCCTAAAGTTAAAAAACAAAACAGGTTTAGCCTATAGAACTTGACATGGCAGTCTCCCAAATTTTCTATGAAATTAAAAAGAGTAGGCCACAATTTCACTTGGTTCTTATTCCATTAGAAAGCTCTGAAGGGAACAGATAGGAGAAGATGGACTTGGAACCACAGCATGTGGCTGTGATGAAGAGATAAGAAAAATTTATCAAGGAAATACTTGAAAATGCTTTTTTTTTTTTAATAGCAACTTATTCTTACCTTGGTGCCATTCAAATTATAAATTGTATAACACTATATAAAGTAACTATTAGTTACTGTGCTAAATTAATATGCATAAGATAAGGTTTCCCTCTTAGGCCTAATTAGAAGATTGCAATTCCAATGAAGTGGGAATAATTTTTTTTCCTATTGAGGAAATTACACTCTGAACATCCTTCGACTTTCTCCACACTGTGTTAGGCCACTTAAGAGAATCTCTGTAAGGGCCATGTACCTGAAGTATTTCACTATAGAGCATTTGTTAACCTTTTATCAGTCTTCTGTTTCAGTGCTCAGGGCATGGAATTAGTTAAGCAGTTAGGTGGAAGAGTAGATAGAGCGCTGGACCTGATGTCAGGAGACTCATCTTCCTGGGTTCAAATCTACCTCAGGCATTTACTAGCTATGTGACTCTGAGCAAGTCACTTAACCCTATTTGCCTCAGTTTCCTCATCTGTCAAATTATCTAGAGAAGGAAATGGCAAACCATTAGTATCTTTGCCAGAAATCCTAAATTGAGACTCAAAGAGTCAGACGTGACTGAAACAACTGAACAACAACCACAAAGCATACTATGTTAATAGTTGAGCAAAAAGTGCCATTGCCCTTGCTCCCTATTGCCAGGCAATCTACAGTTGGTAGAATTGGAGCCAGATTAGCATTTGAGGTTTTCTTTTCCCAAAATATTTTCCCTCTACCTCTCATCACATTTCCCCATTTAAGAATTGCTTCCACTGATTATCGAAGGCGTTTTGGTCTTAACGGTCCTCTATATTAAATGTGATTACACCTGCCTGGGAATTGATAATGTAATGAAGTATTAGCAGACCTACGCTGATCCCTCATTGTGGAATGCAGACAACCAGGACTCTAGAAGGCTGTAGAATCAGAGCACAAGCTTGAGAAGGTCTCAGAATTCTGGAACGGATTCAAGTGAGTCCCAGAAATAGACTTTATTTACTTCCCAAGGATCAGCCTCCTCATTTCAGCACGGCACAGCTCAGGTTCATCCCTAGGTTAGTCAGAGAATAATAAACTTTTTCAGTTATGTCAACTCTTAGAGACCATGTACTAAATTATAGAGAGATTAAAATCTACTTTGGTCGAGGAATTGCCCACACCAATGCAATCACACGTCACACTGACATATTGAAGTTATCGGCTAATGAGATAGTGGGCATGATATGGCAGGTAGAGAACTAGGCTTGATACCAGAAGGATCTGGGTTCAGGTATCATCTCTGACACGTCAAGGCTACCTTGGGCAAAGTACTTAATTTCTCTGACTAACTTTCTGACCAGAAGTTGCCAAAAACATGATGACCTGCAGAGATGGAGGGGATTTCCTCACCTAGAGTTCCCTCTACAGTGAAATCAGAGGACCAGTCTTTATCACTATCAACTAATGTCATTGGGGAATAGCTGCCACTCACTGGAAAGCAAGACTTGTAGGTATAAAGAGGTTCCTGTGACAGAGAGCAATGGATACAGGTGCTGGGGGAAATTCCATGAGATGGAGTGGATCCCTGCAAAAGACAATGTTAACCTAACAGAGAGGGATATTGAGAAGGGGGTGGGGAGGAGAGCCACGGGAGAGAAATGACTCTTGTGTTTGCCTGTGTTGCTCAAACAGGCTGCTGCTTCTGCTAACCAGTGGTGGCCAGAAGCTTGGAGGGCCTGGTTACTGGAGAATGACTTCCCTTCTTTAGGCCTACAGTTGAACTAACTGCAGAGCCTTTTGGTCTATTACAGATGATATAATTATATTTTTGTTTCACCAGAAAGATGAATCTCTTCTAGAATATCATCATGGCATGCCTAGATCCCTCTCCAAAGGAATGTACTTGATATGTTCAGTGATTTCAAGAATAAATGAAACTTTTTTTTTTCATTCTTTTGCTTGATGGGAAAATTTCTGCATTTAACAAGCATTTAATATACCATAATGGCAGTTCACACACTCTCATCACATTTACTAGGCTAAGGCTTTATCTGGGTAGGGAAGAGAAGAAATATTTATCAGATTTTGTTTGTTGAAATAAGACTTTTGAGTTAATAAACTCCCATTTCACTGCAGTGGGCCTTTTAGGATACTTTGGAGAAAAAACTTCTCTGTTTTAGAGCTTGCTTTTAGCCCATAACTAGATTTGCTAGCCACATGCAAGGTGGTTTTTATCAGTTTGTCTAACTAGGAAAAAAAATGAGTCCTCAATTACTACAGAGACTTTTGTTTTTGTTCCTTTTAATGAACCTCTTGGTAGACATCTGTTGGAATGTGACCCATGTAAGTGGCTGACAGTGAAATATAAATACAAATTCTTGAAAAGGAAATAAAATGTAATAGTTAATGTGAAACCATCTCTGATGTGTAGAGGACATTTTAAAAGACACATAGAAATACTAGAACATCTTCAAAGTACTTTGAACTCTTCAGAGATATGTACCCTAGAAATAGTTCTGCTAGAAAATCCTCGGTTTCATCCCACAGTACTTAGAGACAATTCCTATATTCACACTACTTCCTCAAACACTACCCTAACATACAAATTAGTATTACTGATAAATATTACATGCTTCATATGGGGGGGAAAACACTGTATTTGGTCACAATTCATCCCTTCAACAAACACTGTACTATGACTTATGGTTATAACTTAAGGACATTTCATGGGCAGCATAACATACTGATACGAGACCATGAAAAGTAAGGAAACTCAAGTTTGACCCAGTTTCATTGGAACCCTGTTGATAGACCAAAAGTTATCAATATAGGGTTGGTCCAAGACTGGCCATCAGTATATGATGTAAGAGCTAAAAGGTTGCAGGTGGAGGCAAGAAAATTTGAGAAGAAAAGAAAATGTAATAATGTGAAGGGTCATCAGTTCTTTATATGTAAGACTTATTAGGGCATCTGGAGTGGGAACAACGGAGATAGATTCTCTGATTGCTTAGTTTGGAACTTAGTTTTTATTAAGGTTCTGAAATGGACAAAAATCATAAATCTTTTTTAGAACATTCTGACTGTCATGTCAAAAGCAACAATTGATAGACATAAACCTGAGCTTACCACCCATTCAGTGGAAAAACCAGTGAGTAGTGTCCTCCCTCTACATAGAAATAATGTGTCCTATTTCAACAGATTGAACCTTACATGCCATACGAGTTCACATGTGAAGGGATGCTGCAAAGGATGAATGCTTTCATTGAAAAACAGGTAAGTCTCTTTAGAAATAACTCTTCCCATTTAGTTGTCCTGCTTCATATAACCTCAAGTACAGGGTTTTCAAGAAGAGCAAAGAAAATATGTTGGTGATTCTCTTGTTGCTCTAACGGCCAGAGAAAATGAAGCTAAGAGTGAGTTTTCTAGTAATTACCCAAATAGAAGATTTTTCTCATATATGTGAGGGTTGTGTATGTGTGTGTGTGTGGGGGGGGTGGTTTTTTTTTTTTAATAATGCCTATAGAAGATCACGTCTAGGGATTAGGGATAGGGATAGCAATTGGGAATAGGGCTGTAACTGTAACTGCCATTTCACCAGGAGAGGGAAATTATATAGGAGAAAATTCTACCACTGGAGGTCAATACCTTCTCTGCTTAGACTCCTAGTCTAACAGCTGGAATTCTTAACCATTTTTGTGGGGCATGGACCCCTTTGGCAGTCTGGTAAAGTTTATAGACCCCTTCTCAGAATTACATTTTTAGCTGAATAAAATAAAAGCCAGAAGATTACAAAGGAAATCAATTATACCAAAATACAATTATCAAAATATTTATTTTTCAAAATGAGTTAACCACTCCCAGATTAAGCTCTCCTGTCTTAAAAGTGTTGCCTTTCTTAAAGAGGAAATATCAGAATGGGAACATTTAAGAAAATGACAAACTTTTTTTGTTGTTTATAAAAGTAGCTAGAGGATGCATCATTTTGGTTTTGGAGACAGTAAGATCTGCATTCAAATCTTGTCTAAAATACTTACTATTTGTGTTTCCCTGAGTAATACATTTAACTGCCCTCTGCCTTGGTTTCCTTATCTGTAAAATGAGAATATTAATAACATCTACTGCCCAGGGTTGTTGTGAGAATAAAATGAGATATTTGCAAAGTGCTTTTTAAACCTTAAAGTTTTTAGACTTTTAACATCATTGTCATTATCATATAAGGACACTAGGATGAGCTTCTGAAGGAGAGTATGTAGTTGGAGGAAAAACTAGACAATATGGGCCCTGGATAATTAAATTATTTTTCAAGCTAAAAGAGGAAGGGGACAGGAACCTGATCCAGATTATTTCAAGATGACTCTCAAATCCAGTGTTCCCTGTAATTCTGTTAAAGACTAAAAAGGTTAGAACCCCTCAGTCAGCCAAAAAGTGTTCATTAAGCACTTACAGAAAGATTGGGGTTGAGGCAAGACAGCAATTTCTGCCTAACCCAGATGGGGTCAAGTGAATATGGATTTATTTACCAAATTCCAGAATTATGGCACTATTGTGTCGTCCTTGAAACTTGACTGAGAATTTTTTTTGAAGACAAATAAAAGGACATTCTATCTTACATAGCAGATAGTAAACTTGAGGAATTATTACCTGAAAATATGGTGCAAGTAGAACATGGAATCTACATTCAAAAAATGTTTAGATAACATTCTGAATGGGTTCTAAAATGGAGTTAGATCTCGCTCTAGAACAGGTTACTAAAGACAAGTGAGCATGGCCTGGGACATGTCCTCAACTTTCTGATTTTTATAGAAGAGGATGACCACAGCCTCATATCAGCCGTTGGCAGACACTGAATAATCATAGCTCATTTCTATAGAGCTTTAAGACAATGCAGGTGTGATTATTTCCATTTTGTAAATGAGAAAATTGAGATTAAGAAATGATGTGACTTTCCCATGACCACATAGCTAGTAAATATCTGAGACAAGATTGGAGCCAAGGCATCCAATGAGGTTTCCACCATCCACCATCCCAGGTTACCTTTCACAAACATTGGCCATCTGTGGTTGTATGGAGCATTGGCCTGACTTGAGATATTTCCAGTATTCGTATTTTTCTTACATTAGTGACAGTGTTAAAATCACACAAACTTTGAGATATTATTCTAGTTATTGACTCTTGATTCCTGTAGCCTAGGGAATAGAAGGAAACCACCCTTCCAAACCTTCCCCAAATAGCTTCCTGGTAGAGATGTTAATGAACCATAATGTCCCGAGTGAAACAGCAGGAGGGGAAGGGAGAAGAGCAAAAACTTTAGTTTACAAATGGGATAATTAGCCCTTGAATAATCAAAAGGAGGCCAAGGTACATTACGGCTTCAATTGGAAATTGTCCTGTTACTGGAAAAAAAGTCATGATTCTTTAAAAACTGTTAAAGAGGGATGGAGATGGAAACAGACAGAAACATGCAGACTCATGTACCCCTAGGAAAGCTTTGTACCCTGAAGATAAAGGGCTCATGTAACCTTGAGCTATAAAATCCCAGTGCAGTTTTAATTAAATTGAGCTACAGTGTTGGAAGCTGTGTGCTGCATGGCATAGGTTTTACTATTAGTTCTACTTTGCTCCAAGACATATTTCAAGATTGCCTATCATTGCCTATCATTGGTCCAGAGCAAATTGTAATTAACAACACTGGTCAAGCATGAGAATGCAGCTGGGCAGGATAAACCAAATGCTACCCAAACCTTATAGACCCAGGTGAACAACCAGTGGGAAAGTTTTGTCACTAGAACACCATCTAGCTTCACCTTTTTTTCTCCCTTATTGTACTTGATGTAAATTGAATCCTGTTTTAAAATCAGTTCTCTGATTTCTTTCCCAAGAACTAAGGGAGTTAGTACCATGGTGAAAATCCCTCTAATCCAAGTTCTGTGACCTTCTAAGCTGAATTATTATACTTCTAATCAGTGTTTTAATATTCCCTCTATTAAGAAAAAAACCAGCTATTTCCTTAAAATCAAATAGTGTGTGGCAAGCCTGTGTAATGGAATAATTAATAATAAAGATTTTTAAATTAATATATTTACAGTTTTTTCAACCTTGATTTATAATTTATATCTTTAAAGTAATTTTTATGGTTATTACCAGCATTAATTGGCAGTGAATTATTTGAAATTCTATTTAATAGCACCTCCTACTATGGTTACTCCATAAAGATTAGTTACAAAGCCTGTGTTAGTATATCCCTAGCAGGGAGCAGTGAAGTGTTAACTTTTCTTTCCATTGCCTTTCCTGAACAAAAGCAGAATCTTTCTCCCCACCCTCACTTATTTTCATGTTTTCCCTCTTTCCACTCCTACAGTGTAGGTTGTAGATAAGGGGCTATGGGGCCTGAGATCTGTTTGGCCTCATCCCCAAAGAGGCACCTAGGTACCATTCTCACCTACATTCTCTCTTCATCTGTGATATTTAAAGAGATAAACTCCATGATTTATCTGCAAGACTGAGTGCTTACACTTATCAGTTTTCATTCAGGGTGGCCTGAGAGGTACAGTCTTAATCTCCTTCATGCAGAGTAAGAGGTTAACAAATAGAAAAGGGAGATTTGGTCTTGCCTTTGCTTTCAAAGGTAGATAATGCGATTCTTTAGTGGAATCCATTATAACTTTTGGTTAGTGATTGGATTTTAAATGCCTTCATTGTAATAAATAAATCTTTTGAAGTTACTAAATCATCCACTTTCAGAGGAATGTAAGGCAGATGGGTGGTACAAAGGATAGATTGCTGGGCCTGGAGTCAGAAGGACAAACCTGGCCTCAGATACTTATTAACTGTGTGACCCTGGGCAAGTCATTTAACCCTGTTAGCTTCAGTTTCCTCATCTGTACAGTGAGCTGGAGAAGGAAAGGGCAAACTGCTCTAGTATCTTTGCAGAGAAAACCCCAAATGGGGTCACAAAGAGTCAACTGAACAGCAGTCAGCGTTGTTTCATTATCCGGATAACTTTTAGTAGAGCAATTTGTCCTCTTTCTCGATTGCAGTCTTCTTGAAGGGATCGTCTCATCTACATTTTTTGTGTTTCTTTTAGTACAAATCAACATTTCATAAATGCTTATTGATTGATTGATTTCTTCCTTCTTTTCCTCAGTCAATGTTCATTAAACTCTAACTGTGTAAGTCACTATCCTAGGTGCTGAGAGAGCTACAAAGGTAAATAAGATTCAGTCTCTGCCTTGAAGTAGCTTTCGTTCTAATAAGAGAGATGACACGTGTGTTTATAAAATAAAATAGAATATTGTTGAATGCAGAAGACAAGTGCAGAGAGTTCTAAGAAGGAAAAGATCGTTTCTGACTATCCCAGAAAAGGTGACATTTGAGCTGAGCCTTAACTCATTGCTTAATTGTTGTTATAGGATTTCTGTCATGGGCAAGTTATGTGGCCACCACTTAGTGCTCTGCAGGTGAAACTCTCTGAACCTGGGAAATCATGCAAACAAGTCTGCCAAGAAAACCAACTCATCTGTGAGCCATCTTTCTTCCAACACCTCAACAAGGACAAGGACGTGCTGAAGTAAGTGCCAAACACAGGAGCTAGGCTCTGATTATGGATAGGAATGACATGCCAGCTGCCTGTCTAGCCAAGCCCACCAGTTTGGTTATTTATCCTTTGAACAAATATCTCTTACCATGTCCAGGTTCAGGTTAGAGCCATGAGTACCTTCTGATTCCTAGTTCTGTGCTGTTGAGCAAAGGGGAAGAGTGGAAGGAGGGAACCGTATGATTTCTGCCACCCCTCACCCCCAAATAACTACTTTTTATTGTTTTCTGTGATGAAGTCATATACCATTCTTATGGAGCTTAGTGACAGTCTCTACTTTGGGATTGTTTTTATTTGCCTTGCTAGAGGTCAAGATCATGAGCATTGTTTTCAACTTGATAATGTTTTTGAATCTGAACTGTGGGAGCCAGTATAAATGAGGATTCATGAATGCAAAACAGGAGATGATGCTTTTGCCTGCAGTCAGCTTCCAAATAACTATCAGATCAGAATAGAGCAAATGACAAGAAGATGTTACCAACCAAAAAGTTCAGGGAACTCAGACTTTAAGGAAAGGAAAAGAGGAGTTCAGAAAATATTCCTATATCCATCTCTCACTTCTATCCATGTGCCCACCTCCCTTGCACATATGTTTATTCCATTACTGTGGTTTCTGTTGAATTGATGTGATTTAGCTAAGGCTTGTGTTTCCCCTAGATCAAGAGCATCTCTGTACTCCGTAGGCACGTAGTAAATATTTCTTGGATGGATGGATGGACGGATGGATGGATGGATGGATGGATGTCACACTTGGAACCTCTAGTGGAATTGCTTCTACTCTGTGACACCTTCCTTCTCGCAGTATCAAAACTCTGTCTCCAGGGTCTAACTGATCTCTCCCTAGATATGAGGATTGCTTAGTCAAGAACACTTTTGTACCCTTATTATCATTAATAAGACTTCTTCTCTGCTAGAAAAATTGCCTATAAATAATAAAACATTGTGATTATGATTCCAGATCTCCAGTCCATATTGTCTGTCATTGCATAAGTGCTTAGGAGGAAATTTAAATAATCAAGTAAAGTTAAGACACAGTATCTGTTTTTCATGTCCTATCTTAAAACAGTTCTTTGTGTCATTTGTCCTGCAAATCTCATGGTACCCTAGTGTTAGAACACTTTTTTTTTTTTTTTAAGGGAAGAATGTAAAGCATCTTCATCTCCAGGAAAGTTCTTTTGAGCAGAGATTTGGGTGATGCTGTTTTTCCCTTTCTTTGCATAATGGAGCCAAGACTAAAAACCTATTTTTTATTTTGACCAAAAGGAAAAAAAAAACTAACCATGAATCAGAAGAAATCATTTCATTCCCATACCCCTGCTCTTTGAGCAAAGATTGATGAATTATGTATGTTGAGAGTTTGTTTGATATTCCCTGGGGCCTCTGTGGGGGTTAGGGCCCATGAGGCAGTGATAATGTAATCATGAGGATGTCAGGCACCGTTTCTGTCATTGTAAAGCCCCTGGAATGACCAGCCTTTGACTCCTTTCAGTGTGTCTCTTGAGTCAAGTTAGATGATCCAAGTACATTTATTGAGTACTCTAGGGTATGGGCCCTGTGCTAGGCGCTGTCCTAAGAACAATTGGAGCCAGGCGCTGCTTTTCCCTCTCAGAGCCCACGGTCTAAGTAAATGTCCATATAGGCAGACAGGCAGGAAGGCAGGCAGTAACATACTCCACAGAAAACAAATGAAAGACATTCAACAAACGTATGTATAAATCATGAATTTTCTCCTTTACTTAGAGTTAGTTAAATTCCCCAAATATTTTTTAAGCACCAACTGTATACAGAACCCTGCATCTGGTGCTAAAAAGGAATATAAAGATAAACGAGAAGCTCCTGCATCCAGGGAGCTGATAGGGAGCTCAGACATATAAGTAACTATAATACAAAGTATAATTCTGTAAATGTGCAGAGAGAGGTATACAATTGTTGGTAATCCAGAGAAAAGAGAGAAGGGGGAGGGAAGGGGAATTAGAGAATTTCATGGAAGAGCTGAGGCCCTGAGGCACAGAATTTCAGTAATTAGAGATGTACAGAGAGGGAACAGGCATAAGGAGTAGCACAAACAAAAGCACATAAGAGATGGGACTCTTCCACTTGGGCCAGAGCACAGGATATATTCAGGGGAAAAGTGTTAAGATCATTAAATCATAAGTTTCTCCTAGACTGAAAGCATCTTGAGGGCAGGCGCTGTCTTTTGCCTTGTTTTATGTTTGTATCCCCAGAGCTTTGCACAGAGCCTGGCACATTGCAGGCACTTATTCATGTTTACCGATTGATTGATTGATTGATATCAGACTGTGGAGAGAGAGTTTGGGGGCAGATGGCAGAGAGGCTTAAGAGTTTGGAATTTCTTTAACATGCAGAAGAAAACAACTGAATGTTTTTAAACAAAGTATCATGATCCGCCAGGAAGATTTGGCAGAAATCCGTCATCAAGTATGTATTAAGCCCCTGTTATGTACGTGTCAGGCGTTGTACATGGTGCTACAGACAGATGCAAAGAATGAGATGATCCCTCTTTGCGGTGAACTTACATAATCATGGAAAGACAACAAGTGTATATAAAGAGTGCAAATATAAAGCTAATAAATGCAAATGCATACAAAGCAAGTAAATACAAGATAATTTAGATGAAAACACGTGTAGGATTAGGAGAGGTGAGGGATTGGTCCCTCCCAGTTAGAAATACAGGGAATTAGTCCAGGTGAGAAGTAAGGAAGATCTGAATTTAGTTGGTTGATTGTCATGGGAGTGGAGGGAGTAGGGCTTTGAAAGAAGCAGCTGAGTTAAAAAAAACAGCAGGACTTGACAGTTTATTGAAATGTCACAGATAAAAAAAGAAGCACAAGTCCCAAATTGGCTCCATGTTTTGACCATACGTTCAAGGTAGGACTTTTAAAATCTAGGTCTCCTAGCTCCTAACGTAGTGCTTTCCACTGTGCCGTGTTACCATCTTTCCTTGGTCTACCCCTATGTAAAATGTGGACAACATATACAAGAGGCTACCAGCTATGATCTGGGTGGGTGGGGGCTTTAGTTGGTTCACATGCCAGTAAAACTAGAAGAATATAGCCTTCTACCTCTCACTCTGTCTTCCCACTTCCCTCTGTGTCTCCCTCCCTTCTCCTTCCCTTCCTTTCTGTTCCTCCCTCCCTCCTCCTTCTGTCTCTCTCTGTGTCTCTCTTCCCCCCCCCCCACTTCCCCTTTCTCACTGACTCCCTGTCCTGGCTCCCTCCCTCCAAGCTCTGTGACCCCATTCTACTCTGTTTCTCCTCTCGACAGACTGTAGGGACACCTACCTTTCAGTGCCACGAGCACCATAAGGGGAAACACCTCAAAAGTTCCTATCTCCCTACATGATTGTACTCCTTTTTCTGGCTCTTCTTGCCTTTTCATCTTATCCACAAGTGTATCTGCCTGAGGAGAGCAGCCCCCTTTTACCCACTTCTATAAGCAAGAGAAAGGGACAGAAACATCCCAGCATAGTAATATTTGTCTTATTCTCCCAGAGGGTCTGTTATTATTGAAATTCAGGGACCAATACCCAGCTTTGTAACCAGCAGACTCGGTGATGGGAGGGATCTGGTGGTAGGCAAGCCAGCTGGGCTGGGGCTCTGTGGATGGGGCCAACAAACCCCAGCCCTGCTTCTGTGTTTGCTAAAAGGCTGAAATGAATGCTAATGTTTGTAATAAAGCTGTTTTAAATTAATTCTCTCTCCAAATGAGCCCTTTTCAAATAACTTATTCATGCATTGGTAAGTGCTGATAGTGTTGTTGTACCAAGTTATCTACAGATTCTTTTGAAGACTTCCTCTGAATATAGGTAATCCCGGCACATCCATATTCATAGGCAATTATTTCTTCTAAACTGGCTCCTTTCTTTTTTGCTTCTTCTTCTCTGAATTGGTTCCAGGCACCTTTGGCACCCCAGGCATTCCTTACATCCTTTTCTAGTTCAGATATAAGCCATTTTCAAATCCTTAAGGTCTCCTTTTCTTAGGGGGCAACCAAACCCTGCCACTGTGGACCATTGCATAATATAGTAAGATCTTTCATTCAGAGCTGGAAGGGACCTAAGAGGTCATGTAGTTCAGCCACTTCATTTTACAGATGAAAAAACTGAGGCTCAGGGAGAATATGTGACTTGCCCACATTCGTACAGACATCAAGTGTCAGAAGCAGAATTTGAATTCGTATCTTCGGATTCTATACCTATTAACATGGGTTGTTTTTTTTTAGTGCAACCCACTGCCTCCAAATACATAGTGACTAATGAATCTAATAATCCCAGTGCTATTATCCATCCTATAATTACAAGCCCCTCACTACTTTCCATGAGTACAGACACCATAGGTGTTTCATATCAGTCTTTCAGCATACTTATTATTTCACATACTCACAAAACAGTTTTCTAGGCACTTCAGGGGAACAAAGAAGTATTAAATCAGAGCCTCTGATCATGAGAAACTTAGACTTTCTCTGGTGTGGGGGAACACATTTTATTATTTCTTCCTGGTGTCTTGCCTATGCAGACCCTCACATAGGTACTTAATTCTTCTTTCTTGCAAATAATTCACTGTGGGTGATGAGAGAATCCTGAGTAACTATTACTACAAGTCAGTAAACAAGTTTTTTTGTTTTTTTTTCTCTTCTAGGGACATAAAAACTGATAGGATATAGAGGCACAGAGAAATGACCATGGAATTAAGGCCTTTTTTTTTTTCAAAGTGATGAGGCTTCCTGGATTAAAGGTTAAGAGAAGTAGAAATGTCATTTAAGGTTTGAACAGACATTATGTTGACCACCTGTCAATACCCAGTTACCACCTGGGTAACTTCAAAGACTCCTAAAGTCTTTGGAGCCTCAGCTTTATTTTTTAAGTCTCTCTCTCTTAAAATGACAGAGAACCGTTACTAGCTTAGTTATTGCCAACCTAGCTTTATTTTAGCACCTTGGATTATATCTCTTCTTCATGCTTCACTGCAACGTGGAAGACCCTCAGAGCTTGTCTTAGGCTTAATGACCCAGAGGAAGTCCGGTTGGTTCTGCTCTAAAGCATGTTTCAGAAGCATGAATTTCTTCCAATGCGATTGACGGATTGGGGAACATTTTGAGCATAACACAAATTTTTGAGTTTGCTTCTGCATTGATTTCTTTTACAAGAAACAGCATGAATACTGAAAACTGTCACTTTACGGTAACTCAAAAGCTGCAATCTTTCTGACACACACTTCCACAAGCAAACTTCAGGGTTTTTCAAGGTCCAATGCCATTCTTCTTGCCAGTGTATGTGCTGGTGTAGCAGGAGCTATGGACGAAGGAGGGCTGTTCCACACCACTCCCTTTCTCCTTGCCCTCAGTCTCAGGCCAGGAGTTACAGGCTGTCCAGCTTGCTTGTTCATCCTGAGGTGCTTGTTGAACATAGTACTTTTGTATTTTTACCCATTTAACATGTAAAAAATCGTGCCACCGTGTTTATTAGATTCTCATCTTTTTTCACATGTATCACTGACAGAATTTTTGAGTGTTAATGCTCCTAACTCCATTTCCTTCATAAGCTCTGCGGTTTTTATTGCATGAGTTTGCATAATTCAGTTCTATTTAGGATCAGATATGTTCTGTTATAACAGAACTGTCTGCAATTTGAGGTCCAACCAATGAACAAAGCTTATATAGAGCTGACAAAGTCCCTGGTATTTCCTCACTTCTCATAAGTTTCCTCATCTGTAAAATGAAGGTGGGAGTCTAGATGGGTGGGTCTGTTGTGCCTCAGAGCTCTAAATCTTACTTTCCTTTCACATTCCATGGAAAAAGACAAAAAGGTCAGTGACTCCATCAGGTTAGGCATGTGCCAGATTCCTTGTGGGGTAGCCCAAGATAGTCTAGAACAACCAGTGTTCAAAAAGTTAGCGGGACACAAGACTCTTGAGCATTTTTGTGTCAAAAATTTCTCTTCGTTAGTCACTTTCTTATCTAAGGTTTGTAGCAGCTTTTCACCTAATATCCAGCCTGATCCCATTCAGTACCAGTCCTTATTTTAAATTTGATTGCTATGGTAGAAAGAAGTAAGGAGAGTTGAATTGTGGTCCTGGTTCTACCACAAAGTAGCAATGTGACTGGGAAAATCATTCACATTTTGGGTCTTGGTTTTCTTATGTATAAAATGAGGGGACTGGACAGTCCCCAAGGTCCCTTGTTGCAACGCCAGCATTCTGTGACATGCACAAATCAGGAACATGTGAGAATAGGAGCATTTCTGCTATACTGGCAGGATGATGTATTTAAGTTATTGTGAAGGAAGTGAGGCTTGAGCAGAATTTGGAAGGAGAGGCATATAATTTAGCAGAGACAAATAGGAAAGACAGAGCAAGGAGGGAAATGTGGCCTGAAAAAGCATAGCAGGAATCAGCAAGAGGGAGTCTGCTTGGAATGTAAGGACTTCAAGAAGAAGGAAATGATGAAGGCATATGGGGAATTGGTAGAGGCCTCTGAAGTCCATGATGAAGTTTCTCTTTTACAATGGAAAGTCATTTAAAGACAATCCAAACTGGCCTAGTGTGATTGTGGAAGGAGGCAATCTGTTCTGTGCATTACAGGATAAATTGAAGGGAATAGAGTCTAGAGGCAGGTGTTGAAGTCTAGGTTCAGATGTGATTATGGGGATGTATCAATAATGAGATATTCACAACACCCATGATGGTTATGAATATGTTGGTGTAGTTTTGGATCACAAAATATAGCAAACTCTCCACATGGAAGGCAGAACCAAGGTCTTTATTCAGAAACCATAACACTGAGTCCCAAAACCAGAAGGACAAGTCCCAAAACCAGAAAGCCAGAGTCATTATAATGGTCACAA
>CM053596.1:214163402-214186846 GCA_028646575.1 Pseudocheirus occidentalis
CTCAGTTCAATGAAGGGAAAGAGTCTAGGTCTCACCCAAGGGGAAATGCTAGAGTAGTAAGCTAGAGATAGGAACATGACAGAGACTGCCTGCTGCTCCTGTGTCTTTCCATTGTCTTTTCATTGAGTAGCTGGAAGTAGGGCCGATCTCTTCCATCTTCCCTCTCGAAGCTGGAAACCAAAAGTGACTGAAAGCTCAAAGAAGACTTGGAGTTGGAGGAGTCCCCACAAAGACATGAAACTTGAAGAGTCCCAAAGGGTAGTGAAGAAGCTTGGAGCCCTTGAGCTCTAACCAGCTCCACTCTGTTTTCCTTTCACAAAGGACAGGGCCTTCATGTCTACTAGTAAGATGAGAGTCCCATACCAATGAATGCTGGGACAAAGGTTATGTGTATAATGCCTACAATTATTTATTGCACAGAGAGAGCACTCAATAAATATTTTATGAGCTGAATCAAATCATGTTGATTCAATAAGATTTATTAAGTGCTTACTGTGTGCAATGTACTGGGCTAAACACCATGGATATTCAAGAAATGTGAAAATCAAGCCCTGCTTTCAAGTAATTCATAATCCAATGGGGGAGACAACATGTCAACAACTATGTACAAACAAGATATATACTCAACACATTGGAAATAATACTAGAGGGAAGGTAGTAAGCAGGGATTTATTGAGCTCCAACTATGTCCTTATCATTATAAGAATTTTTTTAAAAAGCATAACAAAAGCACTTTGTTCTCCAGGACCATGTGATCTAATTGGGAAAATAATCTTTCATGTAAATAAAAACCTCTGTCACCTAAAACCAAAAACCATTGACAAAACAAAATGGTATATGGTTTAGTACCACAGCAGGTCAGAAAAGGCAGTTATGAATGTGACTTGGAGCTAAGAGTAGAATAAGTCCTGAAGTTGAACCATCAATGATTTGGATAGATGCAAACATTCCAAATGGGAATCAGGAGCAGGAGAGCAGGGGTAGGAATAAAGTATTTACACACACAGTAAGTACTACAGCTTGATCAGAACAAAGAGTTCATGTTAGGGAGTAGTAGAAGATGAGATTGGACAAATGCATTAGGACCAGATTGTATAGGATCTTGGAAGACAGACTAAAGGATGTGGACAATGAGTATCAACATATTTTCTTGATGTGTAGTTTTCTATGGAAAGAATTGTCTAAGGCAGGGGTAGGGAACCTGAGACCTTGAGGTCACATGTGGCTCTCTAAGTCCTCAATTGTGGTTGGTCCTTTGAACTTCACTGTGAAGTTTGGATTTAGTCAAAGGGCCACACTTGAGGACCTAGAGGACCACATATGGCCTCGAGACCACAAGTTCCCCAACCTTGGGCTAAGGCAATTGGAGGCAATACACCCTACCCATCTTATTATCTTCTCTGCCACTGCCAAGCCTCTTTCTACCTGTTAGAGCATATATGGATTTTATCATCAGAAAAAAATTACTCACTCACTGGGGGAATTAACTAACTCAGCTATGTAATTCCTACCCTAGGCCAAGCCATTTTGATCATTGAATAAGTGAGCACCAACTCAACTAGTCTACTATATCTACCCAACAGATGACCAACTCAGATGACACTCCAGTCATACACAATGGCTACCTTATTATTCTCCCTACTCTCATAGCTGCATACCAGTAAGTGTGATTTTTATACTCTTGATGTCCTTGGTACTCTTTGAGAATGAAGGATGAACAACTATAAGCTTTCTTCATGAAGTTCTCTACACAAAGAGTGAGTTAAACCTTGTCACACATATTTCTTACGTGTGCACCTCATTATTACGGTCTAAGTTGGAGCTTACTCCTCCCATGGATATTGTGTGTATGTGTGGGAAGGGATGAGCTAGGTTCTTAGGAAAAGGAATGATTTTATTATTATTTTTGTTGCTAATTTTTTCTTTTTTCCTCCTTATTCTCCTACTCAATTTATTTCCATTATTTCTTTTTTCAAAAAGCTCGGACAATTTACTTTTTGTCCATGTGATTTTCATTTTTGAGTTCTTGAAATATAGCTTTGAAAAGACAAGCTTTTAAAAGCCCATCGTGTCATAAATGGAGCTACTTGATTCTTCCTTAAAATCCAAATCAATCTAGCTTTCATTGAATGGCCAATAGTAGCCCCAGCCTAAACCTCTGTGGCTCATTGTTTAAGTTTTAGGTTTTGATTGAATAGGACAAGTGTAAATAGCAATTGTTTTCTGTTCTTGCCAGAAACTCTGAGAGCCTTCTACGCCTAGATTGGTATCTTTGTGAAAGTAAATTGAACCATTTTTTTGGTCTCAACTCTTACCTAGCCCTTAGTCATTCAGTGGTTGTGGTCTCAGACAAACCAAGAACCAGGAAAGACCTTAATTTAGAAAGGTCAAGGATACCCACTGCATTGTGGGCAATCACCATCTTGACCTTTGTCTTGCTACTGGACTTCTATGTCTCTGGAGGAGAGAATGAGGTTGATTGAAGCCTTTCTTAAGCTCTGCCTCACTTATATTCAATTTTAGCACAAGTCAAGAAATCACCCTTATTATGTCCCTGGTCTTCTTCCACAAGGAAGGACAAACAACATCACAAACAACAATATATGTAGTACTTACTTTATGTGTAAATAATTTATTTCTACCCCTGTTCTTCTGCTCCTGATCTTTACCCATTTGGAATGTTTGCACTTATCCAACTCCCATGCCTTTCTTGCTCTAGGTTCAATAATCAAATCAATGCTATTGTAAGTATTTCTGGAAAGAATGTGTCACTGACCTATCAATCAAATTGTTTATTCTTCTTTCTGGAAGAGGAGCATGGCATCAGAAAGGTGATGCTATGACTTGAAAGTGAATTGGATTTAAGTGAGGGAGTGCTGTGCAAAGTCACCAGCCTCACTTTCTCCTTCAGAGCCATCTGGGTCCAGAAGTAAGAAATCAATCAGGATGACTGGAGATAGATCAGGATGTAGTAGGAGACCTGGGCTTTTTTAGGCTAAAGTCTTTCCTAGATCTCGATCTGATTGAGGCTACACCTATTCAGCGATTAAGGCTAGGTAAGAAATGAGACAAAGATTGAGACAAAGTCTTTTTACCTAGTCCAAAAAAAAAATCAATCTGGGAGGGGAAGGCCCTCAGGGTTTCTGGTCAAAACAGAAACAGCTACTATTTACATTCAGCTCTGAGCCAAGTGGGCCCAAATCATGACCACTAAGTGGAGTTTGGGGTGGGATTGATAGTTGGCCAGTCAATAAGAGCCAGAGTAAATTGGGTTTAAGGCATGGTCCTTGAGAAAGAAATCTAGTCTGTAAACACCAAGATATCTTCAAAGGTTTCAGAGATCAAAATTTATATTCCTTTGTAAATTGGGCTTTGGGCTGAGCACCTTCAGTAATAGTTAAGATACCCACAAGGTCCAGTGTGGACAGAGGGAGAAGAAGGAGGGAAAGGGAAAGAAAGGGTAAAAGAAAAAAGGAAGGAAAGGTGAAAAGAAAAAGGAGGAAGAAGGAAGGAAAGGAAGAGTTACTGTTGTGCTGAGAAATAAGAGCGAGCCGAGACCTGGATTCAAGATAAACTTAGATGTGGATTTATTGATCAAGCGCGCAACTGCCAGAGTTCTCACTCAAATTGGCAGTGGTTTCTGGACTCTCAGAACTTGGTTATATAGGCCAAAACCACAAAATTATAATAGGGAGGAGAGCTAGCAAAAGCTGTGACATACAGAAGCGAAGATTAGCCTTTGGTCAAATCTATATGACTCAGGGAAGTATGGTACAAGGGTACAAGGGATCTTTCATAGAACTGGGTGGAGGGCACAGGGTGCAGTGTCATGGTATGAGGGGAACTGGAATTCCCCAGGTTGTAGTCAGAGGGGGCTGGAATTCCCCGAGACTGGTCAGGGTCATGTTCCAGGTAAGGAAAGTGAAGACCTTGTTTGGTCAGCGGGGTAGGACAGGATGGTACTTAGATAAGATCCTTGTACTGTGATGAGCCTGGTACATTATAATGATTCAAGGAGAAAATAAGAAATACTGATCAGGGGAGACAGAGTCAGGGAACACCTTGAGCAATATGCCCAGACACGCCTTAAGCAGTTTCAAGCTAAAATATAAAACAGGAACTAAGACAGAAATACAAAAAGGGGCTTAATGCTGGGCCACAAGTCAGGTCAAATGTAGTGACCTGGGATTTGGATTTGTGTAGAACACTGCATTGCCCAACTGGAGCTGGCCAGTTGGGTCCTCAGTGGGGTAGCCTGTACTACTCACAGGGTGTTCTTTGTCATTTGTTCTAGAAGAAGACCATGGCATCAGGAAAGTGATGTCAGGACTTGCAAGTAAATCAAATTTAAGTGAGGGAGGGCTGTGCAAAGTCACCAGCCTCACTTTTTCCTCCTGGGTCCAGTGGCAAGATATAAATGAGGACAATGGGAGATGGTCTTATCAATTAATTGTGGGATCTCCATGAATCCCAATACATTCTTTTCACCCATCATCACTTCATTTATTTTGTTAACTCCTAATGGAATGTAAATTCCTTGAGGTCAGGTACTCCCTTAGATTTGTATCCCAGCACTTAGCACAATGCTTGACAGATAGAAAACATTTAATAATGCTTTTAAAAAAATTAAGTCATAGTGAAGCTAAAATTTGAAAATAGCAGAATGATGTTAATAAGCACAACTGCATTACCATCACATACATCTAAAAGTTTCCTTGTAGCATCATGCCATTGCCGTTTCCAAGGGTGGAATTCTTTAAAAGTTACTTTGTTATTGTTCAGTAGGTTTATGGGACCTTGAACACTGTCTCACAGATCTCCTGTAATTAAAGTGCCAATGATTCTTTTTTTTCTCCTCAATTGGTAAAATATTCACCCCTGAGCACATTGGATGAAAAACCCAATTCCAACCTAGGAAGGATTTTTGTGGGGTATTTATTCTGATGGTTGTGAGAAGTAGCTGATTTTCAGTATCTGTTATGTAAATTACAATGTCTTCTCCCTGGAAAAAGCTACTGGATAGTATTAAACCTTAGGCCATGGGTTTTTCTACCAAAGAATCATTCCATTGTAATTTATTTTTTAATTTTGGAGGCCAAATTTAAGTGATTCTATTGAACTTAGATTTTCAAGCTGGAACTTAATATAAGACTTTCAAGTTTGACTTTAATCTATGACTTCCAAGTTAATCTATGAGCTCCAGGTTAGGTGGTAAGTTATTAATCAGACACAGACACTTTACTTTAGTCTAGAAGATTGCTATTCATCAGAATCCACACCATCTGTATCAAAAGTAGAGCGGCTAATGACCACCAGGTGTCACTATTCTACTTCCTCCCTAAATATGCCTTGAGAAAAGCTGGCTATAACTTGCCCATCTTCCTAGGGACTGAGGTCAATATACATTTCAGAACTCAACATATCTTTCACTCAAAACATCTTTTGTTAAAAGGAATTGTTACAAAGATTTTCTTAATTTCTAATGAATTACTCTACGGAGAATTGAATAAAGCTAAAACAAAAACATCACCCTGGGGAGTTTTTGAATATTCTAGCAAAAAGGATGGAATGCATTTAGAGATGGTACGATTTTTAGAGGTCATCTAGTCCAAGCTCTTCCATTTACAAATGTGAAAAACTGAAGCCTAGAGGGGTTAAATTGAATTAGTCAAGACCATCATGATTATTTAGTTTTCTTACTCTTGCCTGAATCTCTAAGTAGAATCACATGAAAAGTATGGTCACTGCATCCACAGTTTGAGGTTGTGTTTAAGGGGTCTTGTGACTCTGGGGGGGTGGTAGAAAAGGCATCATTTTTATGGTGTAGTGGAAATAGTCATGAACTGAGTGTTAGGAGACCTGGGTTCACCTTTGCCACTGGTAAGGTGTTTCATCTTAGACTCTGTGCCTAACTGTCCTCATTGATAAAATGAAGGTGTTAACAGTAAATGATCTCTAGAGGTCCTTTATAACTGTACAATTTATGGTTCCTAGCCCTTAGTTTAGTTGAAAGCATTTGGGAATGTTTGACTGCCAGAAGGATCATGCTAGAAACTGAGGGATAGAGAATGATTAACAGAAGCAATTGGGTTTCTATATTATCATTGTCCAAAGACAATTAATTCTGGTTGCACAATGTAGATAGATCCCATCCAAAGTTCTGTTCCTAAATCCTTTATTACAAAGTGTTAAATGAGTGTGATAGTTGAGAGAAGCTTAGCAAAGGGCATAGTGTTAGATCTGGAGTCAGGAAGACTTCAGTTCAAATTCTGCCTCAGTCATTTACTTACTGGGTGACCCTAGGCAAGTAAATAATTTAACCTGCTTCAGTTTCTTCATCTGCAAAATAGGTATGATTAGCCCCCACCTCAGAGTGGTATTTTGAGAATCAAGATTTCATGTATATATACATGAGTTTTATATATATATGTATATATATATATATATACACACATACATATATATGTGTATGTATGTATATATACACACACCACACATATACACACATACCTGCATACACATATTCATATATGTAAAGTGCTTTACAAACCTTAACTCACTCACTATATATGTTAGCTATTATATCTTTGACAGATTTCCACTGGTACCTGCTGAGATTGTAAAATTTACTATTTATCATCTCCAGTTAATTCATTATGCTATTCTTTTAATGTGAAATAATGCTTATTCTTAGTATACTTGTCTAAGATTGTTTCTCTGAAGGCTTAATCCGATGCAATTCCAGTTAATGCTTGTAGCTCCTTCGCCTGTAAGTCTTTCTCCTTTGGAATCTCCTCCAGGGACCTGGGACATGCCGATAATACCCATAGATTTTAGGAGCTACAGATCCGCACTCTCATTTCTCGAATATATGAACAGAGAACGAGAAAGGGAGAGAGGTTAAGTGACTAACCCAAGGTCACAAATTTGCATAAGGTCATTGTGAAAGTCGGAGTCAGAACCCAGGTCTCTAGATCCTTAAACTACAGATTTTCCACTACGGCGTCTTCCTCCCTCAGAGTTTGAGCCAGTTCAAATTTTCTGTCTGTATTGAATTATTATGAAAGATTGTTGCTCACGAGAGAATTTGCGAAATGCCTCCAACTTAAATGCCGGTCTAGTTAATTCCTCAATCAGAGGTGTCAATGACTCCTATTTAATTGCTGACTTCGGGCGGTAAGGGGCGAGGGGAGGGGAAGGAGGCATAGGAGCTGGAAAGAGAGGCAGGCAGGGGAGAATGCTTCTCTAGTAAGTTTAGGAATTTGTAGACGGTCCCTAAACCGAACTCCCTAGTTGAGAATTGGTTGTGTACAGTGACTGAGAGGGCGGAGAGTTTGCAGACAGTCCCTGGACGCAATCCAGGTCTTCTTTTGCTATGGCCCGGCAGCGGGCAGAAGTTGGTGAGGTGGGGTGGGAAGGGCTGAGGAATTTTCGGAGGAACCTTCGCCCCCAGCTCTCGAAAACCTGACAGCGTTAGCTCCCTTTCTGTAAAGTGTGTTCGCGCGTTGTGTGTACGGTGTCTGCCAAGTCTGGGAGTTTGCAGACTGTCCCTGACTCGGCCCGTTTCCACGACCCTGCAGCTTTGGCGGCGGCGGCGGCGGCGGCTCGCGGGCTCTGGTTCCATTCCCAGGTAACTCGTGAGGCAGGCTCAGCGGTCCCTGCTGCTGCTGCAGCCTGCAGGCGGTGTGACCTCCTGCCCGCCCAACCCCGCATCCCTGCACACTGGCTCATATAAGGGACGACGGGTGAACAGCTCCTCCAGGGGCTGCTGCTGCTGCTGCTACTGAGAAGAGAGGCAGCGGGAGAGGTAAGAAGCGTCTGCGATGATTTCTGTTGCTCTTGGGCTAGAGAAAGATGCACGCCCCCATCCCCTCCCCATCTCTTCTGCTTTCCATCCCCAGCACGCCATCCTGCCGCCCCGCTGGAGAAGGGAAGCTCTGCCTCCAGAAAGAGAGGAACTGGGTGCCGAGGGGCAGAGCCGGGTGGCAGCATCTGATCCTCACTGGTTTGCCCTCCTTCTGCGGCTGTCCAGCGCTCGGGTCGCTTGGGTAGGACCTTGGGACTCAGAGCCTGGGTGGGCTGCTGCCTGGAGACCCGCGCCCTCATACCCCCTCCGCAGTCCCACCCGTGGGACGGGCAGATAAGCTTGGGTCTGCTCCTCCCTAGAGAGAGGGGGACGGCTTTCAGGGTTGTTTGAGGCGTGTTTGGGATGTTGGAAGCCCACGGGCATCCCCTTCGGGAGAGAAGTCCAAGGGAGGTGGGAAGGAGGATGAACGATTAGGCTATTAAAATGGGAGACTCTGAGACCGAGCCTTGCCCACCCACGAGAGTCCTCTTGAAGTCGAGGTGAGGGCGCAGGCTCTCGTGCCGCCGGGATGCCTGGGGGCCAGGGGTCTCCTCCTAGTTCAGTGAGTGAGGGAGCAGGCTAGGAGGTCTGTATTATACTCCGGGTGCAAGGAGAATGGGGTTGGGGGGGGGAGGTGTTGTAGAGAGTGGGATAGTGGGGCAGAAAGCGAGCGCTTCCCACGGAGACTGGGACTATAGATGCGGCGAGGTTGGGGTTATGGGCAGCGCTGGCCCTTTGCGGCCTCCTCTCTCCCCTCCGCCCCAGGGATACGTTGGCTAATGCCCACTTAGGGGGTTAGCGAGACCTGGGAGCGCGGTTGCCAGATTGTGAGCCCGCCAGCTCCGGGTGGTTTATGAGTCTGGGAAAAGCGAGAGGCGAGAGAAGGGGGGGAAAGGGAAAGCAAGTTGGGGGGGGGGGAGAGAAGGAAAGGCGTGAGCATGCTCAGTGGAGCCCAGGGAACTTCCTGCCGAATAGTGAGCCTCGCGAGGCAGGCAGGCACCCTGCCCGCCTGCCTTCCTTACTCAACCCTTAGCAATTCTGAAAGTTGGGGAGGGGCGGCAGCCTGGGCTCCAGTGCCCTTTGCCGTGGCGCTGCCACCCACCCCTCCCTTCCCGAACCCGGCCTCCTCTAGCCCCTGCTGGAGCCTGCCAGAAAGAGCCGCCTTCTGCAGATCTGGGGAGGGTCAGGAGGGGATTTGACATCTCTCATTCTGCTCTTCTGGTGCCCACTCTGGTGCCAAGGTCGGGGCGACGGGAGGCCTGGGGAGTGGTGATGGTGGTCTCCTTTTGGAACTCAAGGGGTTTGGAGGAGAAAGGCAGGAGCAGAGTTTTCCCGTTGGCAATGAGCATAAAGTACAGTCCGTTTTAGTCCTGATTCCCTCTACGGTAAACCCTCAACACGCAGAAAGATTTGGGAGGAGTGTGTATATACAGTTTTACTCTGTAATACATCATATATTGTATGCTCATGCTATTTAATAGCTTTATAGCTTTCGCCAGGAATAGGGTTGGGGGTGGGAGTAAAGTCGCGGGTGGAACTTGGTAATTTGGCTCATACCCTGTTTTGAGAGCCCTCGAGCCGTTTGCTAAGCAGAACAGGAACTGTTGGAGCCAGGTTTCTGGGTAAAAGGATGGAAGGAGTGCGAAGGGGAGCCTGGACATGTTATACTCTTTTTGGTCCTTACACTCCCTCCTCTCGCCTTCCATTCCTTGTCTGAAGACATCCATCCTTATGAAGCTTTACAAGCTCCCATAGCCGCAGGTGGAAGCCAGTTGGAGGCGGTATAGGGTTGGAACGAGAAATTTTTTTCTTATGACCAGGAAGTTGGGACGAGATTTGGAGGGTGTGCTACCCTTGGAAAGAGGCAAAGAGCATCTTAAAAGGTGCATGCATGTTCTTAACCCTGGTTTAAATCACACAAACACCTTAAGTTCCAGGTATGGTAAGAAAAAGCTTTTTGGGGGTGGGGTGAAAGTATGGTTGCAGCTGACCCCTTATCCCATTTCACTTTTATCCCTGAAACTATCCCATTTGAGTTGTTTTTTTTTAAACTTGGTTGAGGTTGTGTGTGACGCACACCCTACGTCTCATCCTAGCTTTGGTGGTAGATTAGTACCCTCTTTGTTCCCCTGATTTGAAAGAATCGGGAGATTTTTGAAAAGGACGAAGCTTCGATTATGTTTTGACATTATGGTATTATAATAGATATCCTCACAACCGTTCTTTGGCCATAATTTACAATTTAAAATGTTCAGATCTGAAATACAATCAAAATAACTCTTCAATCAGTCGACTAATAGTCATTGGGAGAAAAAAAACACCAATAAATGAAAGGGCTCTGGAATAGAAAGTTAGGTCCTTTTGAAGGAGTGTGGTTATAATTCTTTCCCTTTTTCTCTTTGTCTCATTTTCTCTCTGTCTTCTCTTTCTCTTTCTCCCCCTCTCCCTCCCTCTTTCCTGCTTCCTCCTTTCACTGTTCCTCCCTCCCTGTAAATGAGGTTAGATTTATAAAGAGTTTAGCACAATACCTGGAATATAGTAGGCACTTAATAAATGCATATTCCTTCCTTCTCTCTCACTTATTTTTTCATGCCTTTTTTTCCTCCCACTGGAGCAGTGGTCTTTAAAATAAGATTTTGAAATTTTTTTTCCATATAAATTAGGTTTCTTTGTAAACCCATGTATTTAATTTTATAATTAAAATAATTCTGAGAAGAGGTCCATAAACTTCACCAGTGAAACTAGAGGAGATGCTGTATCTATTGGGCTGGGAAGCTTCAGGGAGCTCAGCAATGTTACCTGTGGTATTCTATAAGGTCTATGTCAAGACCTTCTCACTTGTTTGTTTTTGTGCCCAGTTCCTGCCCTCACTTCCACCACAGTCAAATCCATTGACATAAGTCATTAAAAAAATGAGTCTACCTGCCTGGTTCATATATACCTAGAATCCATATAATTGGTGTTCATTTATATCCAGGATGGAAATGACAAAGATTGCTATGGAGACAGGGGAGAGGGTAGTGAAATTAGTGAATGGCATCTGTAATTCTAGTCCCTGGTACAAAGTAGAAGATAATAAGATTTTTAAAAAAATCTGATCAAAATTTAAATTTCTGGTGCTTTGTGACTTGAAAGTGTGACCTCAGTATCATTTACATATCTATTAACATGTTTACATGTATAAAGCATGAATATATAGTAATCTTTAATAGAAACATACATGTTAGAGCAGGGACCTCCAAGATCTTTTGATATACTTTCCTCCACCCCTCCTTTTCAGTTTAAAAATAACAAATGAGCCTTTTACTCAGCTTTTCTCCTGAAGAGTTGAAATGCTAAAGTCCCTACAGTGTCTAATGCTATGGTGTTAAACTGGAAAGCTTCAATTGATGGAGAAAGGTGCCCCATATCAAGTTAAGGGTACTTTTACTTTCCATTCAAACTTTGGTTTTTGATCCATGATAACTACTTGCTGATCTGGGTATAATCGAAATGTTGAGCTTAGTTTCCATAAAGTCCTAAATTTTGGGGGGCCTAATTCTCTGTGAAATCACTTCCTTGGAACAATTTTGACAAGATCCGTATAAGTAGTGGCTAATTCATGTCCGTTCCTATTTTTATGAGTTTTAATGGGTGCAGGTGATTTAGTTTTAGCCAGGAAGTATAAAAAGCTAGCACTTTTTTCTTTTCTTTATCTTGGCCTTCATCTCACATGAGGAAGTGTATACTATAGGGCTTCTTATCAAGAATTAGGTGTAAGAGAGAGTGGTCCCTGTGACATGATGCTTTCTTGCTGACTGGTCTAGTTTGAGTTATTACCAGTGTTTTCCAGAAAGGCAGATGGGAGAATGAGAAGAGAAAATATTTTTAAGATCATGGTATGTCTTGTGGGTTTTGGTCTTTGTGGGTATGCCTGATTTTGGTGAAATAGGAAGAAAGATGTAGAGCTTGTCATTACATGTTTTACCAAGCCGTCTTTAGCATTAAAAATTGCTTTGAAGACTATACTCTTAAGAAACTTACCAGCCAGAAGATGGCTGTACTGTTACAAAATTACATGTTTGAAATGAGGTAAAGCCCTTTTTTCACCTCTTCCTCTTTGTGGTTTCTATTCAGATACATTTCTGGAGTACCTCTATCAGATATTTAGTATTCAATATCTATATGAATAAAAATAGTGAAGTTATGAGGCAGTTTAGAAGAGTTAGATGTACTTTGGGGGTTGTAGTCCTGAAAATTTGGGTTCAAATCTAGAATCAGAATTTTAATAACTGTGATCCTGGGCAAATCACTTAATTCAGGTAGATTTCTAAGACATTTAGTAAGGAGTAGTGGATTGGCTGGGATCTGCCTTTTGTTTGTTTTTGCTTTTTAGTTATGTCTGACTTCCATTTTGGGGTTTTCTTGTCAAAGATACTGGAATGATTTGCCATTTCTTTCTCTGGCTCATTTTACAAATGAGGAACTGAGGCAGACAGGGTTAAGTGACTTGCTCAGGGTCATGCAGTTAGTAAGTGTTTTAGACTAGATTTGAATTCAAGTCTTCCTGACTCCAGGCCTGGCATTCTATCCACTGCACTCACCTAACTACCCAAAATCTGCCTGGTGGCAGAGGAAATTTCCATAATGGAATTCCATATACTGAAAAAAAATCTCAATATATATTTGAGGGAAAAATTAAATTAAATTAAGGTAGAATTAACCATGGTGGCCAGGGTTTCTTTTCACCATAATAATGTTTTTCCTTTTAATTTCTATTTTCATTTTTAATATATCAATTTTAATGAAATATAAATGTACTAATTACATTTTTTAAAATGTAATGGTTAATGTATCCAGTCTTCTATTATTGTAAAAACAAACCACTTACAGATCTTCCCATAACCATTTTCTTAACAGGTAGAATTTGGGATCTTTTTCCTGTGTTTCCAAATTTGAACTAATTTTCATTGACACCAGATCGTAGGCTCCTTGAAAACAGGAACTTTCACTTTTGTCTTTGTATGCCCAGTGCCTAGAAAGTAGTAGGTACTTAATAAATGCACACTGATTTATACTATTGAGGGTATCCCTGCTTTCCCTAGAAAGGCACACCTTTCAATTTTGACTGTAAGGCCTTCTACAAGGGAGAATTGGTTATCTCTGTGGCTGTGGTCCTTTCTCAGGCTCCTTTCAATTTCTAGTTTGGGAAATCCCAGCAGTCTGGGTGGGTAAGTGGGAAGGAGGGGAGAGAGAGGAGAGTTGCAGTTCTGATATTTTTTGTTGACGTTGTTAGAAACATTGCTTTCCAGAGTCCCACTTGCATTCTTTATCCATGGTCTAAGACCAGGGGTGGGGATCCTTCAGGCCTAGAGGACTGTGGTCTTCCCGGTCAGGCCTTTTGATTGATTCTAAGTTTTACAGAACAAATCCTGTTATTAATAGGATTTGTTCTATGAAGTTAGACTCCGGGCAGTGGTCTCCAAGCATTACTTACTTAAACATATATATCTTTACTACCCTACTAATAATTATGTTCACTATATAATTCACTTGTTTGTTCACTTGTTTACACAAGTATACAATATGTGTACCAATTTGCTAATAATTTTGTACATTATTAGTTTAAAAAGGATAAGACAAAGATCCAATAATATTTGATCCTAGAGTCAATAGGGTGTTACTGGACTTTAACAGGGTATAGTCCAGAGTGCCTAAGGGGTTAGTATAGTTGTGTGGAAGATGAGGCCTTACCTGCCTGGGGTAGGGAGGTATCTTAACTTCTCACTCTCTTATTCATTGATCACACACTCCTGCCACCATGAAGATATTCTGTTGCCCCTGCTTTGGAGATCCCTGGAGTCATTTGTTCTTTGACCTTTTAGCTGAGACAGCTTAGTAGATTAGAGATGATGTAAAGGAGGTCAGTCAGATCACAAAACTGGTCAGTAAACTTTATAAGTACTAAAGAAAAATATTTTCCCCATGTCTTGAGGCTCCGTCTGAGTCTGGCAAGTTCACAATAAATGTCTACTTTGGCTACCAGAGGAACCTGTAGAGACTGTGGATAGCTTAATGTAAATTCTTCTCCACTACTCAAAAAACAATTTAAAGCGCATTTGCTACTGATGTTGACTCAGGACCATTTTTCTTGAGTCAGAAGGACAGTGTATTATAGCAGCCTCTCCATAGCAGGTTATAAGGACTACCTTAGACATCCTCCTTTTCTAAGGTTTTGCTTTTGAAGATTGTTTTCTTAAAATGTAGCAGTTGCCTATATTTTTAATTTGTAAACTCATCCCCCTTCAAAGCCTTCTCCATGTCTGGGTTATTTATCCTTTGTCTTAAGGTTTCAGCTTTTCTTCATTGGTAAGATCTTTGGCCCTGGTTTCTTCTAATAGGTATTTTTATTCTGTTAAAATATTTTTTTTAAAGGAAAGTTGAAAAGAGGAGGGAGGAATGGGGCAGGAATGTCTGAGCAGGGGATTCATTTAGGAGTTTTGTCAAAGTAAAGATCACTCTGCCTCAGCAGCATCACCAAAGTTCCCGTGGAATCCTAGAAAGAGCAGAAGCCTAGAAAAACATTCTTGAACACCACAGTATCTGACCACTAGGACCACTTGACTTCATGGAGTTACCATGTAGGAATGCTAATGAACTTTTTTTTCTTCATTTATACTTCTGGCATTGCTTCAAGTACTACTAATTCTCCCTTTGACTTCTCCCTGTTTTATACTTTGCCCTTTCTCCCCCATTTCTGCCTGTGTTATCTGGTTAGTAAATAAATCAGTAACACAGAGCACTTCCTTTAATGTGGATATAGGTAGATAAAGAAGATGTTATTTTTGTCTAAGGAATTTATATTTTATCCAGAAATGTATAGAACGCACGAAATATTTAAAGACACTTCCAAAGCAATGTAAAAAATAAATGCAACTTAATGAAATGCAGACTGATCTCTTGGTGTCTCTGTTTCCTGTTAAAAAATAAGGGATTCAGAATAGGTAATCTCTAAAGATGTCTGCCAAACTTTAATATTCTCTATTTATATAAGTAACTAGTTGATGTGAAGTAGAAGAACAAAAATGGTAGCGGAAGAATGATCATTGTTTTTCCCCTTCAACAAACATTTAATTGAATTGTTGAACTGAATTGGATTTTCCCTTGTTGGCAGAGTTTCTTTGGTACACAGTTGAAATACTTTCCCAAGAAGAACCAAATTTCTGTGCCTCATTACCATTAGGGATGTTTACCTTTGGATATTTTGAAATTAAATTTGTTGTTGCTTGTTCTGTGGTTAGGAAATGACTCAGTTTCTCAAGAAATAGAGTAGAACAGTTTTCTTCCATTCAGAATGAGATTCAAACACAAGTAATTGAGTTTATGGGATTCTTATGACCATGTGGTACAGTACCTCATGGAAAGAGATGAGATATTTATCCTGTGAGAAGAATTTGGTTTAGATGTTTTCAGATTTGATTTGTTTCTATTTTTCTGTATAAGAACTCTAACAACCAATCTGAAAGAATTGGCCCTCTTCCTTCCCTCCTTAGTGATCTCATCTACTCCCCTGGCATCAATTATCACCACAATGCATCACACACAAAAATGTGTATTTAGCATTGACCTCCAACTGCTTTAGAAATTTCCTCTTGGATGTCCCCTTGGTCCTGCATATACCCCCAGGTTTAAAACCCAGCATCAGCTTTCCAAAGACTTCCCTGTAATTTCCTTATTTCTGCTTATGGCATTTTTCCTAGTTGCAAATCCCTCAATTGTTGAGTTCATCCTTACTTTTCTTTCCCTCCTTAGATCCAAGCATTGTCCTAGTCTTGTCAGTTCTACCTCTTTTGTACCTCATCCATTTACCCCTTCCTTTCCCTTTATTGCTATTACCTTGGTTTAGAACTTCTTGGTCTGGATGTTACTAACTATTGCTCAATGGATTTTACTTTTTTTTTTTTTGCCACCACCACCACCACCACCACCACCACTACCACTCCTATTACTACTACTACTACTGCTACTACTACTACCACTATCACTAATTATGATGATGATGATGATGATGATAGCAGCTAATATGTGTTTACTGTGTGCCAAGCACTGTGCTAAGCGCTTTGTGTAATAGCCTGGGAGCTGGGTGCTATTGTTATCCCCATTTTACAGAGGATTAAACTGAGGCAAGTAGAGGTTAAGTTATTTGCCCATGACCACAGGGTTAGTAAGTGTCTGAGGCCAGATTTGAGCTCGGGTTTTCCTGACTCCAGACCAGTTTACACTCTGTCCTCTGTGTCATCTATCTGCCTCAATTTCTGTCCTGAAATGGCCTAACTGATCTTCTTATCTCTTCCTCCACTCCCCTCCTCTCTTCATAGTGTTTCAGTTGTTTACTTCTTTATTTTTTCTCTTTTCTCTCAGATTTTATTTTTGAGGAAAGTCATTTGTGCTGTTCATTTTTAAATAATGCTCAGTGGTTATTAAATAAAATAAAAAATTCCTGATTCTTTTCCCACAGTCTGGCCCCAACTTGCCTTTTTATATGCCACTCCCCTTCCCACATATACTTTTCATCTTAAAAAGATTGCTCTTCATTTCTGGCAGAGCTATTGACAAGAAATTCTACAACTAAGGGCAAATTCAATTGCGGTGGGTCAATTGAAAGGGACATGAAACTTTATTCTCACCATTTCTGAGTGTGGTTGAGGTAGACTGGAGTGGTTGAAAGGCAGAGTCATGGGGAGAACAGATTATTTGAAAGGGGTAGGCTTTTTTGGGCTGGGGTGATCCAGGCACTATTAGAGGAAGAACAGTGAGTGGGAGAGAAATGGATGACAAAAACAAGGATATGGACGGGATGAAGTGAATTTTTGAAGAGAAGAAATGTTTGTCAAAATCAATGGAAGTGGAAAGCAAGGATCATGCCATGTTTTCCCCTTGCTCCTATGTGTTTGTGGGGAGTGGTATAGGAGAAGGGTCCTTGAAGAGAGTACCGAGAGGTATGGTATCTTCAGGAGAAAGCTAGGTTTCAGTGAGGACCAGAAAGTGTGAACAAGGTAACTAGAAAAGATCTTGGATGAAATGGTGTGTATTAACAATAGAGAAAGGTTTCAATGGGCACTATGGAAAGACAGGAAGGATAAGGCATGGAAAGATTTAGGCCGAATTTATAGGGGGAAGGGCAGCTGCTAACCTATTCTGTGAAATCTTGCAGCAGGATGAAGGAAACATCTACCCATCAGCATGCCTCTGGATCAAAGCTCCAGATTCCCAGGGTTAATTCCAACTCTGATTTCCATATGACATTTAGCTTATTTTCTTTTGTCTGTGTGCCTTTATGCTCACTGTCTTGCTTTCTAGTCTCTGAGTGCCCACCTCCCCTTTCCCACAAATCCTTCCCTTTCTCTCAAGGCTAGGCTTAAGTGCTATCACCTTAGCAAAATCTTCCTTGATCCCAGTAGCTATCAGCAATTTCTCCTTTGTCAAATTTCTCTCAGTACTCTAACCTCTTCAGTCCACTTACCAACATTATGATTTTTGTATTTGTCTTATATTTCCTACTAGATTATAAGCTTGTTAAGGATGGGATTGTGTATTGTTCATCTTTATATTCCTGAGCTAGGCACATAATAAATGTTCATTGTTGAAATGAAATTCTAGGTATTTATTCATATGAATAAGCAGTGTCTTTTTGTGTATTGTATAGTGGAATCCTTTAGGAATGAGAAGTCAGAGAAAAAAACTCCTATTCCTTTTATAATATTTTTGTGGGCAGTTACTCTTTATCTCTTCACCCCTGCAATAGGTCAATATTACCTCTGTGACCTCTCTATCTGAAGAATCATATGGTTTTGGAGTTTGTCGAGGACCTTAGGAGATAATTCTTTTATGCTCAGGCCTCATCTGACCCTTCAGAGCTTAATTCTGCATAAAATCAAACATTTAGAGCTAGAAGGGATGTTAGAGGTATCTATCTTTTTGTAAATAAGGAAAATGAGGCTAAGACTGAAGTGATTTGCCCAGTTATGCAAGTAATGAAGACAGAATTGAAAACTAGGTCCTCTGATGCTACATGTAAACCAATAGGCAACTAGAAGGTAATTTGAGGATGGAAAGGGAGTATGAACAGCAGGACCCCAAAAGGTTGTGTATAAAAGTGGCTGAATCTTGAAAGAATATAGGAGAGGAAGGTGTCTAACCAAGGTATCAGGGACCCACCTATTTAAAGTCATGAAGGAGGGAGATAGTATGAGATAGTCAGGTAATTCCAGATAGGGACACTGGTGTCATATACTGTTAGATTTTTCTTTCTTTTTTTTCTTTTTGGAGGGGGAATGCAGGACAATTGGGGTTGAGGGACTTGCCCAAGGTCACACGGCTAGTAAGTGTTAAGTGTGTAAGGCCAGATTTGAACTCAGGTCCTCCTGACTCCAGGGTCAGTGTTCTATTCACTGTGCCACTTAGCCACCCCCTACTGTTAGATTTTTCAAGTGTATTTCTGAGAGACTGTTTGGAATTCCCATCCTGGTAGTTGGTTATCTCCTCAGGATGGCTGAGGTACTACTCCTGCTCTGTATCTCCTAGCCCAGCTTGATGACTTTATATAGCAATCATTAACCATAGACTTTCTGTGTTTCTGCCCTTAGCATAATGCCTTGCATGTAAATATATTTAATTTAATGTATATTAAATAATTATATATATGTTTTATATATTTTTATATTTATATATATATATTTATATATATTAGGTATATTTAATAGGTGCTTAATAAGTGTGTGGTAATTTTAACTGAATTTCAGGGATTTTATATTGGAAGGAAATGATTTGGCTTGTAGGATGATTCATTCAACTGAATGGCTTCATCCTAGTCACTGAGAAATGATGCCATTTCCCCTCCCCCTTCTAAACCTATATTTAGAATATGAAAATGCTCAGCATTTCCTTTCGTTATTTGGAAATTAAGTTAAGTGATAGGGAAAAGGGAATCAAACACTAGTCTGTATGTGAAGAAATCACATGAATTATTTTCCATTCTTTTTGAAAGATTGCATAGTAAAATTTTGAACTGTATATTTCTTCTACCCCCCATCTTGCTTTGATATTCTTAGTTATTAATTCTATCAAAAATCAGTTGGCATGCATTAATTAATCAGTAGTCCCTGTGTTAAGTTCTGCTCATGGATATAGATGGGAGATAGTCCCTTGCAATCAGTTTATATTCTAATAGGAACATAATATACATCATAATATATTCGCACATATAGTATATGTTCCTATATATGAATGGTGGCCAGGTTTGGTCTGGGAAGTCACAGGGATTGTGAGTAAACCCATAAGATAGTGGATTATCATGCCCTTTCCAGGAGTAATGATAATATTGATTCAATTACTGTTACCAGAATAAGAAGTGGAAAGGGAGGCAGAATAGATGGCAATATGCCTGCCTGAACTGGGGAGGCTCTGGTGTCCTGGGGGATAGCTGGAAGGGATAAGAACTATTGTCTGAATCCAGTGACAGTAGATGCAGTGAACTGAGAACTTTCACTTACTAATCAATTACAGTTCAGCCCCCCTCTCCCCATAGTGGACTCCTCAAATTGAGGGGATTAATTAGATCTTTGCTAGGATATGGACCCTAATGATTGGGTATATGGCAGGGTGAGAGGTAGGAGAAAGTGTCTTCATCCATAAAATAAAGGCATTGGACTAGATGATTTCTTAGAGTCTTTCAGGCTGTCAAATTTTATGATTTTTGTGAAAGGAGTGAATATAATTTTGTGAAGGGAGCTAAATAACTTTTGTTGAAAGGGTTTAAATATTGAGGGGAAGTTAACCTATTGGTGGTCAGTCCACTGAGGGCATATGATGAGTCTTCCTTTATCCAACACTGTTAAGTACATACAGAAATCTAGGAAAAAGGGTCTTTGCCCTCAGAATGGACAATTTGCTAATAGAAAAAACATGTATACAATACCTTTCTCCCCTCAAATACTCAATCCCCCTCAAAAAACAAAGACAACCCAAGAAACACTTTTATATAGCAGTGTGCTAACCAATTAAAATAATTTAGTATAAACCAAGTACTCTCTTTATGCATCTTTGGCATAACTTTATGATGAGATTTTATACCAGATGTCAGCCAAAGAGAATTTCATTTAAAAGTCAGCCTCAACAAGAGGAGTTTTAAGTATAGTTCTTCTTTCATTTAAAAAAAAAGTACCAAGTATTATTTTTCTGTTTATTCAAAATGGTTTTCACTTTGAAACAGCTACTAACCGAGTATAAAATTCTAGTTATCTAAGAACCATCCCTCCATAACAGGTTGAAACCCAGAAATATAAACCATTCCCCAATTGCACCCCATTCTCCTCCCTAAAAAAAAACCTTTGGTAGCAACAAAAAAATGGTTGAGAGAATCCAATATTTACATCCAAGGCAATAATTGATATGATTAGCTCCCAGATCAGAAGGAAAGGGTCAGTCTGGAAGGTGATAGCTATACAAGACCAACTTTTTGATTAGAAAGTCAAGAAATAGTATAGTAGTGAAAGAAGACAAACAGAAAAAAGAGAATGATAAAGGTTAAGAGTGGCAATAGGGACAGCTGAATGGTAGACAGTCTGCTAGTCATGAGAGACAAACCTAAAACAACTGGGGAGCAAACTACTCCACCTGTGGAGCTTTGAAGGCACAAACACCTGGTTATCTCCATATTCGTTACTTGTGAAGTCTTGCATGACTTCACTTGTATAATGGACTTCCCTTCATATACACATATACTATATATTGTTTGCCTTCTCGTGTGTGTGTGTGTGTGTGTGTGTGTGTGTGTTTAAATTAATTTGTAATTTGTAAAAATAGCCACAGTGCCCTGGAAGTCTAAAGTAAAGTACTTTTATTTCACCTTCATGTGGAGAGTGCACTGAACCAGGAGTAAGAAGACCTGGGTTCTTGGACTTTTCTAATCCCTTCATATTATACATAGGGAAATGGAGACCCAGAAAGATCAAGTGACTTGCTAACATTACATAGGCAGTAGTGAGTAGCAGATAAAGGATTTGAACTCAGGATTCCTATTGTCAAGTCCAATCATTTCATTTCACTTTCTTGACTCATTAGTTTCATTTTCCTCTTGGGTTTAAATGAGGCAGATGGATTAAACATCTAAGATTCCTTCCGGTTTGTCGAAATCTGTTCAAGGTTGATGTCAAATGATCCATATTCTGAACATGGTTCTTCACATGGCTGTGGATCCATTTGTCTCAACCTGCCCACCTTTTTTGATCTTGTCTATATTAGGATCTTAAGAGAAGTTTGTGTAATGCCTTGTTGCACGCAGAGTACACTTTCTATGTCAGATTTTAATTTACCTGACTGGTAACCAGATTTAAATGTTTGCATATTTGATATGTAATATTTATATATTTAAGCTTATTATAAAGTTACTATTATATGTTTAGTGTATATAATAGTTAAATGTTTAAAGCTGTTTACTAGAAATATGTTTTTCAGTGAATATTTACAGACATATATAAAGACATATATTTATCTATTGAAATGAAGTTACTTTGGTGTGACTTAATTTTAACAAGCTACATTAGCTTGAGGGACCTGTCACATTTTTAAGTGCTCACAAATTACTCTGGTCAGTAGTATGCTCTATAAAATTGGGGGGGATTTATATTAAGTTTTAAGTTTCCATAATTCACCTTTTCTCCCCTCTTATAAAATGAAGGCAACTATTATATATCTCAAATTGTGTAACTTTTTTGTGATTTCAGACTCCCTCAGGATTATAATACTTATAACAGTGAGCATTTAAATGGTGCCTTAAAATTTGTAAAAATTTAAAAAAAAGTTTGCTGCACATATGTTATCATATTTACTTTTCACAGCAACACTTGCAAATAGGTGCTATTATTATTAAAAGGTCAGGGTCTCTCACTGGATCTGGAGTCATCTCCAGTCATTCCAACCTATGTCTTACCACTGGATTCAGATGACCCTGGAGGAAAGAATGAGGCTGATGACTTTGCACAGCCCTACCTTACTTAAATCCAATTCACTTGCTAGTCAAGACATCAACCTCCTGTTGTAATTTGTCCTCTTTGAGAACTAAGGACAAACAACAACAACAACAACAACAACAATTATCACCCCCATTTTGTAAATGAGGAAAGAGACTGAGAGAGGGTCAATGACTTGCCCAGGGTCACATAGCTAGTAATTGTCAGAAGCAGAATTTGAATTCAGGTCATCCTGACTCCCAAATCTAGAACTCTTCCTATGACTCTTAATGGTTTATAAGATATTAATTACCGTGGGTTCTGTGCAAGTTTTTATTTTTGTATTGCTGATATATAAATAGTTTGGATTTATAGACTAAAGCCTTTTACAATATCTGGATGTTTACCATTTCCTCACTTATCTTTGGTTTTAATTCCTTCTTCATCATGTTTATTCTACTCTTTCTAGTATAAAACCATTCTCCTTGGAAGGAGCTTAATTCAAGATTCTTCGTCAGATTGTTTAGAAGGCTGTTGTTTGTTAGCTATACCCAGGATAGATAATTTTCCCCAGATTTTGATGTGACATGCTACTTTGATAAAGAAAGAGGGCATCCTAAAAGTAGTGCAGTATTTGGTTAATGGTGAAATGATTCATTACTTATAAGATCTTTTTTCCTGTTGCTTTTGAATTTTGAATGAATAAGGGGCTGATTTCAGAAAGAAAAAAAATATTCCAAACTTTCAGGAATTCTAAAGTCAAAGGAAATGTGTTGAGACTATTTAGAAGGAAAATGTTTGAACAGGGTTAATTTCAAAAGGTCTCTTGAGTTGCGATTAAGGAACTGTAATTCTTCGTGTCTGAAGATGTTGATGTGAATGGTACTATTTGATGTGCAGCTGAAGAAGGAGGAAAAAACTGTATCTTATTCATCATATGAAGCAAACAGTATTTCTGTTAGTGGTTATAAACATTCATGATTCTGTGGCTTGGGGTCTGTCACCTTCGAGGAGTCACAGTATTTTGCTTAAAGTCAGCCACTCTGACAGAGCCATATACAGTCATAGCTGGTCTCCTACTTTTATCATACATTTTTCCTGACTTCAAAAAGAAATGAAAGAAATAATCCCTTTTATTTGGAAGAGAGGTCAATGGCAAGAACCCTAGGCTTGAATTCAGTATGCCTGGGATCAGATCTCAGTCCTGGTACCCACTGCTGTATACAAGCTTTTTTTGGTTGTTTTTTTTTTTTAAGCTTTTCTGGGCTTAATTTTCTTCATCTCTAGAAGCATTTGGGTTAGATCAAAATTTCTTAACTTGAGATCCGTGACCTTAAAAAAAAAAGATAACTGTTTCAGTGTAATTGACTTCCTTTTGTAATCCTCTATTTTATTTTATGCCTTTAGAAACATTCTGAGAATGGGATTACATAGACTTAACCAAAGTGTGGCAAAGTGTGATACAAAAAAAAGGTTAAGAATGCCTGGTTTAGATAATTTCTAAGACCACATCTAGCTCTAAATCTTATGGTTTCTGTACTTCATGATGAATGAGTATAATGGCTTTCCCCTTCCCTCCAGTGGCAGTAACTTTTGGTTAGTTATAAAGT
>CM053596.1:214187346-214203625 GCA_028646575.1 Pseudocheirus occidentalis
CAACTCTACAAGTCTCAGGATGGAAGGAGATGTCTACATTCAAAGAAAGATCTAGAAAGAACAGAATTTAAATGGAGACTGAAGCAATCTACATGTTCTCTTTCTTTTCCATGTTTAGTTTTGTTTCCTCTTTCCCATTGTTCGTTCCATTGGTTACAACCCTTCTATACAACCAGACTAATGTCCAGTGTGAAAGTATTTGCAGATCCTACACTTGATTGCATGGCACCATTGGGGGAGAGAAAATTTGAAGCTCAAGGGATTGTGGAACTAAATCTTGTAAACTAAAAGTAAATAAACTAATCAATTTTTTAAAAAAGAATGTAAGCTTATTGAGGGCAGTGGCTACCTACTTGCTTATATGCATATCCTCAGTAATTAGCACATTGTCCAACATATAGGAAATCCTTAATAAACACTCTATCTTCTATCTGGGCAGCAAGGTGACAAAGCAGATAGAGCACTGGGTTTGGAATCAGGAAGGCTGATCCTCATGAGTTCAAAACTGACCTCAGACGCTTACTAGCTGTGTGACCCTGGGCAAGTCACTTCACCCTGTTTGCCTCACTTTCCTCATCTATGAAATGAACTAGAGAAGGAAATGGCAAACTACTCTAGTATCTTTGCCAAAAAAAATCTCTCTCGATCCAGGGATGTATGTAAAATGTATCAATGATTCAGGCAATCAAAGCCCTATCTATTGGTCTTTATTTCTCTTCTTGCATTTTCTCTGTATTTTCTCTGAGGTTCAGGGTGTTAACTTTTCCCCTGAACTAGTGAATATTGATCCCTTAAAAAGCAAGTTTTCCTACCAAAGCATATCTAAGAACCTGTGCTAGCAGCCATCCTAGGTATGTCAGTGTGGTTGCTGCTACAATAACGTACAAATTCAATATAGTTGATCAAAGGACAAAGACAAACAGATGCTTAAACTTTTTACATTAAGGAACTATCTTGTTTCCTATTAGAAACCTCATACTTGGTGACATATTTTATATTTGTTATGTGTGTATCAATAAAATGTATTCATATGAGCATTTTGCCTTTTAAAATAGCCATATGAAGAAGTTATATACTTATTCTACTGACACCAGCATGAATCAGAACAGTTTTAGAATGCCTTTTTTAGGATTGCTAGACCACAGACTTCATTGAAGGTGTATATGCATATATACATGACTACAGGCATATAAAGCACATACAAAGTATGTCATCAATCAGGAAGTTTCCAGTATGAAACAAAATAGCTCCCCAACACAAAAAGTTTAAGTTTCTCATATCTCTGTCTTTGCACACCTTCTTTGAATAAATCGTTAGAAGTTGGTTGCATATTATTTATACCATAATGGATATTGAACAAACGTCAAGTTTGTATGAACTGATGAAGTAAGGAAAAAGCAGGATCAGTGCACTGTCCATGATAATCCCAATAATATAAATGAAAACAATACCAAAAAGCAGACACTGATTAATTAAAATGACCAGAGAATAGATCTTGAAATACACTTCCTTCCTCTCTAGAGAGGCAAAGGATTATAGGGGATTCTTATATCATCAAACATAACCCCTTTTTGTCATTTGGTTTTGCTCGTCTTTCTTTCTTACAAAAAGGATTCAATGGGGATGGAGTATCTTAGGGAATGACTAAACTATAAAACAAAAGCCATCAATAATATAGTTAAAGTCAACTAAACACACAAATATCTTCTGTAGTCATAAAAGGGAGAGGAGCAGTTATGAGCAATGTCATGCAAAACATGTATTGAATTAACCAAGTTCAGCAAATACAATAAAACTTGGAGGTTTTCAAAGCCCTGCATAAACATTTCCTCATTTGATTACCTCCTCACAACAGCCCTATGAGGGAGGTTCTTTTATTATCCCTGTTTTTACAAATCAAGTAATTGAGGCTGAGAGAACGAAATGATTTGCCCAAGGTCACAGAACGAAAAAGTGTCTGGTGCAGGATCTGAACTCACGTCTTCCTTATTTCAAGTCCAATGCTCTTATCCACTGCACCAAATGCCTACAGTCTCTGTGAAGATTTTGAAGGAATTGGTGATCTGACCCATCTTCTCAGCCACACCTAGAACCACACATAGCACATCTATCACCCCTCCAAGAAGAATAAGATAGATACAGAAATAACTTCTGTTATGCAGCATGAGCACACACATTCAACCTATTTTTGGTTGCCCAACACCCCAAATAAATTCCACATCCTTAAAAAAAAATTCTTCCTTCACAACCTTCAGAAATTGTGAGATCAGCTGAGAATGAGCCAGAATGTCTGCATCATGTATCACATGTCTCTTTAGCCACAGTCCATATTGTCACAACCTTTGGCAATCAGTCAGTCTACAAGCATGGATTTAGTGTGTACTGAGCAGAACTCTTGCCCTTAGCATCTCCTTTGGGGGAATTCAAGGCAATTAGAAAATATGGTCTCTTGCCCTGACAATTACAGTCTAATTAGGGAGATCGAGCTATAGACACATGAAACAACCTGATAGCAATTACTATAACCAAGGCCCATCCATTTTCCTCTGGCTCTATCTCCATCCCTTTCTCCCTCTTCCCAATGACCTCACCTTTCAAACCCTAATCACTCTGTGCACACAGTAGGCATTTAATGAATATTTGTTGAATGAAATGAAAAGTTTGAACTATGGAATAATCTCTAAACCACTGTCTCTACTACTAGAAATACTTTGTATTTCATTCTATCCTAATCTCTGTTACCAGTTTCATGTTTCCAAATGATAACTATGTTATTTTCTACTCAGAAATCTCCAAGAACACTTAGATAGAGTCCAAACTTCTTAACCTGGCATTCAAAGATTCCTGGACCATGTGTTCTCCTATAAACTCTCTAGCCTTGTAACCTACTCATCTAGAATGAGGATATACTTAAATGCTCAAATGGAATATGTTTATATTTAAGTTCTGTGTCATCTGAAAATGATTTGTGCTTTCCCATCTCTACGCTTTTACTCATAACCACTTCACTCTTGGCTAATTTCTTGCCCTCTATAGACCCCCATTCCCTCCCTGATAAAAATAACGACTGGGGCGGGGGAGTTGTATGTGTGGAGAGTTTGTAGCCTGAATCTGGGGCATTATAGACGACTTAATACAACATGGATGGCATTGATCTTCTTAGCTGCCATAGCACATTTTGTTGAGCTTGTGTTTTAGTGCAACCCCAGATATTTGTCAGATAAACTGCTACCTAGCCACACCTTCCCCCTTTTCTACTTGGGAAGTTAATTTTTTGAACCCGAGTTCAAGTCTTTACATTCATCCCTACTAAATTTAATCTTTTAATTTAAAAAGTGAGGCAGGTATATTAAATGATAAGTAATCATCCCTTCCATCTATAAATCTTTTGATCTGTGAACTGGAATACTATAATCACTCTCCAACTTTGGTGGCAGCTTCCTCTCATGCCAGAGACTACCTATTCTCCCAGGTCCAGTTCAAATCCTACATCATTCATAATGAATTGTATAACTACCTAATTACACCACAGAACTCTCTCTTTTCTCTGAAATATTCAAGTAATTACTGTCTAGACAATTAAGCCTGCCACTGAACATGACATACATTCTTCAACTGTTTTTAAATTTTTCACTATAATTTAACTCTCCCCTTGCTCATGCCCTGTCTACTCTTCCCACTTCCCAACCTCACCACACTCCCACCAAATTACAAGATCCTTGATGACAGAAACAATATGTCAATGCTTCTTTGCATCTCCCATTATGCCTACCAAATAAACTCATAGGACCATGGATTGAGAGCTAGAAAGGATCTTGGAAGTCATTTAGCCCAAACCTCTCATCTTACAGATGAGAAAACTGGAGCCCAGAGAGGTTAATGAACTTGCCAAAGACCACAGCTCAATATGTGATAGGGTCAAGATTCGAGCCTGGCTCCTCTGGCTCCAAGTCTCACACTCTGTCCGCCATGTTGCTCGAATTAGATTTGAGAACAACTCATATTTCTATGGCACTTTGAGGTTTGGAAAGCACTTTTCCTTATAATCTACAAGGTAGATATTATTTTTGATTGCTGTCATTTTCCCAGTGAGGAATTCAAGACTAAAAGGAATCATTGAATTGGAGAGAAAGGGATAGCAAAGTCCATTTAGTCCCACAAATATCTGAACAAGAATCCCCTCTATGGAGATCCACCTTGCCCTATCAGAAAGTCAGAGGGGTTATGGGGGAGGATATAGGAGAGAGCAGATTGGAGGAGGAGGCATACAGTGGGATTGCTGGTTTGGGGTGGTGGGTAAGGGAAAGATGGGGAGAAAATTTGTAACTCAAAATCTCGTGGAAATAAATCATGTAAACTAAAAATAAAAAAAAGTTCATTAAAAAAAAAGAATCCCCTCTATGACATTCCCAGTAAGTGTTCATCTAGCTTCTACTTGAAAACCTTCAGGGAGGGAAAACCCTTTTTCTCTGGAGGTAATGAATACCTTTGGGGACCACTTTTATTGTTGCTAAGTAATTCTTTACACAAGACCTAATCTGCCTCTTTGCAAACTGCATCCATTATTCCTCATTCTGCCCTTTGAGCCTGAGAAATACAAATCAAATCTCTCTTCTATATGACAAAGACCTGAGGATGGCTGTCACGTCCTCCACTAAGACTTCCCTTCCCCAACTTAAAGTTTCCCTTTTCCTTCAACCAATTTTCATATAGCATGCAACTCAAGGCTTTTTACCATCCTGGTTAGCTTCCTGTAGGAATTATTCAGCTTATCAGCCTTGCTAAAATATTAATGCCATGCTTCAAATATAATCTAATCAAGGAAGAATAAAGTAGAACTATCACCCCCCCACCCCTTAGAGCAGCTAGGTGGCACAACAGATAGAACGCCAGATCTGGAGTGAGGAAGACCTGAGTTCAAATTTGGTCTCAGATATTTACTAGCTGTGTGACTCTGGGCAAGTCACTTAACCCATTTTGCTTCAATTTCCTCATTGGTAAAATAAGCCAAATAAGGAAATGTCAAACCACTCCAGTATCTTTGCAAAGAAAACCTCAAATGGGGTTGTGAAGAGTTGGACATGATTGAAAGGACTAAGCAACAGCATCACCTCACTAGTATAGGACACCATACCTCTCACTGCAGCCTAAGATTGCCAAAGAACTTTGCCACATGATCCTCCTAACTCTGATTCAGTTTACAATACAACCCGGAGTTCTGTTTCAGACAAACTGAAGTCTAGCTACACCAGCAAACATTCACATGCAAGCTAGAACTAGGCACTGGGAAGGTCAGTGTGAACTCAATAGATCAAACAATCAACAGGCATTTATGAAGTGCCTAGTAGGTGCCTGGTTTGTCATTGCTTGTCCTTCATTCTCAAAGAGGACCATGACATCAGGGAGGTGATGCCATGACATGCAAGTGAATTTGGATTTAAGTGAGGGAGGGCTATGCAAAGTCACCAGCCTCACTTTCTCTTCCAGAGCCATCTGGGCCTAGTGACAAGGTGAAGATCAGGACAACCAGTTACGGCACTGTATGAGGTAAAAGACCTCAGCCTTTTTAAGCTAAGGTCTTTAACAGGTCTCAGTTTGACTGAGGTAACTCCCATTCAGTGATTAAGGACAGGTAAGAAATGAGGCAGAGAATGACCTCTTTTACCTAAACAACAACAACAAACACAGTCTGGGAGGGGAAGACCATCTGGTTTTCTTGCCAAGACAGGAACAATTGCTATTTACATTTACTCTGAACCAATCAGGGCCCAAACAATGATCATGTGGTGCTTAGCCAGGGACCTATTATTGACCAATCAATGAGAGCCAGAGTGATTGTGCTAAGCCCTGAGGATACAAAGACAGAAATTTGAATAAACTCTGCTTTCAAGGAGCTGATACCAACATAGATAGATCGATGACAGATATAGAGAGATACATGCATCCATACATTCTCATATATGTACATATATATATATATATATATCACACATATACATTGGTATATACAGAATAGTTGTGAGGTAATTCAGGAGTAAGAGGAGGGGGTAAGGCACTAGCAACTAGAGATAAAGAAAGCTCTCATGCAGAATCTTGACAGAGACTTTAAGTTCTAAGATGTAAAAGAAAATATGGAGTTAACTGAAGGTATGAGGGGACAACCAAACCAAAGGCATGAAGGCTCCCACCCTTGTGCCTCTGGTCTCTGACTGGTAAGCATGTACCCTGTATTATCTAGTATCTAGTATCTAGTATCTAGTATCTAGTATCTAGTATCTTCAGTTCACAATGCCATTCCTCAGCCATCACCATACACCATGTTGCTTTGTGACTATCTTCCCCCATTTACCATCCTTCTTACAAATTTTCCCTTCCAAATAATGACTGAAATAATATTGCCATTTCTAGAAAGGATATGCCGATCATTTTCCCTATGGCTCCAATCACCATTTCCTCTGACTTCTCTGTCTAAAATACTTCTCCATGGCTACCACTACCCTACCTTTATGGGTCATATAACCCCATTAAAATGTGGGCCACTTGAGGATAGAGACTGTATAGCTTGCTTGTGTTTGTCACCTTGGAACTTGACACACAGAGCCAAATAAATGTTATTGTTTTTTAATTCTTTAATTCATATGATATATGTTGCCATGCGTGAGGGACAGTAAGAAAGCCAGCTTGTTAGGTTGTAAAAGACTTTGAATGCTGAATAGAGTTTACCTTTTATCTTAAAAGACCAAAGATCCCCTTGGAAGAAGAGAGTCAAGGGACGTTAGGACCAATTCTTCCTTTCACACGTTGTCAGGATCATCTGCCTATTTCTGGGGTTTTACCATATTCCCTCTGTTACTGGAGACACCTGGTGTTGCTCAGACCATCGAACTGCTGGATTTCATGTGATTTGCCAATAGTCAAATAGCTAGTTTCAGAGCCAAGACTTAAATTCAGGCCTTTTCATTCCAAGCTCGGTGCTCTTTCTGCACTGGACCAAATACCAAATAGTATATTGCATACTAAATACATAAGGCAAGAGCTAAATCCCTCCCTGTTGCTTTCCACTCTGTCCTACCACACATTAACCCAGTCCACCAAAAGACAAGGTCTTAGAACCAGCTCTGTGATAGGAAACTCTCCACCATAAACAAGATAAGCTGTCCTGCCCCTATGGCACTGTTCACATTTCAATAAAGGCCACTATTGAGGTTAGTTCTCCTCCTGTACAATAAATAGAGATTTCTTAGAAATTTCTGGAGAAAGGATTCAAATCTCCTGTCATTTGTTTGCCTCCCCAATAGATGTTAGTGCCTCCAGTGTCAACCATAGGAGTCCTCTCAGTGTCCTACTCACCCTCAAGGGCATCTTATTTTTTTTTTTTTTGCCAAATTAAATCCAATTCAATACCTTGTATCAAGGCGCTGATACAACAGCCATCCATTGCTTCTGTTTCCTGCCCACATTTTTCTCCCAGTTAATCTTTAGAATGCACAATAATTTTCCTCAAGTTCTTGCACATAAAAGGGAACAGTGCTCTGAAACCAGAGAAAATTCCCATGCGGCAACTCAGATAGTCAGCCAGCCGTCCTTTCTCACTCGAGAATAACTTCTCTTGTGGCTGCACATGTTTTCAATTAGCACCAAAGAAACCTTTTCTTCACATGGCAATATCAATAGCATGACATTTCCATAGCACATTTCTCTTTTTAGGAAAGAATGACTATAATTAATTGATGAGTTCTGATCTTTTGGTGTGGGGGCAACTTTCCTTCAAGTCACAGTAACGATAGTTATCCCTTCCACATCATGACTTTCCCCATCATGGTTTCAATATATTTCAGGTCAGCATAAGGAATTCAATGGGAATTTTGGGGGAGTTTTGCAGAAGTCACAGATGATACACTAAGTCCAGCAGATGAAACAGAGCCCATGACCAGATACTTAACTCAAATTTTACAGTAAGGTACTGAAAACACCCAATAAAAGGAAAAGAAAAAAATCAGACTTCTCTGGTATGAAGGGAGGGACAAAAACATTTTACACAGATTTTCCAGATTGGGGGCACACCCATAACCCCCAAGATGTAGAAGGGATAATTGTAATTCAATTCACCAAAGATCAATTGAGCATCTACTGTGAGGAAAATGCTGCATGGGTTGCTGTAGGGAATATGAGGTCAAATAATACAGCTATTCCTCTCTGGGGATCACAGATTTAGAATAAAAAGAGCCTCAGAAGCTGTGTAAGCCAACCCCCTTATTTTACAGATGAGAAACTCAAACTCCAGGGAATAAATGACTTGCCCAAATCATTTAATCATTTGTCCATTTCACACAGGTGAAAATTTGCATAGCTAGGATATGAAACATGCAAATCCTCTATCTCCAAAGTCAGAGATATTTTCTCTATATTATTCTGCCTACAGATTACCATCTAGAACAGTGGTTCTCAATCTGCGGGTAGCGACCACTTTGGGGGTTGAATGGCCCTTTCATAGGGGTCACCTAAGACCATCAGAAAACACATATTTCTGAGGGTCTCAGGAACCGAGACACCACTCCTCTATCCGTCTGCAGGCGGGTCCACCTACATGCAGATACGCCCCCATACAAGTAAGTATTAAAGGGGTGTGCCATAAGGAAGGTTGAGAACCACTGATCTAGAAGCTGCAACAAAAGAGCTACGCAATTCATTCCATCAACAAAAATTTATAAACTGTCTACTATGTGTCAGGGACTGTCTTAGGTACTGGGAATGCAAAAACAAAACAAGAAATAATTTCTACCTTCAAGAGGCTTACAGGGCAGGGAAGGGAAAGAGATCAACCCAGTCCAGCTTCTGCGAGCTCTCTATTGTAACTAGTCATTCCAGATAACTAGGAGTATGTTCTTCATGCAATACTGAAGGACTACAAGTAATGGCAGCAACTTTTAAATTTGGTGCCCTGAGACAGAGCCCCAACTGTCCCACTCTTATTATGATTCTGATACCTACCCAACTGGCTTGAGCTATTCCCTTCCCCTATCCTTCTCCCTGTCTTTGAACCAATATGTAATGGCCTTCCCATCAGCAGGCTAGTACTGAGGACTCCCCACTAACCTCAACAGAAAGCTCAAATCATGCTACTTGCTCATGTATGATTTGAGGTAGCTATTCTGGAAACCAAAACTTCTAGCTATAGCTTAGATATAAAGGGGGATTAAAGTGTGGTCCTTCTGTCCTAGGGACCCAAGCTGGTGAGCAATAAAGGAGAAAAATACATCTACTGATCAATCACTATCATTGTGTTCATCCTCATATTGTACGTAAATCCTTCTTGCTCTAATTTAGTCTCTCCATAGGGCTTTTAAAAAATTATTTATTTATTTTTAGTTTACAACATTCAGTTCTACAATTCCTTAATTTCCAAATTTTCTCCCCCTCCCCACCACAGAAGTATGTAATCTTATATAGGTTCTACAAATACCTTCACATTAAACACTGGTCAAGTTGTAAAGAAAAGCCACAATCAATGGAGTGAACAATGAGAAAGAAGGAATAAAACAAAAAAACAGAAAAGAGAGAGAGCAAGTAGTTTACTTCAATCTGCACTCAGACTCCATAGTTCTTTCTCTGGATATGGATAAGCCTTTCCATCATGAGTCTTTTTGCTCCATGGGAATTTTTAGGATCACTAGGTGGAGCAGTGAATAGAACACCAGTTCTGGAGTCAGAAAGACTCATCTTTATGAGTTTAAATCTGACCTCAGACAGTTACTAGCTGTGTGACCTTGGGCAAGTCACTTAATCCCTTTTGCCTCAGTTTCCTTATCTGTAAAATGAGTTAGAGAAGGAAATGGCCAACCACTCTAATATTTTTGCCAAGAAAACTTCAAATAGGGTCACAAAGAGTCAGACACAATTGAAAGATGATTGAACAACAACAACGGAATTCATTAATCTTCATCCTTTGTCCAATGATTGAGTGCTTGTCTGGACATCCAAGCCTGAGCAGAAATAGGTTCTTTCAAACCCCCTGATCAAACCTGTCTGGTTATTGTAGTAGTGCTGCTTTCCTCCACACTAGACTATGTCACACTAGCGTTCTTGGCAAGCTTGATTGAGAATACCAAAGAGTTCAATTAATTTAATTAATGTGCTCAGCATTTAACATTGGGTATTGCATAATTAAAAATGATAATGAGATGGTAGGCCAGCATAGGGGACCAAAACAATTCTAATACATAGCACTGGTGCCAAGAATCAAATTTTAGTTGTTTAGAACTTTAAAAGCACATGGGGGGGCAGGTAGATATTATGAATACATAATAATCTTGACATAATAAAAATGATATAATCAACTCAAATCAGTAGAACATGCCCTTTGACTTCTGTCTGAAGTAGCTAGGTGGTACAGTCTAGAGTCAGAAAGACCTGAGTTCAAATCCAGTCTCAGAAACTTATTATCTGTGTGACCCTGAACAAGTCACTTAACTCCTCTCTGCCTCTGTTTCCTAATGGTAAAATAGGGATGATAAAAGCACTTACCTCCGTGACAATAAAATAATATTTACAAAGTGCTTATTATAATAGCCAGAATTGAAATCATGCCTGTTCCCTTCCTCCTTCTGTTTCCAGTAGTTGGAATGGGTTTTGTGGATCCAGTCATAATCCCTCTTTGCCTCATTTTTGACCAGTGCAACTATGTGTGAATTGACTGATAGGGGCACTCAAGCCAAGAAGAAAGTACTCTTGTCCTTCTAGGACAGAAACCAGGCTCCTGGCCTCAGCACTCAGCAACACTCAAAATGTCAACCAGTCGAGCTAGCTACATGAAATGTCATGGACAACAAAAAAGTCAGGGAGAATTTAAAGAAAATCGGGCACTAGGCCTCATAGACATGTCCAAGCCTATGTTTCCTTCATATTCCCTTTTTGGTTTGCCAATGAAACTTGGGGATCTGGATTTAGAGGGGGGATGCTTAGAAACAAGCAAGTCTTATTTTTTTTAACTGCAGCAGGCCTCAGTTGTATCACCAAAGATGCTACTACTGTGTTATCCTTTCCTAGTGCTAACACTTACAAGGTAGGGGATGTCTTCTAGGTCCCACAGGCTAGCGATCTTCAAAGCCGACCTCTCTGTTTACCCTTGAGCAATCCAATTTCTTATACTGATGGAATATACAAAAAATCCAGTATCTGAATGACTTCAGGTATCTATTCCCTTCCCCATGATCCTGTCTGGTCATCAATACCTCCTTTCCCCCACCTCCCGTACATTCTAAATGAGGTTATTTATCCTCATGAAGTCTAGGAAGATAGTACCTCCAATGCAGTAAATTCTCAGTTCAAGAGATGCACCTGAGAAGGCAGCCCCTTCAGCTGTGAAAAGAATTAACCTTTCCACTGAACTGGGCCCTTCCTCAGCACTGCACGTGGCTCTGATTCGGGATGACATAAGAATGTCACACAGGAAGAGTTTGGCAAAGGAATTCATCCCTCATCAAACCTGTCTGCTGGGGAGAGACACAAGAATGTCAGATGTGCTTTAAAGGGGAAAAAAAAGTACATTCAGAACTCATTATGCATGACAAAGAGGGCAAAGGGATCACAGAGAAGAAATGATGAATGATAAAGCATTTTTTCATTTTCAATTTTTTTAAATTTATGGAATAAAACAGGCATTTCTACAACATAGTATAATAAAAAGATGATTGCACATGAAACTGCAAATTTACTATGTACAACTTTTAAATTCCTTTTAAATATACAAAATTGTCATGTAAATTTCTTTTAAAGCTTTTATCAAGAGCACACTATGTACCAGATACTGTGCTAGGTGCTAGGGGTACTAATATAAGCTAGTCAAACAACCTTTGGCCTCAGGAAGTTTACAGTCTAATAGAGGAAGACAGAACAAAATGGGGAAATTGGCAAGGGGGCCATGGTTTAGAAATGGCTTGACCATTTCTGTGGAGGCCTTTACCTGGCCAGAGCAGAAAACGTGGTTGGGAGGGGGCTGGGAAAGTTGCATGCAATAGGTAGGAATCAGTCTACATGAATAGAATAAACATTCATGCCTGTTCATGCCTGAAACTTTCCCTGAGCAGCCTTGGACTCCTGTTTGCAAGCTGACAACTCATTCAGCACCTTTGGGCCCAATGTAAATGAATTAAGCTGCTGCTCAGTTCATGGTACAATTATTAAGGTTTCATAATAATCAGGAGGGGAGACAATTGATTAAAGACTTTCCAGGATACAACAGCAGCTTATGAATTATAAACCCAATGTTAATATCACTACTCTGAGGATAAAGATTATCTGTGGGATAGTCATTAAGATGTGGGAACAAATCAGGAGTCATAAATCCCTGTTTGTTTCATAGGTCATAGTTGCTGGAAGTCTGTTTTCTAAGTTTGGCCTAGGGGTAGTAACTGCTGATGTAGTGAGATTTTAATTGAACTGTTCAAAGGAAATATCATGACAGACTGGTGGGCTTTGAGGAAGACCTCCCGAAGGAGGTAATGTTTGAGTTGGATTTTAAAGGATAATTAGAAATGCAAAAGGCAAAGTAGAAAGCAAAAGATGGAGAAGCTACAGCTGGAAGGGACCTTTGAGATCAACTCATCCAGTCCCCTCATTTTTACATATCAGGGAGGCCAGGAAAGGTTAAGTGGGGATGGCTAGGTGGCACAGTGAATAGAGCCCTGGCCCTGAAGTCAGGAGGACTTGAGTTCAAATCCAGCCTCAGACACTTAACACCAGCTGTGTGACCTTGGTCAAGTCACTTAAACCCAATTGCCCTGCCTCCCCTACTCCAAAAAGACCAAAAAAAGAAAAGAAAGGATAAGTAACTAGCCCAATGTCACCTTGGTAGTAAACAGAGTTGGGATTCAAATCACAGTGTAGCATAGTGGACAAAGAATAGAACCTGGAGTCAGAAAGACCTTGGTTCAAATCCCAACTCTATGTGATCTGCCTCTGACATTTTATCACCGTTCTCTGTACAAAACCTTTCCTTATCCACCAACTGCTAGCACCCACCCTCCCAAACTACCACATCCACTGTGTCTATACTTGTATTTTTCCTTTATATTCATGCTGTATGTACATGCATTGCATTCTAATTATATAATTATATATCACCATATCACACATCACATATCACATCATATAATATGTACTTGTCTTCTCCTGAGAATATGGGCTCCCTGAGAGTAGGGATTGTCTCATTCCTTATGCTTCTATCCAGCATCTAACAGTATTCAGCACATAGAAGGTATTTCATAAATACTTGTCTATTGGTTGATTGATACTCTGGGTTAGGCACTGTGGGCTAGGCACTAATTTACATAAGATACAGTCCTTTCCTTTACAAGGCTTAGAGTCTAGTAAGGGAGATCTAACATACAGAAAAAAGGAACTATAGTACATGAAATAAAAATGGACACTTTGAAGAGATGCAAAATAAAGCTGTAGCATTTACGGGAGGAAGTATCATTACAAAACTGAGTGTGACATCAAGGAAGGCTTCAAAGCTGTACAACGAATTAGCCTTTAAAGACTGGGGAGGAGTTCAACAGGCAAAAAGAAGGAAATTCACATTTCAGGACTTAAGAGATGAAGGGGACTTTTGAGGTCATCTAAAAAAGTGGTGTCTTGGGGCAGCTAGATGGTGGAGTGAATAGAGGACCTACACTGTAGACAGGATGAGCTGAGTTCAAATCTGGTCTCAGACACTTAGCACTTACTAGCTGTGTGACCTTGGGCAAGTCACTTAACCCCAATTCCTCTGCCTTCCCCCCTGCAAAAAAAGATAAAATAGTGGGGTCTGAACCCAGCATAATGACTTAGAAAGCCATAAATTAACATAATCTGTGTTTTATTGTATTTTATGAAATATTTCCCAATTACATTTTAATCTAGTTCTGTTGTACCTATATGTTTGATACCACTGATCCAGAAGCTCATTTTTACAAAATGAGAACATCCATTCAGAAAGATCTCATGGGCAGGGAATGGCATAACCCATGTCCTCTGACATCAGTCCTTGTTCTTTCCATAGTGCCGCCTTATACACATATAGAAGAGCACCATAGCAGAAAGAAAATCAAGCAGACAAGTCCTGTTCTGCAGATAGAGATAAGTCCAGTTTAGTGAAAGGGACAGAATGTGGAGGGGAACAATATGAGGTAAGATTTGAAAAGCAGAGTTGTGCCAATTGTGAAAGGCCTTGAATTCAAGGCAGAGATATTTGAACTTTAAAGAGCAAAAATCCTCCTTTCCCTTTCTCATTTCTCCCAGTTCCAATCAACATCACCTTTACCCATCTACCACAGGTGTCTGAAATATCTAGTGTTAGAAATTCATTTTTTTGACTTATGCATCCCAGTTCTAACACATGCTGCCTGTGTGACCTTTGGCAGGTCATTAAACCTCTCTGTGCCTCAGTTTCCTCATCATTAACATGAGGGGGTTACTGTCTGAGGTTCCTTTTATCTCTCACTCTATGGTTCAGCAATTATCCCCTAGAGGCCGCTGTCAACATGTGAATATTGCTGAGAATAGTGACTACTCATGAACTCATTGTTTGGCCATAATATGTTAGTTTGTATTAGCTTAGCAGACATTAGCATTCTTGGAAAATGGAGAGCAGGAAATGGAACACAGGATAAGGAAGGAGCTGGGGCCAGGAAACATCTACGATATGATTTGCTGAGATTTTTCATGTAAGATTGGGGTGCGGGGAGGCAGGAGTCACTGAAGGCAAACTCTCCCTTTCCCCTTTCTCATCATCTTCTCTAGACTTTGCCTCATCTGCTCTCTGCACAAACTACACACCCATGCTGTGGACCTAAGCAGAAGTGTGGGGGAGCTGTGAGGGAACAATGCTTTTTGATGACATTTTATTTGAAAACCAGTATTTCTCCAGAGCATGGACCCCAGGGGTTTTCTGGGGTTTTCCTATGTTCTCCTGCCCCACTGACTATGAGGCTGGCTGTGAGCTCTTTTCCAGATTGGAAGAGGCAACAGCAGTAGCCTGGAACATCCACTGTGTGACCCCACAACAAGGAAAATGTGCCAGCCCTCTGGGGGACGAGAGCCTGGGCCCCCTAGAGTTTTTCTGACAGTTTAATAGCAGGGGCTGTTTTAGTTTAGTATATTTTTTGCCTCATAAATAGCCCCTTTCTCTCCATCCAAACATCCTGAAGATACATTGCAGAGTTCTGCTTGAAAATGCTTAAGCCAGGAAAAGGAGAGAAGGAGAAATGGAGGGGGAGAAAATAAGAGAGAAAGGAGAAGGGGAAAAGGGGATGGAGGGAAAGGAGAGAAGAGAGAGGGGGGGAAGGAGGGAGGGGAAAAGAGAGAGGGAGAGAGAGTTGATGAGCTCTGCCAATAAACATACAATCAAAAAAAAAGTTAATCCCTATGTTCCAAGAGTTTACATTCTAATTAGGGAAGATAATATATATAAGGGAATTAGAAGGGAGGATTACCCCCTGAACAGGGAACAAGGCCACTAGGAAGTGGTAAAGTTTGGAAAGGTAGGAGCCATGAGAGAAGTAAATATAGATGGCCTTAGTATTTCATAATTATGGTGAATTATGATGATGATCTTAAATTGTACCAAAGAAATGCCATAAAGAACAGAAAATGGAGATTAAAGTATCAGCAAAGCTCATTCTTCTTTTGGAGATCATAGCAGGGGTGAATCTCCCTTAAAACATATTCCTAAAAGGTTGTGTGTCAGTTGAATCTTGGTCAAAGTCATTTTTCCAAAGTCACACAGTTAGAATATGTCAAAGTTAGGATTTAAACCCGGGTCTTCCTGGTTGTCCGGACCAGCACACTATGCAACACACCACCCTGCCTCATGGGTAGACCAAACCATATTTTAAATGAGCTAGGAGTGCTGCCCTGGGCTTAATAATATACCAGTTTAGTAGCAATGTGGAGGATGTGTTGTACAAGGAAGAGAACAAGAGAAAAAAAATTATAAATGAAAGCATTCTAACAAGAAGTGAAAGGTCATATGTCTATAATGAATAAATATGACCCTGAGAAAGAGATGGCAAAGTGGATCTTGTTCTTTTCATTGAATAGCTGAAGAACAGGAGGTACTGGAAACTGTATTTTGTCAGATGTGACCTCTCTGTTGATTTTGCTCAACTGTTTTTCTTTGTTACAAGAGATTTGCTTGTAATTAAGGGTGAGATGAGTAACTAAGATATAAAAGTAACTATGTAATATTTACATAAATAGCAAAGTAATAGAGTATAATGCTGTATAATAGTTATGAAGT
>CM053596.1:214204125-214214341 GCA_028646575.1 Pseudocheirus occidentalis
GGGGGGGGGGGAGGAGGAAGAGGAGAACTAAGAAGTTGTAAAGTCCAACCCCTTCAGTTTATCCAGCAAAGTTAAGTGACTTGCCTAAGGAGTCAAGGTGAGAGGCAGGATTTGAACACTAAGTCCTTTGACTCCCAAACCAGGATTCATTTCCCCGTGATATACTGTATGATAAACAAACAAACAAACAAAACCTCTCTCCTCTTCTTGGATCAGGAAGGAAATAAAGAGAAAAATTGTTTTATTGCCTCAATTATAGAACTGTAGAAAGAGAACTGGACTTGAAATCAGAAGATCTTTGGGTTAAAATGCCAGATCTGACAATCACTAAGAACAAAATAGTCTTCAAACCAAATTCAAAGGTCAGAAACCATAAGAAAAAGAAGATTCTAGGATGGAGTGTGACTCATGCTACTAATCATAAAATCCCCAAACAAGAAGGGACCCCTCTCTAAAATGGGGGTAATGATACCTATAGAAGCTTCCTTTCAGGGCTGTTGTCAGGATTGAATGATATAGTGCATTAAAGCATTTTGTAAATCTTAAAGCATTATATAAATTTCGGTTCTTGTTATCACTTGTGGAAGTGATGCTCTCAGAAATCTTACTTTCACCCCTACTCTCTTCCTCCATCTTAAGCCTGTACAATCCAGTGGAATATCCTAATGGCCTCTCCCAGAGCACATTTCTTTCCCATAAGGAAAACTGAGTAATAAAATGAAGGCAGCTTCTCAAACACCTTCTGGAGACAGGCAAAGAATGGGCAGAAGACAATGACAGAAACTCTCATGACCAAAAGTCACCTGGCTTTTGGGGACTCACCATCTATGAAAAAATTGCTCCATTCTTTAAATGATCCCTTTTCCTTCTAGCACACAAAGAAGCTACCAAGAGACAGGAATCCTTCATGCAGTGTTTGGAGTTCTAAAGCCTGAAAAGGAAATAAAGCTCTTGAATTGCTGTCTAACTGCTCTGCTGCTCTGGGGCCCAAGAACTGGTGCTAATTCTAGTCTTTTTTCACCACAATGTGAGATTCTCTCAACACTAAAAAGCAGAACACTCAGTTCCTGTGTTAGGAAAATCTCTTTTCTAATGGGTGGTGTGGGCTAGCTCAGTCTGTTTGGTAACCCATACTGATTTGCCAAAACCTTTCTGGTCAACATTTGTAAACATGTGCTGAAAAGAGTTCACTGGCTTCTTATTTTCCACCGCTAAGGAAAATCTGAGACTCACAGTAGTATCATGGATTTAAAACAGAAAGGGGGTAGTATAGGGTATTTAGTCCAATTCCTTGATTCTACAGGCAAGGAAAGTGAGGGTAAGGGACTAGCCCAACCCCAAACAGCTGACCAAGTGTTAGATTTGAACCTAGGACATGATGATTCCAAGTCCAGCGCCCCGTCCAATGTGTCGCACAGAGGCATGATTGTTAACAATCAAAAGGCATTCATTAAGAACTTAATATTCTCCAGGCACTACTAAATTCTGGGAATACAAGAAAGAAAAAAATTCTCTGACCTCAAGGTGCTGATATAAATAGGGTGGGACAACCAGCGCTTTTCCCTAGGATGCTCAATTATAATTTTGGCAATACATGCAATCCTTTATTATTCTAGGGTTAGCTTCTCAGCCTCCCATTCCCTAGCAGCATCCATGGGCTGGTTTCCCAGGATCTCTGTCTCAGTACACTACTATAACCTACATGACCTCCTGCCTTCAACTAAGGGCACCTCCCATGGTGCTGGCTCTTCCTGGGAGCAAGTGATCCCAACAAGTTTATTATGCTTGGCCCATGGGCAAAAATTTCTAGTTCTAGCTCTGCGTAATGATAAAGTGTAGTCCAGCGCATAATATCAGATGATTTAGTTCCACAGTTCACAGGATTTAATTAAACCAGTTTAAAGGTATACATGAATGATAGCTTGCCTTAATATGTTGAGCCACATTGTAGTTGTAAATGAGTGGCCTTGCTAACCATAGACTACTGGTTGTCCAGCAGTCTGGGTTAATGACCCTCTAATGGTAGAATACTATCAGGTATATTTTGGAGAGGAGAGGCCTTACTGGCCCCCTCAGTTTTGCCCTGCCTACAGCTCTGAGGGAAGCAATCTTTCCCATCCTTTAGCTGACTCAGTTCCTGGGGAGAAAGAAAAAAACAACTCGGCTTTACCAAAGAGGAAATTGCCTCTGGATTCTGTACTGTGTACACACCAATGCACAAAAATTTAAGAGGTCTGTGCCATGGGTGTTTAATGTTATTTTCCACTGAAAAAAATAATGCTTTGCTCAGTCAAAATTTCATCAAAGTTTAAAAGAGGAAATGTCTCCAGTTTGAGGGGAGTTCCATGGAAACATTATAGGGAAGGATAAGTGTCAAGGAAGGAACCCTTCCATCCCCCACTCATTCTCACAAGCCCCTTTAACATAGCCAGGGTTCATAATAATACCTAATGATAATAGCTAACATTTATATCACATTCACCATGTGACAGGCACCGTACTAAGCTCATTACAATTATTATCTCATTTGATTTTGACAACAACCCTGGGAGGCAGGTGCTACTATGACCCCCATTTTTAAAGATGAGTACACTGGGACAGAGGTAAAGTGACTTGCCAAGGGTCACACAGCTAATAAGTGTTTGAGGCCTGATTTGAACTCAGGTCGTTCTGACTCTAGATCCAGTTCTCTACCCACTCTGCTACTAAGCTACCTCAAGTATTTGAAGTTAAATGAAGCCTTAAAGATGTTCTAATCCAATCTCCTCAATTTGCCTATGGCAAATGCTTACATTTCTGTTGTTTTTGAAGGTCTCCAAAGCACTTTGTGTGCATTTTAAAATTTCATCCTCATGACAACCCTACGAGGTTTTAGGCAATATTATTATCTTCATTGTCCAGCTAAGGAAGTTGGGGCTCAGAGATATCCCTTGATCAGGTTTAGATAGCTGAAGTATCTGTACTTCAAGTAACATTTGAACTCGAATGTTCCTGTCTCCCAAGAATTCTATCAGAGGAGCAAACTAAGACCCTCAGCTGGGAAGAAAAATGGCCTTGGCTGTGCTCACAGGAAGCAGCCGAGCCAAGATTCAAACACACATCTTCTGGTATCAGACCTATCACTCTCTTCACTACCTTCCCATTGCAGTGAGAACCTCAGTTTTTTCTTCTAGACTATGGGGACAATACTTTGAGCAATGACAAGGTGTTTTTTCTTTGAAATGTTAACATGATAATTGTTGGTGATTTGAAAATAGATCTATGAGCCATAGATATATAGATACAGTGCGCATTGTGGTACATGGGAAAGAAGAATAACCCAGGTTTGTGAAAATAAGATTCAGTACAACTAATTTACTATACAACCTTGAGCAAATCACTTACCCTCTCCAGGGCAGTCTTCATCTGGGCAAAAAGGATCCCTGCTCTCTATTTCACAGTGTTTTGTTTGGTTTATTTTGGATTTGGAGAAGGTTGGGGGACCCAGATCAGCACTGACATACAGAAAACCCTCTATCCAGGCAAATTGAACCCTACTCTGCAATTTAAGCCTGAGATTTAGGGAAGCCAGAGATTCAGAGATATTAAGATATCTCTTAATAAGATATTAAGACTCAGAGATATTAAGAGATATCCAGGGACACACAATCAGTGTGTGTTCGAGGCCAGATTTGAAATGGAGTTTTCTTTATCACTTTCCATTAGATGATGTTGCCTCTCTTACAAATTTCAAATGAACTAATGGGTATGAAAAACTAGAAAGCACACCATCAATCCAAGAGATGACTGTATTTTTTTAAATCTCTGGCCTGCCCTGCTTTGAGATATTGTAGCATGTAGATATTAGGCTATGGTTTAGTTCCAGGTCTGCCTAGAGACAAGAGAAGCATTGTCTCACTCTAGGATTCTTGCTCACCAGGAAAAAAAAGAATAATTCCACATTTTCTGCAGAATTACACTAAAAGAAGCTTCCTATGTGTCTTGTTGTTTGTGTTTTTCTACCCATCCTATAGCACCATTAACCTGCCTATCCATCTGTACTGCCTCCTTTCCCAGGAGCATTCACAAGTCACTGACAGCAGTGATCAGGGAAGTCATTCTTCTGGGTGGCTGAGCACAACACATTGAGGACCAGGCCTGGGAAGCCATGCAGCTTGGTAAAAGAGACCCCACCTAGCCCGCTGCCCTTGGATGCCCCTAAAGCGCTGACTCTCTGCCTGCTGACCAGGAACAGCCAGCATCCCTCACCTGTCATGTGAAAGGGGCTGGAAAATGCAATCCTGCCAGCAGAGAGGAGGGAGAAGCAAAGGAGATGACAGGTCATTCAATCAACTCATCAGTCAAACCTCCCAGGAACCTCAGAAAACAAATTGAGGAATTGAAGAATACTACTAAAATGCAATTTTCCCTTCCTCCACAATTCCTCCCCCACTGCCAAAAGGAAGCCATTTAATGCTTTAATCTTTAATGAGCATGTAGCAATTTTTGATTTTCAGAATTATTCGTTGCTTTAAAATACCCTACAAGCACTTTTTCTCTGTCAACCCTCAAGAGCAAATGCATTACTTTCCACAGAGTGATTATTTTAATACTGAAAGCAACCTGTACTCATTCATTTAACAAGTAGTCATTGAATACCTGGTGCAGTACCAGCCCTAAGCAAAATTGTGAATAAGGCGAAGTTTCCCCTTGAAGACTCAGACCTTCCATCCTGTGCCCTTGTCCCCCATTTCAGGTATTCAGTGCTGTCTTCATCTTTCTTCTTGTCTTATCAAAATCAGTTTCCAGAAAAAGATTTGAAAATATCCCCCATAGGGTGTAAATGGCTGAAAATAGCCTCTCATGAGTAATTGCATTTTACCAAGGATCAAAGTCTTAAGCTAAAGGAACACCATCCTAAAGTTGGAATATGGGGCATCAGCCACCAGGGTGAGGTGGGTAAGGGCAAGGATCCTTCCTGGACCTCCTGAAATCATACAAAAGGTACGCTAGGCACATTCATGCCTCCAGCCTTAGCATTGTACTAAGCTCTATAGGTTGAACAAGAAAACTATACAGCAGAATCTTTGCCCCCAAGATGATTACAAGCCACATAGGAGACAAAAGATAGATATTTAAAATACTTAAATACTAAAACAAAACTAGTGTGATTTGGGTAGAACGCTACACTTGGAATCAGTAAGACCCAGGTTCAAATCCCACCTCAGACACTGGATAGCTAGGTGTCTCTAGCCAAGGCCTTTAACTTCCCTGGGCTTCAGTTCCCTTATCTATAAAATGAAGAATTTGTACTCTACGACTGCTAAATCTATTATCAAAGAATCCATCGGCATGCATTTCTTAAGTATCTACTATATACTAGGCACTGGGAGTACAAACATAAAAGTGAAACATGCTTGTGTGTATGTTATCAGGCAGGTAGGTGGCTCAGTCAATAGAGCACCAGGCCTGGAGTCAGAAAGATCTGAGTTCAAATCCCACTTCAAACACTTAATACCTATGTGACCCTAGACAAGTCACTTCATCCTGTTTCCCTCAGTTTCTTCATCTATAAAATGTTTTGAAGAAGGAAATGACAAATGACCCCAATATCCTTGCCAAGAAAACCCTAAATGGGGTCATGAAGAGTAAGACATGACTGAACAACAACATGTATGTTATAACACTATATGACTATCATTTTTATTACAAGAAGCCAAGTGATATGGTATTCAGAGAATGGGCCGCAGATACAGGAAGACCTGAGTCCAAGTCCTATCTTTGCTTCTTATAAGCTATGTGACCCTGAGAAAGTCATTTAACCCCTTGGTGCCCCAGGCAACTCTATAAGACTATAAGGCTTAGAAAAAGTACCTGCTGCATTAGGAGAGGAAGTCCTTGGACAAATGAAATCATAAATACAGTCAAATATATATTTGCATATCATAAAGAATAAAAGGTGGTATGATACACTGGAAAGAGCACTGGCTCTAAATAAAAGGATATGGGATCAGATCCTTCCTCTGACACTTAATATCTCTTTGGTCTCAGGTAAGACACAGCCCTCCTGGACTTCACCTATAAAATGAGGTGATCTGACCACATAACCTCCGTGTCCCTTACAGTTCATGACCTTTCAAGGCTATGGGACACCAGTCCCACTCATACCCTTTAAGAGTCCTAGTTGGAATGTTTACTTAATAGAGATGACAGGAGCTGCACCTCCTTCAAACCATCCACCGCCATTCTGTTTTCCTATTAGATCCAGATTCTATAACCCTTGCACAAGATAATACTGAAATTAACAATTGGTGACCTGAGAAATAATTGAAATGTCCCAAAAGCTTCTCTGAGACTGGGCTGCCCCCATTAAACACATACCAATGAGTCTCCTTGGGAAACCAACCCTGCTTGTGTTTACAGAAAGGAGTTGAAACATTAGGAACAATATATCAGAAATAGCTGAAGTCCTTTAAAGATACCCCACCTTCCCATTTCCCTGCCTGTGCAGCAGATTATTTTGGTTGGGGTTCCAAGAAAAGCTTTTTAGTAGTTGATATTTGACTAGAGAATGCTGGCAGGTATGCAGAGGGGTGCACAGCATATCTGGGAGCAGCAACCACAGAGGCGGCTGCCATATCCTGGGCTCCCAAACTCCCCCTGACCCTGCCCTTAACCCCCTCCTCCTCAGATAGGGCTACAGATTCTGCCTTCACATGGGAGAATTCTATGAGAGTAGCTTAAAGGACAGCAGAAGCTATTGTAGAGGCTGTGACTGCTGAGTCAGGGCTGCTGGGTGCTAGGGGAAATGATGCCCTTTCCTTTTGAGCCTCCCTGAATCAAATGGACAATATCTGCCTCTCCATTTGGGCCCACTGGGGGCCTGATATTTAACACAAACAGGTATATACTTCTAGTTGTTCTGGCTCTTTTTTCAACTCAAATATCATGCTTGTCAACATGCACTGGCCTTCCCAGGAGAAGTTTGTAAGTCCTTAGCTAGAAATAATGAAAGGGTATGATGTGAAATTGATTCTTTAGGGGGCAATCCAACCAAGACTCTTCAGGAGCAGATCTGGGGCTGGCTTCCCATAGCTCTGAATGCCAAGCTCAAATCCTCTATTGGAGTACCTCAGTTTACCTTAATACCATATCCCAAACCATTCCCTTGGTTTCTTCCAGTCATTCTCTACCTTATTTTACTTTCACCCCACTCCTGCTTCATACCTTCTTCAAGATAGCATGTTAGGACAGGAATACTGCTTCCATGCTATCCACCTGCCAAGTTAGGTCTCTAACACCAATTAAACAACTCGTGAGATGCTACCCCCACCCAGAGCTTTCCTAGGTGGATTAAGAAAGGTTAAGAGCTTTCCTCAACAGCTAGCCAAACAAAGAATCCCTGGCAGTGAGTGCATCCAACACATCAATATCAGAGCCATATAAGTTTTAACAAATAAAACAAAGCAATCTTAGTCCCAATGGGTCCAAAGAGTGAGTCAGTTAAGCAGAGTCGTCTGGATATTGCAATGCCCTACATATGCATCTTTAAACGCAGTTTATGTTGAATTAGTAGTCCAGCCTTGGGACAGATACCTTTTGGACTGTGGTCCAGTCAGAGAGGGAGGATCCTAGTATCCATCACCATTGAGCGATCCTGGTAAGGCTCCAGCTTCCAGTGAGATTTGGTCTCAGACGACATAGCTAAATAAGCATTTCTGAAGACTTTCTTTAGTAGATACAAAGTTAATGGAATTTAAGATCTAATGGCCTCAGTTGGAGCCCTTTAAGGGAAGTTTGCTTAGGAGAAGCTTGCTGATAGGAAGGCTTTCACACATTTTCTTAATTTCTAATTAGGCACTGAGTCACAGAGGGTTGTGATGCCTTCTGGCTCTGAGAAGTGTATATATACTCTGAGTTGGTATTTTGCTTTGGGGGTTTACTTATGAGAAGGATCTTGTGATTCACTGGTTGAGATTCTGAGTGGTCATGTGTTCACAGCCCCCTGACTGCTCAGATGTAAAGGCTCTCTCAATCCATGGATGTATGTAAGGTGTATTGTTGATTCAGGCAGTCAGAGCCCTGTCTGTTGGTCTTTATTTCTCTGAAGTTCAGGGTGTTGACTTTTCCCCTGAACTAGCAAATGTAATTAAAATAGATTGTTGACCCCTTAAACAACTATCTTTCCTAGTAAAGCAGATCTAAGAACCTGTGCTGGCAGCCATCCTGGGTATGCCAGTGTTGTTGCCACTACAATAGGAAGCAAGAGAATGCTCAAGGAACAATCAAGGAACCCAGAGCAATGGGCAGTATTTATGGTCTAATGACAGGATGACTAGATCCCTAGCACAGATGACCTCTTCACCTTCTCTCATTAGAACATAAGCTCCTTGAAGGCAATGGCTATCCTGCTCGCTTACATGTGTATCCGCTGTAATTAGCACATTGTCCAACATATAGTAAGTCCTTAACAAACACTCTTGTCTTCTATATGGGCAGCTTCGTGACAAAGTAGATAGAGCACCGGCCTTGCAATCAAGAATGCTGATCATCATGAATTCAAAACTGACCTCAGTGGTGTGACCCTGGGCAAGTCCCTTCATCCCATTTGCCTCACTTTCCTAATCTGTAAAATGAAGTGGGGAAGGAAATGACAAACCACTCTAATATCTTTGCCAAGAAAACTCCAAAATTGGGGTCACAGAGAGTTGGACATGACTGAAACGAATGAACAGCAAAAACCTATCTCAGGGACTATATCAAAACCCTGTAGATGCCACGACTATCCTTGACGAATCTCTTTCCTGCATTCACTTTACTCTCTCAACATGCTCTTTCTCACAGCCCTCTATAGATTGGTTAGACACAAGAGACACCAGCCCCCTTCTTATCATCCATTTCTCCTAGCCTCCCTAGAAGAAGGCCCAATGCAATTGCCCGCTACTTGATTTAGTTACTGCCCTATCTCCTCAGCTCCGGTACCAGAGGGTACCACATATGACCTATTCCCCCTCTGGGCCCTTCAACACTCCATTGCCTTTACAAGACTGCAGTACAAAATGGTTTGTATTGGCCAGTGGGAGGGGGTAGAGGTGGAGAAAAAAGGCCGCCTGGGATTAACTCCCAGCCATTATTACTGAGGCTGGACTTTCCAGGCACTGGTTGCCGGAGCTGTAGATCTTACTCTTTGTCTCAGAAATATTGCCCAGAAGTAGAGAGTCTCTGAAGAGTGAATAATCTGCTTGGAGCTTTGAAAATAATTCTGTAGGTTAGAGGAGTCAGCAAGCTCTTTATTTGATTTCTTCTTCAGCCGTGTGCCCTGGAAATTCCCATGTGCCTCATTGTAATGGTGAAAGCACCTGCTGGGCTGTGTGTATGGAAGCATTATTCTTCCTAATGTCTTAAAAATTATTATCCTGGGGTATTTTCCTAGCAATTCCGGCTATTTCTTTGGTGTGCAAGATTATAACATTTATTCCTCATCCTTATCAGGGGCCTCATCTGGTATTTGGCCCATAAATGTTTGACAAGTAGCTAACCTCTGAGATTTCCTAATCATGTGGCTATGTCTGCGTGTGCCTGTGTTCTGTTAGACATGTCTTTCAAGGCTCCTCATTTATTATTATAGAACTAAACAGAATTTGAGCTAGAAGAGACCTTAGCTATCACGCAGGCCAACTCCCACATTGCACAGAAGAGGAAACAAAGATTCAGAGAGGAAGAAATTTGCCCAAGGTCACAAACACATTCTGTTAGTGATAGACACTCTTACTTATTATAGACAGACATAGGTAAAGCATGTGTTTGCTGCCACTGTAATGCTGCCTGCCAGGACTCTTAGGGACTAAGTATAAAGACCCACAGACAAAGCCTCTTAGAGGTCGAAAGAGCCCACAATAAAGCAATACTGACATGAATTAACATCATTAAATCTTGTCTTAGCGATGCCCTGAACATCACAACCACATCTCAAATGTTTAACTAAGCTTTATAAAAAGCCATGAAGCTCCCCTTTCTTCAGAAACAGCAGCTGCTGCTTCTCTTTCATTGATTTTTGATGATTCAATCAGTAATCTGAAAGTCCTAGTAGCTAAATATGACTGATATTCTTTGCTAATGTATTCAGTTGCTACAGGCACGTTGGAAGGTTGTCCAGTAAGCAGAGGGTAGAGAGGATAAATCACTTTGTATCATTCTAAGCTGTTTGGGTTATAATGGGGTTCAACTTTCTGGTTCA
>CM053596.1:214214441-214228274 GCA_028646575.1 Pseudocheirus occidentalis
ATGTGCCAGTTATTGTGAAATCACTGGGAATATAAATACAAGCTATTTATTTTTGGAGGGGGTAAGGCAAAGCAATTGGGGTTAAGTGACTTGCCCAAGGTCACACAGCTAGTAAACATCAAGTGTTTAAGATTGGATTTGAACTCAGGTCCTCCTGACTCCAGGGCCAGTGCTCTATTCACTGTGCCACATAGCTGCCCTTGAAAAAAAGAAGAAAAAATAAACCCACAACAGAACCAGTACCCAAAGAGTTTGCATCTTAATGGAACAACACAACACATAAAAAGAAATCGAGAAGTAGGGAGAGGTGTGTGAGTGGAGGTATGGTGGAAAAAGAAGTCTGCAAAGTCAAAAGCAGAACCCAGAGAGGAAAGAAAGAGAGAACAAGACTGACCTGGGTACTGCCTTTAAGATGGAGATTCTGGAAGGAACTGACCAATCAGAAGAAAAGGCTGAAAGAAAAGAAGGATATCCCCAGGTAAAAAAATTGCTGAGGGTAGAGTGATCTCCCAGGGTAGAGGAGGCTGCTGAATCAAAGTAGAGAAAGACATATAGGGGCAGCTAGGTGGCACAGTGAACAGACAACCGGCCCTGGAGTCAGGAGGACCTGAGCTCAAATCCGGCCTCAGACACTTAACATGTACGAGCCATGTGTTAATTAATTAATGTAATTAATCCAATCTTAAACACTTGATATTTACTAGCTGTGTGATCTTGGGAAAGTCACTTAACCCCAAATTCCCTATCTTCCTCCCTCCAAAAAGCAAAACAACAACAACAACAAAAGGGATATAGATAGTCAGGAACGGAACCCAAGAGGAATGAAAGAGTGAAAATAGTGGGCCTGGGCACTTTCTTCAAAATGGAGGTTCAGATGAACGACCTGTTGGGGCATTTTGATTTTCCAGGTGAGAAGATTGCTAGTCATGGTGAAGAATGAAGTTTGAAGAGCTAGGAGCATAGTCCAGGGAGGAATAAAAGAGAACCACCCTTTGAAAATGTTAGTTTGTGTCATTATTTCAGGCAGGTAGAAAATAGTTAAAGTTTCTCCAACCCTATATTTATTTCCTGGACCAGGGTGTAATGGTTATGGGATCTGAAGATCTTCCATGCCCCTTGAACTTGCTGACATAGCATGGAGAGGTAGGGCAAGAGGAAGCCGGAGCCAAGCTGGAGTCAGCGCAGTTACTAGAACTGGAAGCAGTGGCTATGGTTGAGGCACGAACTCCTTATTTTTTTTTGAGCCAGCCAGAATCTCTGCTAAGGACTCCTGCTGAAGACTGCCAGGGATGGGAACTTCAAGCTGCTGGGAGCAAGCTGCATGGACGCTGAGCAGGAGGAGGATCTTTGCCTGAGGTGGCCTGTCCTGTTCTGAAGGCTTGAGAATGTGGGTGTTTGCTACATTAACTACCTGTGCCAACTTCATAACTACTGTGTTGCCTTTGACTTTCTGGTTTGGAGACTCAGTTTTCTGGTATTTGAATGAATGTTCTAGCTATATTTCCCATGTAGAAAGCCTGTTACATTTTGTGATTAATAACCATGTCAGCATATTTATAGTTACTATAGGCATTTTGAATACCACATTGGTGATACACAGGGAGGGGAACCTGCAGCCTCTAAGCCAAATGTGACCCTCTAGTTCCTCAAGTGTAGCCCTTTGACTGAATCCAAACTTCACAGAATAAATCCCTTTAATGAAAGGATTTGTCCTGTAAAACTTGGACTTGGTCAGAAGGCTGTACCCAAGGACCTAGAGTGGCCTTAAGGTCACAGGTTCCCCTGCCCTGGCCAGTAGTTTATATACCTCAAATGTGTCTTCAGCATACTGTCAAGCCCACTCAATAGTATTGTCAGTCCAGTTAAGAAGTATTCCCACACCCAATAATCTTTGAGACAGGTCAAGAAATTAAATGAATGACTACTAATCTTCCAAAAAGGGCAGCTAGGTGGCACAGCAGATAGAGTGTCAGGCCTAGAATCAGGAAAACTCATCTTGTGTTCAATCTAGCCTCAGACTGTGTGACCCTGGGCATGTCACTTAATCCTGTTTGCCTCAGTTTCCCCATATGTAAAAATGAGCTGGAGAAGGAAATGGCAAACCACTCTGGTAAGTTTCCCAAGAGAATTGCAAATGGAGTCACAAAAGTCCGATACAATTGAACCACATAGACAACTCCCAATCTTCCAACACCTGAATAACCAGGGTAGCCATTAAGCCTGAGATTTAATCAAAATGTCCTGTGATGATCCAATAATGTTAATAAACAACAAGAAGTCACTGTGAGCAACATTCCAATAATTATAGGAAAATCATTAGTATGGTTTTTAAAAGTCACATCAGAATAAAAAAGAAGCTATCCCATTATAGCCTAGGAAAATTTGCAAAATTAAAGTAGCCTTTAAAAAAAAAGGAAAATCTTCAAGGGATACCTATAAGCCTCCAAAATATAGCCCATGCCCTTCTTCTAAGAGGGGCCCCCCAAGAGCTATGCTTTTGGTCAACATGAATTCAAAACTGTAGCTCGTGAGCACTCATTGATGTACTTCTTTTACCCGACCAATAAAACAATACATTCATTCAAAACAAAATTCACTTAAATTAATATTGTAACAAGAAAATAACAAGGACAATCCCCACCCCCTCCATCAACTCAGAGTTATACTTTCCCAGTAGATTTCTATACCATCACTGGGAGAAGAAATATATGAGCAGAGAATACAAGAGGGAGAGGGAACAGATGGAGAGAATGCATGTGACCAGGGAGCATGCATGAAGAGTATAGTGGAATGAAGTAAGCCAGTAGCAGACACAGTTGCCAGAGCTACTGCCCAAACTGTCTAAGGATCCAGAGCAACCTGAATGGCTGCCAATGCCCAAACAACAACAAGAAGAACAATAGGTGTAAAACTGCTCAAGAACATTGTGCTGGTAGGACTATATCCCCTTGGTACTTGCCACCACAGGAACGCGGGAACTGAAATGAGATAAATGACCATGGATACTGCAAATGAATTGATCCTACCAATTGGCTAACACAACTTTGGGAGACGTTTTGCTGCCATGAATCTATGCCAATGCAAAAACATGGAACAAATATAGGATGTTTGGGAAGCTCCACTAAGCTGGAAATGGCCTGCTTTACCATGGACCACAAGTAGCTGCTGGCTTTAGCCACCCTAGTGCTATCACAATGACTCCATCACAAAAGAACTGCCCCTCTGGGAAACACCGAGCAAACATTCCTCCAAAAACAACTTCACCTTGCCTTGCAAAGGAAACCACTAGAGCACAAAACTTCACCAAATGCCGGGCTTGCCAACACACCCCACCACCACCACCACCACCACCAAGTTCAGAGGAGGCAGGTTCCAAACCAGACCAGTCCCAGAACCTAGCCACCAGGAAGTGCAGGACACTCAGGCCACAGTATCAAAGAGCAAATTGAAGATGCAACCCAAATACTGGGAAAGTAGCAGGCTTGGATCCATGGTAATGGGTGACTCATTAGCCAGTCTGAGAGGACTTTGCAAGTATCCTCATGCTTTATGTGGGTAGATCCCTGTGGGGAAATATTCACCATCATCTCACACATGAAAGAATGAGCCACCAGGCTGAATACTACCAAAAGGGGGAAGCCATAAAACCAAACCCCATCATAGATTTGTTCTCTTTCTTCCTAGATTCCTGGTCAAGAGTATTGAAACCTATGAAGTAGGTTTTGTTGTAGTCATGGGAATCATAATCATTAAGATAATATTAAAGCATGCTAAGATAGACATGAATGGTCATAGGATTAGACTGTGGATTATGGAGAAACGACATAGTAGGATAATGGTTACATGACCATCATGCAGATAGAAATGTGCGTTAGAAAAATAAGAATGTACAGAGATGTGTTGAAATTAAATATAAGAATGTGTTATGATGATGTATGGACACTGAGTGACACCCAAGGTAGGATTTGCCAGTATCCCAGCATCAGTGCAGGGCTCCCAAAAGACATCCCACTAGATTAGGTGAGGCCCATAAGCCTCAGAAGAAACACTCTTCTAGAGTAGTTGAAGCCTTTAGGACTGGCAGCTGGCTACCCTATAAGACTGTTACATGTGCCCCAGGGAATATGCTAATGAAACAGTCCTAGGTGATTAACAATAACTGCTGTGTCCTAGAACATTGAGCATGCTTTAAACCTCAGTACCCTGCCGTTCATCACCAGGGTTCCCACTGGAATCAGAGTAGCAGCAATGTGTGTTCTTGTTGTAAAGTCTAATAAAGTATATGAGTATTGTAATTCTGTTGTATCTATCTGTTGGAGAATGTCCCCTACAAGGAGGCAAAAGAGCTGGGGTTTTGTTGGCCCCTCACTGTGACAGAATCCCTTGAGACCCTTCCTTTAGTTTATGAGCCAGATGCCAAGGCTGGAACAAGAAAGCAGTAGCTGTATAGGAGGGTGAAGCTAAGAACCCATTGGCAGAAAGCATGATCAATACCCACTGCCCTCTGTATAGGGACACCTTGTAAGTGGCCGCATAAAACAACCCATGCTCACACCTTGTCAGTGGAACCCCTGCTTTCTATAAAGGATTGGGAATCAGTTCTTTTAAGCCATAGTCTCAAGGGCTATTTCAGCTCTTTTGTGAATCAGACCCAGAGTCACAACAGCCATCCAGCAAGTGCTAGAGGAGGTTAGGTATACTTTTTGAAGTTTCCTTCTATTCTGCTACTCTCTACATTATTTGCTATTTGACTTAAGGTGAGTATATTCTGTTTTGTTTTTATCCTATCCCTGTCTTCTGGTAATTGCAGAAACATTACTGAATTTGATTTTAAACACCTGTGACTTCTGTTCAAGGGATGTTCAAAGGTGATTTGGAAGGGGGGAGGGGAGAGGTGTAATAACAGTTCAGTCCTGCTACAAGGATAAAAATATATCAAGCGCTCTTAGTGAATACTGAGCTGAATTAAATTTTAAAGCCTTTCACAGTCTAGGTGTCTTCCACATATTTTACAGTCCAGAGACACTATCTTTTTTGTCCCTCAAACACTCCATCTACTGACTCCATGTCTTTTTACTGACTGTTTCCAATGCCTGGAATGCTCCCCTCCTTCTCTTGTCTTTCTTCAGGACTCAGCTCAAATACCATTTTCTGTAAGAAGTCTTTCAGAGTCCACCCTGTTGCTATTGCCTTCCTTGTCCATAAGTCATTTGAATATTGTTAGAACGTGATCTCTTGAGATCTGGCACTGTGTTTTTGCCTTTCTTCTTAACACCCAGAGCTTAGCACAGTGCCTGGTAGGAGTAAACCTTAATAAATATTTGTTGGTTGACTGATTGAATTGAATTGTATCTCAACACAGCCCTCATACTAGATCCATTATAAACTCCAATTTGGGATTTAAATCTCTTTTCAACTTGACCCATTCCTACCCTTTCCAGGCTTCTTTTACTTTACTACCCTCCATTTTCTCTACAATCCAGCTGCCCCAGCCCATTTGAAGTTTTCTCTCATCTATCTGCCTTCACATTGGCTGGCCCCAATTCCTGTTGTGCTTTCTCCCCTCCCTTGCAGTTCTTAGAATCCATGCTTCCCCTCGGTACTCATGTCAAACCCCCCCTGTAAGAGGTGTTTCCTGGTTACCCAACTGCTAATGCCTTCCTCTCACACATGACCTTCCCTCAACTCTGTATATATCTTGAGTATGCCTAGTTAGTTGCAAGGTGTTTCACTCATTAGAATATAAGTTCCTTGACAACGAGGCCTTTACTTGCCTCTCTTTGTATCCCTAAAACAACACAATGGCTGGTACATAGTAAGTACTTAATAAGTGCTTCTTGACTGGTCAACTGACTAGTTAATGGAAACTGTTTCTCCTCTCATTTCTGCCAGCCCATTGACTTAAAAACCAATTACTGTCCTTTCAATGGTCAGTAGAAATGTTAAGAGTGCTCATTAATGAGAAATAAGCTAGAGTGTGAGTTCCCAGGCTTTTAGAAACCATTACAATTTTTTCCATACAATGAATCTCTTTTCCTTTATATGTTAGCCAAGTTGGGCTTAATTGATAGATTCTTTGTCATTATAATTATTCACTTCCAAACAACACATGCTTCAGTCAATCAAGGATTAAGTTTCTACTAAATGCTAGGTACTGGACTAGGCTCTAGGAATACCAAGAAAAAGGAACATAGCCCCCACCCTCAAGGAACTTATATTCTCACGGGGAGACAATAAGTAAGTATACTATACAAAATACACACATAATTATATAGGAAATAGTTCAGAACCTACAATTTCATTGGCGTATAGGGAATGAATGTCCAAGTGAAAAACATTCTCTGCAATTAAGTCTTGGAAAGTTTCCTAGAGCACTAAGAAGTTAAATAACTTGCACAGTGTCATGCAACATATCTGAATTAGAGGAAAAACTTAAGTTGAGTTCATCCTGGCTTCAAGGCCACCCCTTTGCCCACTAAGCCTCATAGATATCTATATCTCTCTTTTATCTATAGATACAGTGAGATAGAGATATTAGACACCAAGTCATCTTACAGGGAAAGTCTCTAGCATCTGGAGAGATGAGGAAAGGTCTCATGCAGAAGGAGGAACTAATATGTAATTGGTATAACTCCTCCATGAAGTCTTTCCTGATCCTCTCCATCCTACCTCCCCAGTCTATAAGAACTTTCCCCCTCAGACCTCTTCCAATACTTTATTCTTCAATTCTCTGGTTCACTTACCATGTAATAAGTTACATGTCTACACATCATCTTCCTATTAGACTATAAGTTTCATGAATAAATGAAAACTTTCTCCCTCAAGATCTGGTACACTTCAGAAACAGTGTAAAAACATGATAAATACTGAATGAAAGGACATATAGGTGGATGTGTGTGAAACATTAATGAATAAATGAGCAAATGATTGGATGAAAGAAAAATCATTCATTAAGCATTTAATATTTGCTAAGTGTTGAAAATACAAATGGCAAAAGGGAAAATAAAGGGAAGCCTGTACCACTGAGGAAGGGGCCCAGAATCCTAGAGAAATATAGAAATAGGCATAAAGTTCAAACAGAAAAGACAGGACAGAAGAAAGTGAAAAGTGGTTTAAAAAAAAGAAGGAAAAGACTTTCTTGTCTCAGTCAAATAGTTTCTTCTCTTCTCTAAACTTAGTACATCGAGACTCTTCTGTGGCTAATCACATGAGCCCCAAACTATCCCCTTTGATTTGCTTCTGACTTTGGAAAATAGCTCTTGGCAGCTCCCAGGAGCTGTACACATGTATCTGAGGGAAGAGGGCCAGCTCCCCATCTCCACCCCAGGATGCAGCAACTCTTGTTTCAGTGGAAAGGGAATCCCATATGGAAACAGATGAGCCATCAGGAAATGGATGACCTCCCTCTCCTCCTGCTGAAACAACAGAGAAACTGTAGCATGGCAGTAATAAAAAAAAACCAGCTGAAGTAATTTCAAATCTTCAAGTGGGAGCATCTTTTGATAGATCTGATGGTAAATTAAAATAGAGTTTTGTCAGACAACAGGAATATAAGGGGTGAACAATTATGTAGTGAATTTGCACAGTGTAAACAACCCAACCTGTCCCTTCTTTTTCTTTTATAGAATTTATGTCTTGATTAACCAGATGATTTTCCAATTCTCCACTTCACCACAGATGTAGGAGAGGGAGGAATAATTTAGAGCCAGGTTTGTTTGTTTATTTAAAAGAGACTGATAATTTTGACTTGAGCAAAGACTAAAGTGATTACTAGGAATTCTGGCACCTGGAATAAATTCAGAAGTGGGAGGAGGTGGGGGTGTAGTAATAGAAAACAATTTACCCCATTAAATGCAATCATACCCTGGGAAAACACAAAGAGAGTAGGGGAGCAGAGAAGAAAACACACCCTTGTCCTGAAGTTTCATAGAGTCATAGGGTCAGAGGCAAAAGATATGAGTTAGATCATAGACTACAGAGTTAGAAGGAACCTCACAAGTCATCTGGTTCAGTTATTATTTTGCCAGTGACAAAGCTGAGGCAAGTGATAGTAAGTGACTTGCCCAAGGAAACCTAGGTATAAGTGGCACAGCCAGTATCCAAATCCATATGCTGTGACTCCAAACCCAGTCCTCTTTCTGAGAAATCTCCAGGAGGAGGTAGGGGATAAGGGAGAATTTAGTCTGGCCCAGTCAGGTGAAATTGGGTACCAGTTTGGACCTCACAGAAGGTAATTTGTTCAATCTAAATATAGACTGGCTGGGCAACCTCCAAGAGGATGCAGCTGCAGGGAGGGTGGGGGGTAACCTTCATGATGCATTCACACCAGGCAACCCCCAGAGAGAAGGTGAAAAAGAAAAGAAGGGACTGATAGCCGATGGAGGACAACACTCCCTGGTAAGGTGCAGTGTGCTGCACTGTCCTACTTTCTCTCAGAAGGTTTCAAGGAGGTGTGATGGCAAGTAGGGAGAGAGAAGTAGCGAGGGACTGGGAGGGAGAGAGGTGCTCATGAAAGAAAGAGAGCTCTGAAACAATATCCATGCCAGGGGAAGACCAGGAGACATTGGCATGAAGGCTGAAGAGAAATCCTACTCCCTATGGCCAATCAGCACATTTACTGAAGAGTTCAGTGCTTCTGAAGCCAATAGTAGAACACAGCCAAATGATCAAACATGGGGTCAGTTCACTCTATGCTTCTCCCAAGCCACAGGCTACACAGCCAACAGTGGACAACTGTCAGTCAGAAGAGAAGGAGGAAGGAGTGTGGATGACCATCACCAATCCAACCCCCCAAGACATGACTGAGGGATAGCACGCCATGGTACAGAGCACCAGCTTTCTATTGAAAAGACCCCCAGCTCTGAATTCTATGAGCTATGTGGCTTTAGGGAGGTATTCACCACTTTGGCTATACATTTCCTCCTCTGCTATCAGTTAGCTATCAAAACTTTAGTCTAATTCAGGACTTCTTAAACCTTTTGATGTCATGGACCCCTTTGGCAGTGTAGTGAAGCCTATCTAGCCCTTCTCAGAATAATTTTTTTAAATGTATAACATAAAATACATAAGATTACAAAGGAAACCAATTACACTGAAATTGTATTTTAATATGTATTAAAATGTATATGTTATATATAATTAAAATCATATAAAATATATTAAAATATTGATGTATTTTTAAAACAAGTTCATGGAGGGAGAAAATAAGGAAGGAGAGAGAGAGGAAGAGAGGAGAGAGACAGACAGACAGAGACAGAGAGAAAGACAGAGAGAGAGACAGAGAGACAAAGAGAGACAGAGAAAGAGAGAGATTCATTAAGTGCTTCTTATATTCCAGGCAGGACAGCTAAGGGACACAGTGCATATAGTGCTAGGCCTGAAATCCTGAAGACTCCTTTTCCTGGATTCAAATGTGGCCTCAGACACTTACTAGCTGTGTAACCCTGGGCAAGTCACTTAAATCTGCTTGCCTCACTTTCCTCAACTATAAAACGAGCTGGAGAGGAAAATGGCAAACTACTCCAGTATCTTGGCCAAGAAAACCCCAAATAGAGGTCTGAAATGACAAAGAGTCTGAAATGACTGAAAAACAGCTGGACTTATTTCAGCCTTTGTATTAAAAGTGGTGGGTCAAAATCAAGTCCAAAGCAATAAAGACAATCCCTGCCCTCAAGGAGCTTACATTCTAAAAGGAAGGACAACACATAAAGGAGAGTTGGAAAGTGGAAACTGGGTATGAAGTACAGCTGGCACAGAAATAGCGTGAAGCCTTGGGTGTGAGCAAGATTAGGCAAAAGCTGACCTGTGAGAACTGAGGACTCAGCAACTGGAATCGAGGTTACTAGTGGGAAAGAGGTAGAGCAGACTGGGAAGTGTCCACTTCCCTAATCATTCTGGGTCTTAGTTTTCTCATTTACAAAAGGAAAATAATGATGTCGTTGTTGATAATATTACATAGAACAATGTCTTTGAGGACACTTTAATAAAGCTTAAAGTTCTTTGTAGACCCTATAAGTGAAAGCATTTTAGGGTCAAGGAGATGAAGTGATTTGCCCAAGGTCACAGAGACACTAAGGTTAAACCCGTGTCTGTCTTAGTCCAGAGTCAGCGTGCTTTGAAGTCCTTATGCTTTGAAGAATTATCCTTTTAAAAACCAAAAGCCCTATTTTTCCCAGGTCCCTAGAAATCTTTCTGGATCTGCCAGATGATCATTTCTAAAATTGGTCCCTCGACCTGCTTCAAATATCCTTTGGCATGAATTATACAGAATCCCAAATAATAGCAGAGCTGACTGTGTAAATTAGGTCCCAATTTTGAATGCCAAGTAAAAGTCACATTGAGACAGCCAACTAAGCCTTGTGCATTTGTCAACACAGAAAATGATATCAAATCCTCAGGAGATGGAAAGAAATCTCGGCATGTAATTGATGTACCATCAAAACAAAATTACCAGGAACAATGGGAATATTCCTATTTTCCAGAGTTGCCCGCAGGTCCATGGCTTTCTGTGCAGTGGTGGTAGCAGCCGGGGGGAAGCCCCCTAAACCACACTCAAAGGAGTCCTGTGATGGATTTCCCTAAAGCCTAGATCTGACCATGTCACTCTGTCCCTCCCATAAACTTCAAAAATTCTCTCTGAATTCTAGGATCAAATATAAACTCTTTTGTTTGGCCTTTAAAGCTCTTCCCAACTGGCCCCCACCCCTTTTCTTTCCAAGTCTTTTCATATTACTCCCCCTTCATACACTCTACACATACTGACCTATGTACTGTTCTTCACACAGGAGGCTTCATCTTCCTTTGCACTGAGACTAGTATCTTCTCCTTTAAAGCTGTCTTCCACCTATTCTGGATTTATCTTGTATGTGGCAATTGGTATTTATGCTTTCAGTGCCCCCACACACATCATTATAATGTAAATTCTTGCCTCCTGGCATGATTTTGATTTTTCTTTGCATTCTCAGTGTCTGACACATAATATGTGCTTTATTTTATTTTATTTTATTTTTGATTTATGGACTAAAACAAGTATTCCCATAGCACAGTACAGTGAAAAAGATGATTGCACATGAAATTTCAATCTACAATACACAACTTGGTATTCCTTTCAAATATACAGCAAAATTAGCATGTAAATTTCTTTTTTTCTTCTTTTCACTTCCCTCCTCCCTGCCCTAGAGATGGCTACCATTAGACACAGGTAGATAAATGTAAAATTATTCCATACATACTTTTGTTTATCAGTTCTTTCTCTGAATGGAGATAGCATCTTTCTTCATATGTCCTTTATAGTTAATTTGGGTATTTATAATAGTCAAAATAACTTATTCATACAAAGTCATTCTTAAAGTAATATTGCTGTTACTGTATACAATGTTTTCTTGGTTCTGCTCATTTTGCTTTTCAGTATTTTGTGTGTCTTTCCATTATTTTCCAAGATCATTGAGCTCCTCATTTCTTATAGCACAGTAGTACTCCATCACAATCACATACCACAACTTGTTCAGTCATTCCCCAATTGATAGGCATCCTTGTAATTTGCAATTCTGTACAATCAAAAAGAGAGCTGTTATAAACATCTTAGAACATATGAATTCTGTGTCTTTTTCCCTAATTATCTTTAGAAATAGACCCAATACTGGGATTGCAAGGTCAAATGGTATAGCACTTTAAAAATGCTATTTAGTTAATTGATTGATTTGATGCATAAAATTGGGGGAAGGAGTAGGGTATTTTTCATATGGAAAAAATACAGGTAATTCACAGCCCACCAGGCAAGTAGCTACTTACCCAGATAATCATAGATTTAGAGCTAGAAAGGACCTTGGAGATCAACAGTTTTAAAGCTGAGAGAAGTTATGTGACTTTAAAGAAGTCCTGAATCTCCTGCATAAGCCCCTTCTCTTCTCTGACACTGCCTGGTGCAGGTTTTACCTCATGCCTGGACCACTTTAATGGCCTCCTGGCTAGGCTCCTGCCCACTCTACCAAACTGACCTTCCTAAAGAGCTCTGGCTGCTAATAAGTATGTGATTCTAAGTAAAACCTTCCCTCAGCATGACCAGTAAAAGACTCCAGCCTCCCTGCCTTAAAAGAAAGTAATTGAGTGTCCTTCCTTTCTCCTTTTTCCTTCCTGCCCCTCCCCATTTTCCCATCCCACCTCCCTAACTAAAAAAGAAATACTTGAAGGGAAAATGAAAGTTGGCTGTTGAATAATCAGCAGTCAGCCAAGCTGTACATGGAACCAACTTTCATCCTAAACGTCAAATCCCTGAAGGATGCATTTTTCTGTTTGTTCCCAGTGATCCATGAACTCCCAGCCTTTCACCATGACACATTCAAGTCATGTAGAGCTACCCACACTCCAGCTCTCTTCCAAGAAAGAATCATGAGCTATTATTCTTAGCCCTTACAACTATTCTTAGTCTCGAACATTAACAATCTTCCCTACCTGAGTCGTACGTGACCTCTCCCAGGAAAGGCAATAACACTGTTTAGAACCTTTAATCATTCTGATTATTTTAAATGGCTTCCCAACCCAAAGCTTTTTGTTCTGGTAAAATCCAGGAAAGGAGATGAAGAAATTAAATTTGTACTTCTTGAAAGGCTGTAGGTGTGAAAAAATAAAAATAAAACTGGGCACCCCATTAGCACTCCATATTTGCACCAGGTTGAATGATGACCAAAGTAGATTTTCAATGAAGCTACTCATTTATCATTTCTGCATCTCTGAATTTGCAGCTTTTTCCCTCTAGTTCTGTCATCGGATAATAAAATCATGCTGTCCTTCATTTATAAAGATGACTCACTACCAGTAGGGCATTTGCATTGAGCTGTTTTCCAGAAGAGCAGTAAGGATTGGAACTGAATCATCCACACTATCACCTTATATGGCTAGTAGCAGAGATTTATGAGATAACTGACTTGGATTAAAAGTGGAGTTGGGGGCCATGGAACACAGAGAAGCTAAATGGTTGCTATGAAGATTGAACTCGTGACCTTGGCCTTATTACGGGTTAGAGGAGGGTGTGGGTAGGCATAGGTTCCATGTTTTCTTTGGAATGATATTCCCTAGAAATCTGTGCATAAATTTGTAGCAGAAAGAGCCTCTGAGACTAGGTTTTAAAAAACTTTAGGGAAGATTAATCAACGGTGAGACACAGGCACAGAGTTTGACCTCAGAGGAACAAAAGAAAGGGACTGGATAGAAATTCCCTGTTTGCCTTTCAAAAGACTATTTCCTTTTGCAAAATTTCTAATGCTCTAAACTTACTCGTACTGCAAGCTCATTACATGGACTTCTAAAGGATGTAGCTCTTGGAGCCATGATCAGACACCTTTTCTTATAAACACAACATATTAACCTGCTATAGAATTTTTAAAAGCAAGCAAAATGAAAAGGAGGTGACATATGGTGTCACGAGGGATACAGTTGATCAGATCAATTCTACCATTTTTAGATGGATTCCTAGTAGGTGCTCAAGTTTCTCTTCTTCCAGTGAAGCCTTGTCAAATCACAAGTAATCTTTCTCTCTTCTGAACTCAAAACATTCATTGTCTCTTGTTCAAAATATTCCTCCCTGGCTCCAAAATATGTTATATTTCCTCATTGGAGTGTAAGCTGCTTGAGGGCAGGAATTGTCTCCCTTGCTTGCATGTATAGCCCTAAGCACTTAGCACAGTGCCTGGCACTTACTGAGTGGTTTTTCATTCATTCTCTTTTGTAGGGGTAGGTAGCAAGGGAAATTATCAAACACTCCTGGTCAACTGATTCCCTGTGCCTAGACATAATCAAATCTATGTGTATACGTGTATATTCAAACAAAGTGAAAGA
>CM053596.1:214228774-214259780 GCA_028646575.1 Pseudocheirus occidentalis
AAAAAAAAAAAAAAAGAGAAACAGTGGTCAAAAGCAAAACAGATTCTTGAGGAAGGGACAAGGTTAAAAAGAGAAGTCCAGGTATAAGAGAACTGATTGGACAGAAATACACAGTAATCATAACTGTGAATGTGAATGGGATCATTCATAAAATAGAAGAGAGCAAAATGGATTAGGAACCAAAATCCAACAATATTTCGTTCACAAAAAACAGACTTTGAAATAGAAAGATATACACAGAGGTAAAATAAGAGGCTAGAGTAAGATCTATTATGCTGCAGCTGAAGAAAAAAAAACATAGGTAATAATCCTGATCTCAGACAAAACAAAATCTGTTTTGTTGTAGATTTCAGAAGTTAATAGTGTTTCTGATCCTATAGAGATTTTTCTTTTCTTGAAAGAAATTTAGGAAGATCTGGAAAGCAGGACATGGTCATGTATTGCCAAGCATTTAAAAATAAGTCAATAAAAATTAAAACCTGATTTGTACCTCATAGGTCAGCAGTTTAATGAAACAAAATATTTTTAATCTCCCTCAACATTCTGCTATCCACCAAGTCCTAAAATGATTCCTGAGCCTTCTATTCTGTTATTTATACTCTTTCAAATAGCACCCCATTACTGTTCTTCCCTGTCCTCCTTGATGCTGCTCCTGGTTTCAACAGAGACCTCTCCTGAGACTTTACTTCCTTGAGTCCATTCAGCTCCATAATCAGGCCACAAGGAGCCTTGACTTCCTCTTCACACATCACTGCCAAGTGAAATTGCAGAAGCTAGGTGGCATGGTGGATAGAATGCTAGACCTTGGGTCAGAAAACCTGAGTTAAAATCCTGCTTCAGTTACTTATGAGCTGTGTGACCCTGGACAAATCGTTTAACCTCTGTCTCAGTTATCTCAACTGTAAAATGAAGTTAATAATAGCATCTGCCTCCCAGGGTTGTTGTGAGGATCAAATTACTTAATGTTTGTAAATTGCTTAGTACAGTGTATGGTACATGGAAAACACTATATAAATGCCAACTATTGTTATTATTAATATTTTTGCATTCTCAGATTCCTATCTCTACTTAAGCATCCTACAGTTTTACTCCTAACCTTCTCCTAGTACACTATAACAGAATATCACAGATGAAATTTCCTTCTTCCCCAACACACACACACACACTTTTTCCAACTGTAGAAAAGTTTGAACCAACTTTATAATATAAGAGTGAGGGATGAGGGTTGGGGGGTATATCTCCAGAACCTAGCACAGTTCCTGACCCAGGAGTGGGGGTGATGTGGGGCAATAAATGCTTTTGAATGAGAATAATGAGAGGATGAAGTCTTCATAGCCCAAGAAGATTATTATTTAAAGTAGAGAAGAATTGAATTATTAACAATGAGAAATATAGGCATTGGTAAAAGCTAAATAGAGATCTTTCCAGGTCCCTCAATGTATATAAAATCATTGTCTCTAAACTTTTTGATTGTATTAATAATTTTTCCCCTAATAAGTATATTAGGATAAAGTGTGGGGTTAGGAGAGATATGTGGGAGGAAAATGTTTCCAGATTAGTGTTGGATTATAACTGTCCTGAGGTACCTACATCTGAGTCAAAATGAGGAAGGTTGAAAACTTACAAAGAAATGAGTAGACAAAGTAGAAAAAGGCGGGTTGAGCCAAATTGAGGTAGAATGATTATGTTGGAGATGAGGACAATGACTGGCTATTGTGGAGGAGGTGGAATTTGACCCGTCTTCCCACCATCTAATTTGTTGATCATACATGCTTTGGGTCAAGTCACTGTGCTTTTGGGTTATATCATGGCACTCCAGTTGGATCCAGATTTTTTTAAAAGACAACTGATTTAAAGTAGGAAAACAATACTTTTTTTCTACTATAAAACCAGCCTTTTCAGGCAAATAGCCAGTGGTACACACAGTAAGCTCCATAACACACCTCTAGACTACTCTCACAGATGGGCACCATACTGCAAACATGCCAATGAGTGATCAACACCAACCTACTTTCCTTTTCCTGACAATACCATGGATCTCCATAAGTATAATAGCCCCAAACTTACAGGGTCAGAAAGTGAGGGTCATCCCCCATGATTAATAGTAGTATTCTTCATAATCAGATGTTTTTGGAACAAACAATTCATTCAGGTAAACTTTCCATCATGGCATTCCTAGGATTTTAAAATCACTGGGATCCATTCACCTCTTCATGCACAAAGACAAGCTGTGTACCCTCTTAGAGGCAGACATGGGACAAAGTATCCTCAGCAGTCTTCTCAAATTTTCCATTTGCTTCCATTAGCAATACTGGTGACAGGACACACTGTACTCTGAGTCAATTGGCCAATAAACTGTTGTTGAATTTCAACTGGGTGGGGAACTCTGAACTAAGAAGCCATTGTGGGAATAGAAGTATGCCAAATAAAGAGAACATAACACCACTCTCTTGAAATGGCATCCTTCTCCAAATATTCCAAGGATAATCATATATATCGCAGCCTTTATATAAGTAACCTGCATGAGGAATTATGTAGCTTATAGGTAGATCCTCCAGTATACCAAGTGGAAGAATACTAGCACAAGACATTTGTCTTCCTTTTCTGTCCATGTGTCTTTGCTCATACTGTTTTCATATTGATAATGCCCAATCTTTTCTTCTTCGTGTGAGTCTTGTCCATCCTGCAAGAACCATTTTTATTCTAAGGAATTTCTAATGAAGCCTGAGAATCACAACATCCTAGAACTTTTCATGTTAGATGTCTTCGGGTTTCTCTAAACTGAAATAATCTTTCCTTTTTCTTAAATCCTTAAATGTGTGTGTGTACATATATATGGATTTTTGTCATTTCTACTGTGATCATTTGGCATTTACTATTTCTTGCCTGATAGAGCTAGTTTTTTTTCCTTATGTCTCTCCAATAAGATCATAAACTTCTGTTAGACAAACTGCCATAGATAGATAGACAGACAGACAGACAGATAGATAGACAGACAGACAGATAGATAAATAGAGATACAGAGATATAGAGATATCATTGCCTTTTCCATGGTGCCTTGTACACAAAAGTTTCTCAATAAGTATTGTTGGGTTGTAGCATTCACTAGTGCTCACCAATTGTGAACATCATGAAATGCTCCCTTAACCTTCTCCAGAAGAAACTTCCTTACCATTCCACCTTCCACCTGCCATGTTTCAGATCTTAGGAACAGAGCTCCTAACTTTGCTTACACATAGGAAAGCTTTCCTGTTGAATTCCTCAATAAATTAGAATTTATTAAAGACCTACTATGTGCCAGGGACTGGCAATCCAAAAACTAGAAATGAAACAATTCCTGCCCTTGAGGTGATTAAATTTCTTCAAGAGAAAACTGTATGAATATAAGTTGATTTAAAATATATGCAATATCTGCAAAATATGTAAAAAGAAATTTGGGGAAGAGGGAGGCATTAACAGTTAGAGGGATCAGAAAAGGCCTTATAAACAGGGAAGCATTTCAGCTGAGCTTTGAAGGAAACTAGGGAATTGGGAAGGCTGAGATAAAGAAGAAACATATTCCAAACAAGGGGGATAGCCTGTACAAGGCCACAAAGATGAGAGACAGAATGCCTTGTGTGAGGAATTGATGTTTGACTGGTTTAATAGAACCATAGAGTACAAGAAGGGAAGTAATGAGTAATAAGTCTAGAAAGTTGGCTAGATTGTGAAGGGCTTTTCATGCCATTTGTATTTGATCCTAGAAGCAGTGAGGTGTCAGTGAAAGCTCTTTAGCTGAGGAGTCAAACCCATGCTTTAGGGCTATCTCACCAACAGCTGTGTGAAATTTGGATTGAAGAACTACCTAAAAGAAATAAGTCTGGTGTCAACCCAACCCATCCTTTCAATTACATAGGAAAAAACAATCATTCATCCCTTTAATAGAAAGCTCACATGGGGTTCTGTTAAATCTATTTTCTAGTCACTCATCATTGCCAGGGACTTTAGGTGAACTTACAGTACATTGTGGAACCTGATAGCTGAGCAGACTCTTGTCAAATATAAGTAACTATTTTCTACCTGACGCAGGTACTGAATATTTACAAATAGCCATGATTTCCTTCCCCTTTCCTTACAATCTGGACTCTTTTCTAATGATAGTTTAAATTTTTCTCAATGACAGGGAATAAAAAGACAGAGAAGAAAGCTATGATTACAGTGGGTGTGCTCCAAAACGTTATTTGTGAGTCCATCACTTAGAACTCAGAACACATTCTCTATCAACTTTATTCTAGTTATATTCATATTTTCAGGCCACAAAAGTCTGTCTAACATGGGCTCCCTTAATGTCATTAGTTAGTTTGATAAAAATATGACTTTAGGTAAAATAACATTATAAAGGGCTCTAAGTTATAACTCGCCCAACCAAGCTTATTTTTTAAATTTACCATCTTGATCTTGACTAAGACAGCATCTTAATTAATTTTATAATCTTTTCAAATAAGAAGTGGGTCAATGGATACTTGCTGAATGAATATTGAATGGATTATTAAAGAAAAAATACATTTGCTGACAGTATTGTATATCAGTCAAAAGCCCAGTCCTGAGAGGTAGAAAACTTTGAGTTCTCTTCTTGGTGCTGCCACTTACTCAGTGATCTCAGGCAAGTCATTTAATTTCTTTCATCCTCATTCTTCTCATCTGAAAAATGTAGCTATCAAATTAAGTGATTTCCATCATCCCTGGGGCTAAAGGGAATGAGGTAAGAACATGAAGAAGATACTTAAAGATGGGGACATTGTGAAGGAGGTGGCCTTGAGGAGGGAGTAAGTCTGGTAGAGGCCAGGCTAAGAAGTCACCGAATCACAGGAAGGTTTCAGAAATCTGATTCCCTATGCAAAAGCTTCTTTATGCCATGGGTTCTTCTCAATCCATGAAGGTTTATCCTAAAGGATTTCTGTTTTATAGTGTGTGGAATGGGGTCCCAGTGTATTTCAAAGTGATGAAAGAGCATTTGGGTATTAATACAATTGACTAAATTAATTGTTGGGATTAAATCAGAGACATTTTTAGTTGAGAGAAGACATTTTAGTATGAGCTCAGATTAATCATAATTATGAGAAGATAGAGAAGTTCAGAAGTAGATGCATATCTATTAGAGCAATAATTTATAATCCCAATGGGAAATTCGATCTTTATGAACAAGAATAAATATAGAAATGAATATAGGTTATTTGAGGCTCACTTTAAAGATGTTCCTTAACCAATTTGAGATTATAATCATATCTTAAGCTTATTGTTGGCATTGTTATTTAAGATTTGATGGGACTGTTAACTGATTGTTTCTTTGAGTTCAACTCCAGATATGAGTATTAAGAAAGGCTGCCCAAGCTACCCAAGCTACCCATGGTGCCAGACCCTGTAAGATACAGGTATGAAGGTCGGGGGAACAACTGTTCAGCATGAGCTAAGGAAGGATTCTTCCAACTCAATTTATCCACAAACACCTGGCAGACTTTAAGCTTGGCTCAATGCAGATTGCAGCTTGGTAAACATTTTGCCTGAAATTGACATTATGAAGTTTGGGAAATATGGTTCTCTCGTTACAGTTTTGTCTGTATTCTTTGTGGCAAGTTTCAATAATCAAAAGTTTTAAAATAAGCAACAACAAATCTATTAAATATATTATAAATATATATTGATTCTCTAACATCTTAAGTTACTATAAGATAAAGGTATTAGGCTTAGGGTTTAGTATAGGTATTCCTTTATGAGTCGGGATCCTTTAGTTCTTTGTAATAATACAAGGACAAGTAGGTCAAGGGTTTGTGGGAATATTATTCTGTTATTTAGTTAGCATCACACTTGTTTCAATTTTGTTATAATTAGTCGATGTTAAAAGGAGGATACTTTTTTGGACTACTTGGCAAAAATTTTAATTGTTTTAATTGCGAGCTTATTATAAATCCCTTAGTGAAATCCCATCCTCCTGGTGGAGGAATTAATAATGGATTAATGCAAAATATAAGAAACTGGTTTTAATTTGTGATCATGACAATTGATCAAAACTCCAATTTTAATTTTGTGAGAATGATAAGGGTTCTGGAGTGGTCATTTAAATTGGTTCCAAGGTTCCTTTTGTAGGAAAATGAATGAAAAAAGGTAGAAGAAAGAGAGACTGGGATGCAAGACTGAAGATGGATGACCATAAGAGACCAAAGGACTTCCTCAGATTCAGACAGCAGACAGGGGTGTGAAAAGAGACTTTTGGACTTTGAAAGGACAATTGTTTGTTATTGTTTTCTTTTGAATCTCTGTATCTGTACTCATAAAGTGGCTGCCCCCCTTGTATGTTGTCAATTCAAGGGGGGGGGATTAGAATTAAGAAAAGTGAGGAAACTTCAAAAGATATAAAAGAACAGGGGAATTTGTGAGGGATAATTTGCAGTGAAGTTTCCCCATTCTGAAAAATCAAATCTAGAGTGGCTTCAGCATCCATTAGCCTAAGTGTAGAAGTCACCTGCCCTTACAGGAATCTGGGACTTAGAGCAATGGAGACAGTGCTACCTCAGCACAAGATTTGCCAAATGAGGAAAAAACTGCTTTCCTGGCCTTACATTGGACACCCACATGTTTCTATGTCCTTTGTCTCTGAGTTGGATTACCCTGTTTAAGTTGTGGGCTGGCCTCCCTACCAATGAGAGTGAAGGCCAGTTGGGGGGGTTGCGTTTCTGCATGAGAAGGGTATATAACCATGGGCTTGCTTCTACCTGTTGCTCTTTCCCTGGCAGATGCCATTTGAGAGACAGGGGCAGGGGGCCCTTTCTCATGAGAAAGAATAAAGACCTTTTCTGATCTCAGACTCAGACTCCAAACTATTTCATTCCACATACATAGTCATCATGTTTTATTTTGTTTTTTTTTCTCTCCCAGTGTCTGTCAGCTCTGCTTTCAACTCCAAGAGACAAGATGCTCCTCCTAGAATAAGCTCATCACCTCTAAACTCACTGCCATGCTGCCAGTTCAAGTCCTGATTGACTTCACCTTCCTCAATCTTCTCTCCCCTCTATTTTGAGGACTGGAGCTAGCCAAATTCCTCTCAATTTCTTCCTTCATAGAGAGAAGGAACTGAACTTTTTGCCTCACTCTACCTTTCATCTGCTTCTCTGACTGATTTAAACCCCTTGAAACAAGATCCCCCCCAATACCACTCTCTTCCAGCTCTTTGGTGTATTGTCTTTCCCTTTCAATTGTAAGCTCCTGGAAGACAGAGACTTTCTTTTTATTAATTGTATTTCTAGTATTTAGCACAGTACCAGGCACATTAATGTTTATTGAATTGTTCCTAGACTTTAGGTTTACCTTAGGTTGTTTTTACATCTGGCATTCTCCTCTCAATCCTTATTATATTATAGGCATAACTGGTTGTCCTATAGCCTGCTATGTCTCTGTGCAATTATCTTTTAACCTATCCATATCTTTCCCACCAACTCCCTCTGTCTCTCTCACATAAAAACCACAAGAAGATAGATTTAGTATTATAAAGGAGCTTAGAGGTCATCTTGCTGTTGTTGATCCCTCATTTTTGAAGAGGATCAATGAAATCACTGGTGATGTCATGACTTGCGCATGAATTGGATTTAAATGAGGCAGAGTTGAGCAAAGTCATCAGACTCACCCTCTTTTCCTGAGTCACCAAGTCCTGAGTGGCAGAACAAAAGTCACAACTATGGGCAATGATTCAAGATGCAGTGGATGACCTTGGCATCTTTAACACCTGACCAAGCTCTAAGCACTCCAACATGCTAGAGGTTGTCTAGTCTAACCCCCATCATTTATAGGTAAGGAAATATATTTTATCTCCTACAATTAATCTCTAAAATCCTTTATAGCCCTAAATATGTGTACCTGTGAAGTCAATTTAATAAAATAAATATTGATTAAGTACATACTATGTTTAAGGCACAGTGTCTTAATATGGAGATACAAAGACAAGACATAAAAAGGAGTTCCTACTTAACGATCTTTGTCCATGTTAATGTGGAACACACATTATCACCATAGGTAACCTGAATTCTAGGAAGCCATGACTTGGCTTTATTTGAATAATTTACAGAAAAATGCCCCAGGTTATATTACTTTCCAGGAACATGCTTATCAAAGATAATGAAGCAACCAATTTGTCTCACTCTCCCAGGTGTGATTTTTAGCTATTGGGAGGCACTTAGGACATCTGCTTTAAAATTACACATCAATTTGTGGACAAAAACCTTAATTTTCATTTCAATGTATATGTTACTCATGACTTTAAATTAAACAAACTATTTTAATTCATCTTACTTCAGCATATGTTTATTAAGGATATGCCTGTCCCTGCATTAAGATATTAGAGGGGATACAAAGAAATAAAATTCAGGCCCTGATCTCAAGGAACTTAGCATCTAGTTGAGTAGCTTAGAATGAAACAAAATGCAAAAGGAAGACAACTACAAACCAATTAATGGAGTAAATGCTAGATGAAGTGCTATGCTTTAGAAACCTTCAGCACTTTATAGTTTCAGAGCAAGAGGAGAACAATGTGGGCTGGAATAATTAGAGAAGCCTTAACACAGTAGGTGGAACTGGAGTTAGGCTTTGAAAAAAAAAAGGCATTTTAATGAGAAATCTCTATATGATCTTCTAGGAAATCACAAGTGAGCTAATTTAGACTTTATTCAGAATTAACTGATGAAGATTTGAGAACCAACAGTGGAAAGAGTAACTGCCCATCAATTAGGGAATGGTTGAACAATTTGTGGTATTTGAATGTGAAAAAATGTTATTCCACCATAAGAAATGATAGATATGAGGAAAGCTCGGCAAGAACTGATGCAGAACAAAATAAGCGGAACCAAGAGAGTAACGTACAAAATAATTACGATGATGTAAACAAAAAGGAATTGAACTCTTAATTGTGAAATTTTTGCTGGGCAAAGGTTTTGTTCTTTGAATGTACAATCCACTGTACTGAGCAGATCCCTAGTTTCCATGGGGAGACGCTGAAGAAACAGAAGATGTAGTCCCTGCTTTTAGAAGATCTGAAAATCTGACAGGAAAGACTGAACAAAAATACAAGCAATCAGCATGAGGCTATCTCTATGGAGAACACAGGACAGGTACAAAGGAATGTGATGCAGACTCAAGGCCTAATCCACAACTGAAAAGATGTGGAATAGGAAAGTCACAAGAGTAAACTATACTCATCAGGACAAGTCATTACTTAATCAAGATAAACTTGGAATCAACCTAAAATGAAGAACTTAAAGTGACAAGCACATTACCTGAAACCCACAGAGTTCATCTAATCCCCTCAGAGTGCCTCTCACCAAGGATGAGAAGTTTTCAGAGAGCAGAAGCACTGGTGGACCTAGAAGGCCTACTGTTGGGTCTTGGCCAGTTGACTAACTCCTTCAAAGGCAGTGCTGAATAAGCAGGTGTGGAATGCCATTGCACTGAGTTCCCTTTCCTGCTAAGTGAATGATGGCTGAAACCAGCACCCTGAGGGGGGACTCAGTCTTTCCAGTCTTCCTTCATTGCACTTTCCTCTATGTACTTTTGACTTCAGTCAGGCAAGGGCTACACTGTTCTCTGTGTCCTATACTTTCTCACCTAATGCCTTTGGTCATTTTGTCACCTATCTCTGGAATATCTTCTCTGTTGAATTCTTAACCATTCTAAAGATAGGGAGCAGAGCAGTGTATGGAGAGAGCTGACCTTAGAGTCAGGAAGACCACAGGTTCAAACTTCACCTCAAGGCCTATGCAATGGCTTTGTGACTCTGGGCAAGTGATTTAACTTTGCAATTCTCTAAGCTATTGTCCAGAACTTTCAGAAAAGAGGTGGATCTAAATTGGTAGAGAAACTTACTTTGGAATTTCCTGTACTTAAGAAATCACAAGCCCAGTAGTCCCTGTGCTTTATCCCCTTAAACTTTACTGGTGCACCCAAGGCATTTAGGGTCATAACCTCCCCTAGGATGGGGTTTCCTGCTGTGCCTGAATTTCCTTTAAGTGTAGTCAATATTCCTTTTACCTTCAGGCTCCTCTTTCTTCCTTTTCAAAGAAACCATAGTACTGTGTAAAGATTGCTAGATACGTATCAGGGAACCTGTACTCAAATCCAAACTGCCACGTATGAACCACGTACCATGGGCAAAAATCGCTTAATTTATTGGGGACTCAGTTTTCTCATCTGTTAAATAAGAGGGTTTGACTAGATGCCTAAATCCCCTTGCAATTCTACAAATGTAATTTTGTATAAACCTGGGATCCTAAAGATACTCTCAATTCTCAAGTCAATTTTTTAAAAATCTGATCCACTAAAAATCAGAAGCCTTCCTTGTATCCAATTCCAAGATCCTAGAGAAGGATATAGAAGTGGAACCCCATTCAAGGAAAGCCCTTAACTGAAGGTAGAATTAGACAACGTTCTAAAGGTATGGTTAGAAGTTAGAACTTCCCCCATTCCAACCCACCCTTCACCCTTAACCTGAAATTCAGAATCTCAAAACTCCTTTCAAAGAACCTTAGAGCTACTCTATTCTCTTCATTTTACACATAAGGAAACTGAGGCCTCTAGGAGTTAAATGGAAAAAATAAGAATTTTTTTTAAAAAAACAGACTTAAGAGTCAGGGGACCTAGATTTAAATCTTAGCTTTGCTGCTAGCAAAATGACCACGAGTTAATCACTTAATCTTTCTGAGCCTCTCAGGTTCCTCTGAGTATTCTCTGAGTATTAGATTTTCTATAGTCTACTTGGGTTCATCTCATGCTCCCAGAACCAAAATTCACTAGATATATGCAAAAACAGGGCTGCCTTCATTCAGCAGCAGCAGAACTTTACTCTTGCAATTGAAAGGGGCAGCACAATCACATAAACTTTATTCACCCTCTTTACCAAGTTAAACTCTCAGAAGAAATCAAATAAGAAGGCTGTAGATTGTGTAGGACATAGTAAATATTACCATTGTTCAGTTGTTTCCATCATGTCGGAGCATTCATGACTCCATTTGGGGTTGTCTTAACAAATATACCAGAGCGACTTCTCCAGCTCATTTTACACAGAAGGAACTGAGGCAAACAGGGTTAAGTGACTTGCCCAGGGTCACACATAGCAAATATTAGCAGGGTAGATTTCATCCCACTTCCCTCTCTTGTCTTTCTATTCTGTTGTTTCTGTTGAAAGCCATGGGTTCTCCTCTTGGGTTTCCATCTTCTTCAGTTTTCAAATCTCAGCCACACCCGACTTGTCAAGATATTTTTGTAGATTAAGCAGTAATGGGCTCAGGTAAGTTGCTCAGCAGCTGCTTAACATAGATAGCTCCTAGGACTGGTAAAACTGGATCAGCATGGGTGGGAGTGAAAGAAGGAAAGAAGGCAATAAATGTTTATCAATAACCTCCTACATGCCAGGGACTGTGCTAAGCATTTTACAAATATTGTTTCATTTGATCAACAACTTTGGGAAGTAGGTAATGTTATTATCATTCACATTTTATAGTTGGGGAAACTGAGGCAAAGGCTCAATGACTTTTCCAGGGTCATACAACTAGTTTCTGAGGCCATATTTGAACACAGGTCTTCCTGACTGCATGGCCAGTTCTCAATCCACTTGTCCACCTAGCTTCTTCAGAGGGGGTCAGTCTCCTACGTGATTTTAAGCAAAACAGCTTCCCCATGTCTGTTTCTTTATGGGTATAATGAAGATGAGAATGCTCGTAAGAAGTCTTACTATTATACGGTTCAAATGAGAAAATATATTTGCTTCAGGCATCTTAAATCCCTGTGCAAATGCAAGAGAAAAGTCTTAGACACAGGCTGTTAGCAGCTATCTATAAACGGAACTAGAATGGCATTAAACACGAGAGAGCCAAATTCTCATGACACAGTCACCTGGAAATGCCTCTAAACAGCTTCACAAAGCATGACCAAAAACAATGAAATGTTTGACCATTGAAATTGAAATCCAAGTGCTAGAATAATTTGGCCTACTGTTCAAGGGCCTCTACTGCCAATTTCTAACTTCCTCTCTAAATAGCTTCCGCAGCTCCCCAATAATGTAATATTTCTACTTTTAATCTACTCTTTTTTGCCATTAATAAAACATGCTCATTTCCCACCTCCAAATGTTGCACATGTTGTGGCACTGCCCCCCTTCTCCCTTTTCTCTCTCACCTGGAATGTCCTATACCCCTTTAATACTTTCCAAATCCAGTCCATGCTTCAAAATCTAGCTCTTTCACTTCTACTGTTACATGTCTAACTGGATCTCCAGAGGCTATAAGCTGAGGAAGGAGTTTTGCAACTCCTGCCCTAGGGCCAGACTGTGCAAATCTGCAGGCTGCATTATATCCAGCCAGCCCTGGAATCCACCATGCTCTAAGAACTATTTCTCCAATAGATAACCCATGCTATCATCTCCCTAGTTCCACCTGTCTCTGTCTACAGGCTCCTTATTTGTATTTACAAATATACCCTAATCTCTCCATTCTTACAAAAAGACTCCCTTGATCCAACTGTCCTTGCTAGACTCCTTGAGAAGCCATCTACTCTGCTTCCACTACAACTGCTTTCAATCTCTTTGTAAACTCTCTGGCTTCCAACCTCACTATTTAAACTGAAACTCTCTCGCCAAAGTCACCAACAGTCCCTTAACTGTCAAATCAAATGACCTTTCAATCTCTGTCCTTCTAGATGTCTCTATAGTCCCTGATTTTGTCAATCACCTTCTTCTTGGATATTCTCTTCTCTCTAGGTTTTCAAGACACTATTTCCTGACAGTTTTCCTCCCACTTATCTGACTGCTGTTAGACCTTCACATAAGTCACACTGAAGAGGTATAAGGTTAGGGTTGCTTGAGACCCCAAAATACCAACATGCCAGGTCCTACCAAATGAATTCAATTCAAGTCTTCTCTCAGCCAAAGAAAAGCAAAGTTTATTTAAAATTAGCTTGTACTGGACACAGAGCGAGTCTGTGCTAGAAAATTCTGTGGCACTCTCACACCACGTGGAGGGAAGAAGGGATCCTATATACAGAGAGATTGTGGGAGGAATCTAGGGGTGGTCTGGAGGAGGAGTTTGGAGAGGGTGCTGAGAAGTCAGATGAGGTCAGACTCCAGTAATGAGTTTGAGGAGGGTCTTCAGGAGGAGTTAATGAGGTCAGGTAGCAGTTGATTTGGGTATAGATAGTTTGAAAGGTTCAAGGGTGGAAAGTAGATGGACAATGGAGGGCCAAGCTAGTAACAAAGGTCTGGGCAGAGCCACAATGAAAGGCTTATGGCCTCATGCAAATACCTCATCAAATGGGAGGATTCAATCAGAGTTCAAGGGGGTTCCCAGAGCCTGCACCTCATCAATGCCTCCAAGTCACTGAGTATCTCCCAAGTCTCTCTTTTGGGTCTTTTGATTTCTCCCATACTATCTCATTTAGTAATCTCATTAGACCACATGGGCTAAAATAGTCTTTCAATGCAAATGATAGATATAGATATCTCTATCTATACACATTAATATCTATATCTGTCAGATCCTAATATCTATACTGAGCTACAGTCACGCATCACCAACTATCTTTTGGACATCTCAAACTGGACGTCATATAGCCCTTTCCCATTCAACAGACCCCAAACAGAACTTAGCTGTCCTCCCAAACTCTCACCTCCCCTGAACCTTTCTTGAATTGCCTGAGCACCATTATCTTCACAATTACCTGGCCTCACAACCTTGTTGTCATCAACAACTTTACTAAAACTCACCCCACATGTCCAATCTGTTGTGAAGTCTTATTTCTACCTTCCTAATGTCTCCTCTCTATACCTAGTCTCTTCTTTCTCCTGACACCACCTCTATGAGATCATCATCACCTCATATAGCCTATTTCAATAAGCCTCTAATTGATTTCCTTGCCTAAAGTCTCCCTCTATTCCAATTTACCCTCAATTCAGCTGCCAAAGTAATTTTCCTGAAGTTCTAACTGCACCACAACAGTGCCATCATCTCTTCCTTTCAGTAAACTCTAGGTCACTGTTATCTACTGGATGGTGCACTCTGGGGCTGGCTGGACATAATATAATTCACAAATCTGCACTGTCTGACCCCAGGGCAGGAATTACAAAATGCCTTCAGGTTATAGCTTCTGAAGATCCAGTTGAAAATGTAACACTCCAGTGAAAGAGCTAGACCTTGAAGCATGAACTGGATTAGGAGAGGTATTGAAGGGGTACAAAACATTCTATGTGAGAAAGAAAAGGGAGAAGAGACAGTACCACAAAATAGGCAACAAACATTTGGAGGTGGGAAATGAGCATGTTTTATTAAGGGCAGCAAGAGTAGATTAGAAGTAGAAGTATTATATTATTGGAGAGGTGGGGAAGCTTTATAGATAGGTAGTTAGGAATTGGTAGTAGAAGGCTTGACTATTAGGTTGAATTGTCCTTGTATTCTTTCAGTTTCCATGGCCAAATATTTCATTGTTTTTGGTCATGCTTTATGAAGCTATTTAGAGGCATGCCAGGTTATGGGAATTTGGCTCCCTCATGTTCAATGCCATTCTAGTTCCCTTTATGGATAGTTGCTAACAGTCTGTGTCTAAGATTCTTCTTTTGCATTTGCAAGAGAATCCAATCCAATCATCTTGGATTTAGAGTGTCTGAAGCAAGTAGGTTAGTATTATACTAGTATCAACTAGTAAATCCTCTATTTGGCATTTAAAGACCTTCACAACTTGGCCTTTTTCTACTTTTCCAATTGTCTTGCACTTTACTCCCCTCTTTGATCCAACTACAGGGTTCTACTTGTTCTTTATAAATGACAACTGCAACAATGAGCATTTATATAATGCTTAAAAGTTTGCAAAGTATTTTACATGTTAAACCACTGAAGTATTGTATCACCAAGCACCCTAGCATACCCAGGGTGGCTGCTAGCACAGGTTCTTAGATCTGCTTTTCTAAAGGAAAGCAACTCAAAAAAGTAACTCAGTAACTCAGTAGCTCTGTTTTAATCAATCAAACATATATCATTTACCTAGTTCAGGGACAAAAGTCAACACCCCAAACTTCAGAGAATACAAACAGAAAACAAACACAAGTTATAAGCAGACAAAGAAACAGATCATCAGACAGGGCTTCCAGCCATCCGACCATTACATCCATACCTAGACAGTTACCAGACAGGGAATCACCAACACCTGGGTTTTTCAAAGGGGGAGGTGGGTGGGCCTCAACAGCTTACTAGAGTCTCATCTGGCCAAATCACACAACTCTTTCCAAAGTGAGACCCAAAGCAAAAACTCACATCAGGGTATATATAGCCTTCTCCTGGATCAGAGAATGTCACAGCCCTCTTGATCCACTGCTTAATCACAAAGTAATAAGGTATGGGCATTCCTGAAGAACAAGCCTCCCACCACAGCCCCCACATGACTACATTCAGCCTATTAGGGGGCAGAGTATACTTTCAAATCAGGGAAGGTTCTCTGAGTCACTAAAGCCTATCAAAGAGCCAAGGGGCAGGGAAGATCTTCAGATTCCCGTAACAAGTATCTATAGTACCTATGAAGTAGGTACTACTATTATCCTATGACAAAAATTGCCTGAGCTTTCATCTTTAAGTACTGCTGCCAATAATAAGTCAACAACATGGAAATACAGGGAAATGGGCTTATTATGGTCAGAGATTAGACTTCCTGTTTACAAAAGTCAGTGAGCCAGCAGTTTCAGCAGCTTTGTATAGTATTTAGTTACATATGCAGGATGGGTTCAATGAACTTTTAAAGAGTAAATAAGGAAAGATGATGATTTACAGACAAAAGAATAGATGACAGATGGGCAAGATCTCTATCAGCCACTATTAGCTGATATGTCAAGCTGTAAATTTAAGGAGAGATAGAACAAAAAGTTAACCAGTAAACAAGGGGGCTCTGATTGATGGCTCAGCTTGATTTTGCCGGCTCTAGCTGTTTACATGGTCTGCTCATCTTTGGTAAATGGCAAGAAGAAAGTTAAGTTAAAAGGCATAATTTTCGTTTTATAGATGAGGAAACTGAAGCACTGAAAGGCTAAGTGATTTGCCCAGAGTCGAACAGCTAGTGTCTGAAGCAAGATTCAAAATCAGGTCTTTGTAACTCCATGTCCCCTTGCCCTAACCACTGGTCCATGTCTTTGAACTGCCTGTTTCCCACACCCTCTTCCCTTCTACCTCTTAGATCCTCCGGCTTCCCCCACAACTCAGCTTGAATCAGAACTTGGAGAGGAGGCCTTTCCTGGCGCTGTCCTCTCTCATCCCCATTGTCTGGTATAAACATAATTACTTATTGTCTCCTCCATCTGAATGTGAGCTTTTTGAGATGAGGGACAGTGTTTTTGCATTTCTTTATGTTCCCAAAATTTACCCCTTGTTGATTGCAATTTCAACCTGGCCATTTTTCAAGTCATGGGCATTGACATGTATACCCTTTCCTCCCATATTCCCTTTCTTGTTCCTTGAACCTTAGTTAAATCCACACTAGAAAAATGTATGTCACCTAATGGTCCTATTGCTTCACTCACCAACCCCAGACCCAAACTTCCCTGTTCAACAGCCTTGGATACCACGTTCTTTGCCTAAGGCAGTGATTGATTTAATTTGTATCTGAATTCCAATGGATTGGCATAATACCTGGTGCATAATAAGAGTTTAAATGTTGTTTTCATTCATTTGTTCAACACTCTTCTAAGTCTTCTCCTCGATTAATTCCTGTCTATTTCATTGGATCAAAGATATTGAGCTCAAAGGACCATTAGCAACTGTCTGGTCAAAACCACTTTTTGCAGATGAGGGAATGAAGACCTAGAGCGGTCAAGTGACTTGCCCTAGTTCCATTCTTTTTTTAATCAAATATTATCTTTTAATTAACAAATATTTTTTTTTAACCTCCAACATCTCTCCCCTTAAAAAGAAAAACAAAATCATATTAACAAATGGGCAAAGTCAGGAAAAGCAAATGACCACGCTAGCCATGTCCAAAAGTGTATGTTCTCCTAATCCTTCTCCTTTCTCTCAAAAGGTGAATAAGATTTTTCATCATGGGTCCTCTGTCATCTTGGCTGGTTGTTGCGATGATCAGAATTCTAAAGTCTTTCAAAGCCATTTGACTTTCCATTATTGTTCTTATACAAATTGTTCTCCTGGTTCTACTCACTTCACCTTGCATTGGATCATGCAGATCTTTCCAGGTTTTTCTTTAACTATCCCACTCATCATTTCTTACTCTGCCATGGTGTAGCTCAATGGTTCTCAACCTTCCTAATGTCACGACCCTTTAATACAGTTCTTCATGTTTTGGTGACACCCCCCCCAACCACAAATTATTTTCAAAACTGTAATTTTGCTACTGTTATGAATTGTAATGTAAATATCTGATATGCAACTCACAGGTTGAGAACTGCCGGTGTAGCTGATTTGCTCAGGTCCCTGGCTATCTCCAAGCCAGGCCTCTGAGACATCATCCTCAAGGATCCAGGACACCTTAAGGGATTAGGAAGGGTATCTCTTCTCTAATGACATTCACTGGTCAGTAAGTACTTAACAAAAACATCAGTTAATGTCTACAAAAAGGTACTGACTCCAAAGATATGTCAGGAACAAATGCATAGTAATTCCCCAGTACCTCCAGATCATTCTCCCCCCGCCCCCACACCACCTCAGTCTCTGGGGAAACAGGCTCAAAATAACTCAGTTGCTACATAACATTCATATCTGGCTGCTTAGCCGGGATCCCAGTGGTCTTTTCTAAAGATTACTCCTTGTTCCTTCAGACCTCAATGACGGGCTTGCTACAACATTCAGCTTGGATTCTAGCTCTCTTGTATCTGTGGCTCATTCTCCCAAACAAAAGCAGAGTGTCCATTCCCTTTACCTAAAATAGGGAACATTAAATAAAAAGGCCAAGCCCTGGGGCCCATTTGCGGCCCCACCCTCCTTGCAAAACTTCAGGAGGGAGCAGACTCAAATACCTTTCTCTTTACAGCATCATTTCTCACCAGATGTTGCAAGTAAAGGATTTACTAAATGAAGCTTCATGGCAGAACCTAAGACCTTTTAAAACCTGTCAAAGAGCCTCCCGTTCACCCATGTGGTTATCCAATCAGAACCAGTTACAGAATATCTACATATGGTCCATGATCTATCCAAGGCTCTTTCCTCACACTTCATCGTGATTCTATTAGAAGCAAACTCCTCCATTTAGAGATGGTGCATCAGCCCTGCAAGTGGATATAGGGGTTGTGCAGGTACCAAACTCCAATTAACCTTTATATTCATATAGTTCGGGTCCATGCTTTTAGAGTTTTCTTTTATTTCCTGTAATGGGCATGAGCATATGAGTAGTCAAACACACTCCCATACCTGGTCCAAGGCCTACATTTGCAAGCTGGCTGTGGGGTCAAGGGTACAATCCATGGTTATCAACACAGCAAAGCCAACTCAACTACCAAGGACTCAAGCCAATGACCCTCAGTCTCATTAACTGCAAACTCCATGTATAGTTAAAACTATATGATAAGTTGCAGAAACTTGTCTGTGATCAAGTATCAACTTGATGGAAAATACAACACACACACACACACACACATACTCTCTCTCTCTGTCTCTCTCTGTCTCCTCTCTCTCTCTCTCTCTCCTTTCTCTCTTTCTTTCTCTCCTCTCTCTGTCTCTCTCTCTGTCTCTTTCTCTCACTCTTCCCAAAGCTGGAAAATTCCTCAGAAACTGACCCATGCACATGGAAGGAGAATAGTTAAATAACAAATGAATCAGGCCTGATTTTTCACATGGGCAGTCAATGCATTCTCTTGGTAAAAAAGGTCAGAAGCCTGGGAGCTGTCGCTGCAGCAGCTCCAGCCATTAGATATGCCCCCCAGCACACGGATACCTCGGCTCCCTCCAGTAACACACTCCACAGAAGGGCCCTTATATTAGTGCTGCCTTAAGGTCCTGACATTTCTGTCCTGGGACTTCCTGGTGTTTTGCTTTCACCTCCCTTAAGTGTGTTTGTTTTGCCTTAATTAGTTAAATGTTCCTGCTCTAAGAATGACATAAACTGAACCCAGAAGAGGTTTTATTACCAGGCCAGGACCTCCTTACTAGCGCGTAAGAGGGAGAAGTTGCCAAGTTGCTGTTAGCAGGTAGCCAGGAGGGTTGAATCACCGGGGGAGGGCAAGGGTTGCTGTGGGCCAAATCACTCCTCTGCTTCATTGGACCAGGTGCTCACATATGCCCAGTATTATCCACAAGAATTTTTAATTAAGGACCTAATTGGGCATGGCAAGCTATACTAAGCCTTTACCTGTTGATTAAAAAACAACAACAAATGCCTTTCCACCCGGATCCCAGAACCAAGCCAGCATTACATAGTTATTTCAACCCCAGCACTCCAACCTCTTTTCCAAGTAGATGCACCTGGCAGGGATTATCATCCACATTTTTCAGAGAAGGAAACTGAGCTTTATATAGTGGCAAGACAGATGTTTCTGCAGCCCCAATATGTGAGGCATTACACCATACCACTGAGGGCCTACACCCTAAGCACTAAAGAAATCATTTCTGTTTCTCCCCACCCCAGCCATCTGTGGTAAGATATTTCAATGTAAGAGGTGGGAAGAAGAAGAAATATGCACCAGTGTGTTTGCTTTAGGGGTGGAGATAGGAAGAGGTGATGGGACAACACTGACTGCTGAAGGCTTCCTTTATCCATTCATCCTGCTCTTGTTTACACATCTTTCCCCAGCTATTCCCTATACAGGCAATGACCCCTCAGGCATTCATCAACGCCTAACTCCCCTCCTTCTTTCACCTAAGCTGCCCCTAACATCCCACTACCTCTCCAAAAGCTCCCCCATGATGATCAAGAGTGGTGACTACCAGTAGTATTTTGTACCTATGGACTTACCATCTTCCATAAGAGTCAGGAAGACCTGGGTTCAAATCCACCTTAGACACTTACTAGTTATATGATCCTGCATAAGTCTCTTAACCTTTGTTTGCCTCAGTTTCTTCCTCTGTAAAATGGGAACAGTAATTTGTTGTGAGGAACAAATGAAATAATAATTGTAAGCACTTATCATGGTGCCTGACAAATAGTGTGTGCTACATAAATGTTGTAGTTCAGTCGTGTCTGACCCTTCATGACCCCAGGACCATGCTATCCAAGGGATTTTTTTGGCAAAGATACTGGAGCGTTTTGCCATTTCCTTCTCCAGTGGATTAAGGCATTGTAAGTCACTTGAATTTTAGTGTGTGTAAAGCAGATTTTTGGTTATTATTTCTTCAAGTTCAGTTTGCCAGGAACCATAGCCGTAACAATCTCTTGTTCCCAGGTATTAGATAGGAGTTCCCACAGTTATGGTTCAAAACCTCTTACCACGCTTGCACAGCGTCCAATTATTATATGATGACAAATAATATGAACATCCACTGGGGCTGCACAGTGAGATACAGGGATGAGGTGATGTAACCTTGGGAGGCTATTGCTGGCAACAGGCCTTCTTTGTCTGTGGCCCCATAAAACAGGTGGTCATTGGTCAGTGAATGGGGAACCTCAGGGGTGAATGTACAAATGCTGTGTGTGCCTTGATCGGGCCCCATTAAGGCTTGTGGGGAATCCGGGGGAATCCGTGTTTGCCTCAACTGGCCGCATGGAGTTTTGAGGAGATTTAGGAGCTACACAAGTTGTGCCAGTCCCGACTGACCCCAATGACACATAGATAAGGTAGTCGCCCCACCCCCCTTCTCAACAATCCCTGGGAGAAGGGTGATTAGGGAATGCTGTAGGAGTTTGTGCTCCCATTATCAGTAATCCTATTCTGAGAAAACTAGATTAGAATAAAGTAAGATTATTAACCCCATTTTAGTATCTTTCCTGTCTGACCAGATCAAGAATGAATTGATGCTAGCAGTGCCGGTTGTGTTTATTTGTGGTACAGGCATTAAGAGGTTTGCCTTAACAATAAATTAATACTAAATGTTAACTAGCTGTTACTGTCATATTATGGTTATAGGACCCAATAAGACTGTAAGCTACATGAAAGGTCAAGATCATGTTTTTTTACCTTTGTAATTCCCCCTTCCCTCCCCATCACAGTACATTCATAGAATCGTTCAAAGGCTTTTAACTGAGTTGTACAGGTGAGTGCTTTAAGAGCTCTGCGGAGTGAAAGGTCTCCTGGGTTGAACTGATTAGGAAGGGCTTTTTGGAAAAGGGAGTCTTTGACTGACCAAGGTGAGGGATGGCTACCTCCCTCTCCTGATTACTGATTATAACAGTCAGTATATAATGCTTTTAAGTTCACATGGCACTTTATATACATTATCTCCTTTGTATCTTGCAACAGCCACATGAAGTAATTACCATTATACCCATTTTACAGGAGGGGAAAGTGAGTTTCAATGACTTTGCCTGTGGTCACCTAGCAGGATCTGAATTCAGTCTTCCTGAGGTCATGTCCAGCACCATTCACTATACTACACAGACTCTCAGCACAGGGGTAGTAAAAGCAATCTGTCTTGTTTCCATTCCCTACCATACATTAATAATTTCCTTAAGAGCAGGGACTCTGCCTATCTCTTTTAAATCTGTATAACTTCTCTTCCCATACATCCAGCATATACTCAGCAAGTCATACTTTTATGGTGCTGGGAAGTGATCCCAGTTACAGGCAGATGCAATATGATGAACAAAAACAGAAATGAGAACACTAGACATTATAAAAGAAGGGGACAGTACAATCTGGGTAGAAGGCAGGCCACACAAAGGTGAGTAAGATAGGACTGAAGAGATAGGAGGACACAGAGTTGTAAAGAGCCTTAATTATGAGGCTAAAAAGCTTAGACTTCTTTTGACAAAATTTGATAGGGAGGCTAAGGTGGGAAGAATAGTGCCTGGTATACAGTAGGTATTAAATGAATGCTTGTTGGGGGTGGCTAGGTGGCACAGTGAATAGAAGGCTGGCCATGGAGTCAGGAGGACCTGAGTTCAAATGTGACCTCAGACACTTAACACAAAAACTAGCCGTTTGACCCTGAGCAAATCACTTAACCCCAATAGGTTAGTTAGATTTGGGAGTAACCTCCCCCAAAAACTAACTAAATAAATAAATGCTTGTTGGCTTAACATAGAACCAGAAAGAAGTTAGATGGGACCTTGAAGTTCATCTACTTCAACCTATTTAACTTTTAGCTTAACAAATAGTCATTAAGCAATACTACGTGCAAGACCGTGTATGTAGCGAAGTGAAGCAAAAACCAAACAGTCCCTGCCCTCCAAGAGCTGCTAGTCTATTAAGGGACTTCAGCAGATACAGCTGCGACCCAAAGGATGGGATCCAGAGCAGGCAAGACAAACAGCAGCAAGGGGCAGAGAAGGAGAGTTCTGCGGAACAAGAGAAATTCCCAACGATGTTGGCAAAGGCGGCATTGCCCTAAAGTGGGTCATATTCTCCCTAACCTCTTCTCATTGAACTCCAAGATTTGTGAGGGTTAAATGAGATAATATTTATAAAACATTTAACATGATGCTTAGGCCATAGTGGGAACTTAATAAATGTTTGTTGCCTTTTTAATTCCCTTCTCCTTCATGGCCACAGGAATGGGCAGAGCCAATAGGAAGGAGAGTGTACAAAAAAGGAACAGAATTTCTCCTTCTTTGCCCTCCAACTCTTTCAACAGATTTCCATATTTATTTCTGAATGAAAATAATTGACCTCCTCCTAAGCTGAGGAGGAGGGTTTCTGTGGATAGTCACCAGGCTTTAAGTGGGAGTGACAAAGCTTTCCTTTTCCTAGGCCAAAATGTGCTAACATTTTTTGCTTCTCTTTGCCATGACATTCTCCCCGGAGGCCTTATTTCTGCAGAGTCTGGTTTTCAAAGGTTTTTTTTCCCCCTAGTCTAGGTTGTTCTTTTTTGCTTCCCAAGAGTTCTTGATCAAAGGGGTGCAGTTGCTCAGTTTCAGGGATTTTCTGGAGAATAAGTATTTGCAGATTTGCTGGTAATTTAGAAGTGAAGATAGAGACCAGACTAACCAGAATTAACCTGTTAATTATGGCATCTTTCCAGCCCAGGGGCCTTTCTGTTTAAGACTCTTCATTCCAATCCCATGCTCTTTCATTTCAGTCCTATCAATAATAAGTAGTCAATAATCACTTGTTAAGCACCCTTGGGAGAATTACTCTCCTACCAAAGAGCCTATACTGCAGTTGTCAAGGTGAGACCTTTATCAATCTAGTCCTACCTCCAAAGCCCTTTTTAAAAATGTTCTTTTTTAAAATATTTAAAAATATAAAGAACAAAAACAGGATTATATATACACCTGAGAAATTCTGTTCTGTGAAGTTTGTTTAATGTGTTTACATTAAATCTAATAAAGTAGTAACTAAATTGCACTATTTGAGTTACCTTATAAACTCTTTTTGTAACTTTATAATTTTTTTTCCTCTTTCTCTCTCCCTCCCTTCCTCATCTCTCTCTTTTTCTCGCCCTTTCTCCTTCTCTCCTTCTCTCCTCCTCCCCGCCCCCCTCTCTCCTTCTCTCTCCCTCTCTCTCTCTCTCTCTCTCTCACACACACACACACACACACACACACACACACACACACCTATCACTTGAAAAAGGCAGCTTGGTTGGCATAATTTTAGAGCACTGAGTACAAATTCAGAAAGGATTGGATTCAAATCCTGCCCTAGACGCGTACTAGTTGTCTGACCCTAAGAAAGTCTCTTATCCTTTCTGAGAACGGATAATAGTGCTTACTCTCCAATGTCACAAACTACAACAAATTCATCTTGTGCAAACTATTACCCTTGTTCTGCAGATTAGGAAACTGAGTCTTGAGCATGGGCTTTCTACAACACCGACGTTGTCCTTCTAAATACACACACACACACACATATACACACTTGAAAACATACAGGATTTGTGATTTTATTGGTGCGGAGTCACCATGCAGATGCAGATTCTAGCACTCACCGTAAGTGACTGTCTTTATGAGTTGATGGGGTCAAAAAGTTGACCTCTGCCCCCGTTCAGAGTCTGAGCAGCGTGCATCCTGTTCAGAGACACAAGCACAGCACTTCAGCTCCCCCAGCACCGTCTCAGAGAGTAGACAGCACATGGAATCACACATCAGAAGAGCCACCCCCATAGGCTGTGGCCCCGCTGCAGGGTTCCAGACATCTAGTCCTGCCCTTAACTCTTCCTGCCTTCTACGCCCATACTCTTCCCATATGCTCTCTGTCACTCTGCTCTGTTGGTCAGTTTGATAAATGATTTAGCAGCCCTGGTCCTTCCGTCTGACTCCCCAAAATACTATAAGCCAACTACAGCCACAGCCTCTAGTAGAAGTGTTGATAATATTTAAGCTCTACTTTAACACAGCTGTTCACAATCAAGCAAGAATTTATTCAACACTTATAATAAACTGGTTTTGATACAAGGCACTAATGGTAAAAAGGAAAATGAAACAGGCCCTGCTCTCAAGAAGTTTACATCATGTCAGGAGAAATATCATGATACACATAAGTCTTTATAATATGTATGACCCTGGTACTGTCCTCTGTCCTCAATCCCCACTGTAGTTTTTTTTTAATAATACATAACTAATATCCTGACTGTCAGCTCTATGTCAACACCATTGGCTAATATTGATCAAATAAAAGGTTCTCTTTCTCAGTTCAACTCTCTGAATTGATCTAAGGAACAGGAACCCTTGCCAATGACTCAGATCTAAAATCAAATGTTTGTTCGGCAAAGCAGCAGAACATTCTTGCCCATATAGTCGGTCACCCCTGGGGTCTCAGTACTCTGGAAATCTGACAAACACAGGCATAAAGATGTTAACAAGGCTCTCACCAACCAGATGCCACCGGCTCTAGACCCTTAGCCCTAAACCAGGGTTAAGTAGGAAGTGATGACTGGTTTGAGTCTTTTATATGTTGAGTATCATGTAGCAGCATAAACTCAGTCAGTCCCAGCTCCAGGGAATAGTCTAACAATCCAAACATTGTTGCACAGATGAGGGTCAGAGTTTAGGCAATTACAGTAATGGATTCTAGAACTTTGACACCCAGGTTGTACAAGCACAGATGATGTCATGAAAGCCATACAATAATTCAAGCTACAGAATGGTAGCGGTCTGTTTTATAGTCTTCATAGACCTGTTTGGTCTGTGCTAGTACAGTCCCCAAGGTTGACAGAGTAATACATAAAATAGAATTATAATAGCTAATATAACATTTAACGTTTGCAATATGCTTTACACTTAAAATCTCATGTTATCCTCACAACAACCCTGGGAGGTAGATGTTATTATTACCCCATTTTACAAATGAGTAAAATGAGGTAAATAGAAGTTAAGTGGTTTTCCTAGGGTCCCACGGCTTATAAATGTCTGAAACTAGATTTGAACACAGTTCTTCCAGACCCCAGATTGACTCTCTCTATTCCCTGTGCCACAAATTGCAATATACATTTTAATCATTCTTCTTTATCTTCCGTCTTGGTTTCCACATCCATATGCCAACTAAAATTTCACAAACAAGATTGAGGGGGGCTCCAAACGTCTTAATACAAAGGATGAGGCTTTGTAGCACATAGTGAGGTCTTTGAGAATGCTCCTCTGTAAGTTGTCCCTGATTATGTCCTTGATAACTTGGTCATTTCTTTATTCTGGATCTACTGCTCCCCTATAGATCTTTTAAGAACTAGGCACCACATTGTTCTGTGCTTGCTGCATTGTACTTGAGTCCTTATGGTTTACACAAACAGGAAGAAAATTCCCCAAGGACAAGGAATGTGTATCCCTCAGAGCTCCGAGCCTCTCTAAACAGAGTGGGTATGGAGCAAAGGTTAAAGGGCTATCTCACTAAAGAGCAAACTCACCAAGAGTGGGTCAGGAAGGCAAGATGGGATGTGGGGAGAGAGCCCTGGAGTTGGAGTAAAAGACCACGTGTTTAAATCCTAGCTCTAGGGCAGGATGTCATAATGGATGCTACCCCTCAACCAGAGAAACTGAGTCTGGGGATTGGTTTAGCTTAGGAGTTCTAAGCTGTAGTGGGCTAACCCTATTGAATGGCTACACTTATTTTGGTCTTAATATCCTAAGCCCCTAGGAATTGAGATCCACCAGGTTGCCTAAGGAGAGACAAAGTGGCATAGGTCAACTATGGAGCTGATCAAAGCTCCCGTACCAATCAGAGTGGGTTCCATGCAATTTGAGTCTTAAAGTTGGGGAGACCGAGCCTATAGGGCAGCTAGGTGTCACAATGAATAGAGTACCAGGCAGGAAGTCAGGGAAATTCATCTTCCTGAGTTCAAATCTGGCCTCAGACAATACAAGTAAACCTGCACAAGTAACTTAACCCTGTTTGCCTCAGTTTCCCCACCTATAAAATGTGCTGGAAAAGGAAATGGCAAACCACTCTAATATCTTTGCCAAGAAAACTCCAAATGGAGTTCTGAAGAGTCAAACACAACTGAAAAAGGACTGAACAGCAAAAGCTAATTCAGAATAATTTTTAATGTGTAAAATAAAATACATAGAATTTTAAGCTGATTTTATTGTAATAGTTACCAAAAACATTTTTCTTAAAAAATCTTATAGACCCTAGGCAAAGAACCTTTGGACTTTCCTTTGAGTTCTAAAATATGTAAATCTGTGACCTCCATCAGTGTTTAAGAAATGTCTTTGTAACCTTGGAAGACACTTGGACTACTGAAGAACCACTGGATCAAGTCAGACTTGGGTTTGAGTACCAGAAGTGCCACTAACCAGTTGTGTGTCCTAGGGTGAGCTATAAACTTCAGCTTGTTCATCTCTAAAATTAAAATAACCATACTCCCCGCTTCACTGGGTAGTTATCAAGAAAACATTTTGCAAATTTTACCACCTCAAAGAAATGTGAAATGTTAATGCCTTCTTCACTTACTTACCTTAGGGTACTTTCTCACTTCCTCACTTAGGGTACTTACCTAGCTACTTTGTTGTGAGGAAAATGCTTTATAAAGCTCGGTGGGAATATGGGGAGAACCCATGATATCAGCAGTATGGGGGCACCAGTTAAGGAATACCTTCCATCATCACAGATTTTCTTTTTATCTATATCTTGGTGGATGAGTCCTAGGAATTTAGCTGAAGTTAACCAACTTGCCTAGGGTCACACAACTAGTAAAAAAGAAAATAAAGATTCGAACTCAGGTCTTCCATATTCCAAGTCCTGAACTCTATCCACTACAACATGCTGCCACAACAAGTAAACCTCAAAGAGCTAAATAAAAGATAAGTTATAATTACCATACCCAGGAGAAATGTGACTAAGACACCTGTACATATGGGCAACATGAATGGAATTCTTTTATCTACTTCAAAGGAACTTGTACATGACTGGCTTCCTACAATGAGGTCACAGAATGGTACACACTGTCTCCTGTTCCATTCCAACCCCATCCCCTGCCCCTCAGCAAAGAAGCAGGTAAAACCTGAACATTTATCAAGTAAGAAGTGCCCAGGATTTCCCTCTTTTAGGACAATTTCACTTTTTCTCTCTTCAAAAACTGAATGGTTCTTAGTATTCAAGCTATTTCATTTAAAGAGAAATCTCTTTATTTCCACAGAACTACCTTTTCCATGTTCAAGCAATATTAAATTTTTAGATCCTGGAAAAAACCTTGCAACAATGTGGAGAGAAACCTGAAGCCTGGCAATTACTGTAATGTTATCTGATGAGCACTAAATTAATTTCCATATTATCACATTATGTTAAGATAAGGAATGGGCAACATGAATAATAAAAGGCACTTAGGTCCATTATTAAGTTTCAGGAGAATATGGCATATGCATTATTCTAAGAACGGGAAATCCTAATGGAAGAAACATCTGCAAAACCCTGGTGATACAGAGATCGATGATATGGTAAAATAGGTTTGGCTTCCGAACTGATGTTTTCGTTTCCTCTGTGAATAGAACAAGATAAGACCCATTTGTTACAAAATGTAACTGTTGCTGGCACGCTTTCTCTCTGATTTGTTTACCCCTAATGTACCCTAAATGATGCCAGACGCAAGGGCCTGTTATCACAGTGACACCTAGCAGTTCATTTTCCATCTAACCCAATAGTTCTCTCCAGTGAGGACTCTGTACAACTCTTTCAGATGAATTTCTGAAAATCCTGGGGAAAATCCTGCTTCCAAATGATCTCTGCTTTGGCTCTGAACTCACCAGCCAGTGCCTAATCTGCTGAATTGATGAATTTACTACAAGGCAGAAAGAAAGCTTCACACGTTTGCCAGGAGCCCTAGTCCTAATGTATTTTTTTTTAATTTTCTGCTTTCTTTTTAACTGTGGACCAAAGGAAAAAAAAAGAGTGGGTTGAAGAGATTCCTCAGAGAGGCCTGAGCAAAACAAGGACAAGTACTTCACTTGAAAGACTAAAACTGCTAGACTAGCTCTATTATTCTGAGTTCACTTAGCCTTTTACCCCAGTGGATATAGTGGAATGTAAATGGGAGACCTAGTGCTGGGACCCTGACCTTGCTGCCTGTGTGGCTGCGAGCATGTCATCTCACCTCTCATCTCCATCTTCTCCTTTGTAAAAATGAGGACAGCAGAACTGAATGGGATCTAAATTCACTGCAAGCTCCAAACTTGGGTTCCAAGTCCCAGTGGATAACCCTAACATGTGCTCATAACCAAACAATCTTCCCAGTCCTCCCCACCCTTGTGTAGAGAATAGGGGAGTGCCCAGTATACACAGCACACTCAAGTGGATAGAATAAGAAACTTCATGAGGCAGGAGGCCACAATTCTTTGATCAATATTTTACATTTCATAGTACAGTACATTCGCTTTTCTAGGCATTGTCTCATTATCAGGAACACAAGGGTTGAAGTCCAAATGCTCATACACACCGACTCAGTAACTCTGAGACAGTTACTTGATTTCTCAAAGCTCCAGGGAAATCTCAGACTATAATTTATGGAGTTTGGTGAAGGAAGTTTCCACATCAGTATTTCCCTCCTCTAGGGATGAAAAATCACAGGTCTGGACTCCTTTCCCACCTCACAAAACTCTCACAAAACACAAAAAACAACAACAACAATTGTTTTTCAAAATAATTTAGATCAGAGTTAGAAAAGACCTTAGAAATAGCAGTGCCTAACCCTTCATTTTCCAAAATTTCCAGATTTGGAGTCTGGAGACCTGGATTTTAGTACTGTTTTTGCCCCTTGGACACTATGTTTTGTTGATTGACTAGGTATATAAAGATTGAATTACCTTAGAAAGAAATGCAAGGGGCTGCATATGGGTATGTGTGTTTATGCAAATGTTTAATCTGTTTAAGAGAAATGAAAAATGACATATGCCAGGTAAATGATAAAGATTATTAATTACATACAGTCTACTAGCAAATATACTTTGATGAGGGATAAGGAAGCAGTGTGAATGGTCAGGTTAAAGGGAAAACTTATTGGAATATTTGATTATAAAGCTGGTTTAATATGAAAGGAATGAGTGCTGTTTAGTGATGTAGTGGGGGAAGAGATTTGGAAGTGCCAAGTATGTACATTTCTTAAAAACAGGGCTTGCTTGTGTAGTTGAAAGCATCTTTTCCTTAGGATCTGGCAGCTTTCATCCAAAGCCCCAGGGAATGCATGCTGTGGCATCTGCTTCCCTGCTTTGGTTTCCCATTTCAAGCCCTGGCAGTCTTTCTGGAATATTGTACCACATGGGATCCTGCAGCCGCTGCCCTGCTGTCCATCTGGCCCTGTTCTCAGGAGACATGTTCCTTCCCTGGTCTCCACAATTATTTTTCCTCCCTTGGTGGTTGGAGAACATATTGGAGATCAGGAGACTCAATTCTATGTTTAATATCTTATGATTTATATAACATATACTTATCAAAATTATTTTGAGTAACATATACTCATCAAAGTTATTTTACATAAGGTACCTATCAAAGTACCTTGTTAGAGCAAGAAAAGGTCATAAATTTAAAGTCAAAAGTCACCTTAGAAATCATAAATTTAGGAAGGAATCTTAGAGGTTATCCAGTGCAATCCACTTATTTTATAGATGACAAAACTGAAACCCAGAGAATTAAGTGACTTGCCTGATATCACATAGATAATAAATAAGAGAACCAGGATATCTCTGAGCAGGCGCAATTGCTCCTGTCCATATACTTCCCTGTTTCTGTCACATGGCTTTGTCTGTAGTTTTTTGGGGAATGCTATCTCCCTCTTATAGGTGGTTCTATGAGAATTTTCTCCCATCTCTGGATATCCTACAGACCTAAGTCTACCACTCAGAACCTTGCTTACACTTAATACGCATATTCATAGAGTGTCTGACATGGTCAGAATGTTAGTGATTATCTACTCCAACTTCTGCATTCTACTGAAGAAGAAATAAGACCCAGAGGGGTGAAGTTTAAAGCATTTTGCAAACTTCAAAGCTGTATTTAAATATCAGTTACTACTAATATAGTCACCCAGCTATTTGATGATTGACTGCCTGACTGCATGTAGCAAGGTAAATCTGTGGCCACTTTGCAATTTATAGTGGAGGAGAGGCCAAAGCCTATTACCCTTGGATATTGTTGTGGTCTAACATGATGGGAGTTTCAGTGGCCAGTTTTGCGAAGATTGTTTCTTTCATGCTTCCAGAGTTTTTGTTCCAAGCTTATTTCTTTCCCCCACCATGCCTTCCCTAGCCTTCTCTCTTCCAGCAGATGTACTTTCTTCCTCCTTTTCTGAGAAAACCAAAGCCATCTGTCATCAGCTCCCTAATCTTTCCAACTCCACACCTCCAAACCTTACTACCAACTTAACCTGTGTTCTCCTTTGATCCAGTCCCTAATGAATAGATGTCTCCTTCTCTAATAATATAATTCACTGTTTTGGTTTTTTGGTTGGTTTTTGTTGTTGTTTTGCCTTTCTTTATATCCGTAAGGCTTAGAGGCATA
>CM053596.1:214260280-214293014 GCA_028646575.1 Pseudocheirus occidentalis
CAAAGGTGCCTATTTTCAAAGACCTAATTTGAATAGAATATGAAGCTAAAATGTTGCTAATGATTATATAGGTGTTTTTTTTCTAAACATGAACATGTTTGTTAGGATTGCTGGCATTTGTAGTTTTCTTGTCTTATTACCTCTTAGAAGTTTTGGTTCTCTTTCATATCTGTTACACTATTTATCACTTTTTTTAAAGGGGAGGAGATACAGACAAATACAGAGCTCATTTTTAGAGGTACACAAAACATTTAAAAATGAAGTATAAATGTTTGCTGATTCCCTTTCAATTCTACCCCAGTTTCTAGTATAAGTTCCATTAGTAATTATGTTTTTGTTCCAAGCGGCATTGTGATATAATAGAGTTGTTGGATTGGAAGTCAGAAGAGACAGAAGTATAAACTCCTTCTCCTGTTTCTTACTGGCTTTGTGACTTTAAGGTCCTTAATGATTTAACCTCTTTAAACCTTACTTGCCTCATTTGTAAAATTAGGATAATAGGAATTTTTTTCAAGATTATCATGAAGGTCAAATGTTTGTAAAAGTGTTTTGCAAACCTTAAAACTCTATATTAGCTATATATTAGCTACTATAATTATTCTTTCCCTTTAAACCTATGTACTTTCAAAATTTGGTAAAATTAAAAAAACCAATAAACAAAAAACAGTCATAAAGTCTCTAGTGTAAACACTAATTGAACGTGCACTTCTGCATTCCCTAAGTTACATTGCATCCTGTTATTTTTCCCATTGGACTTCCCTAAATGAATTCTTCTTTTATTCCCTTGTAACCTTGGTAACCCTGGTTATTATTTTGAGTAATTCCAGCCTAGTGCTTATTTGATTTCTGACTGTCCCATGATGAAGCAACTCTCATTGAATGATAGTTGTATTCCCTCTATCCTTTACTCCTTCAGTGGGATAAGCCCACCTCAAACTTTTTAATTCATTGATTTTCTTTCTATAGTCAAGGCCACAAACATTTATTCTTAAAATAAGTGTGTGAATTAAAAAAAACATAGGATAAACAATTGTCATTTCATAGATGAGAAGGCTGGAATTTTTGGTTCTAAAGAGTACATTTGTAACCTTTTGTAAATACACTTTTAAATGAACCATAAAATCATAGAATATTAGGGTTAAACAGCACCTCTGAGATTATTGAGCCCTGTTTTGGTTATGAAGAGTACTAGTTAACCCAAGGTCACTTCCAACTTGCAACTCTTAGAATCTGTGATTCTTTCAACTCTTAGTCATAGCATGAACCCCTTCTATTCAGTCATGTATAAATGATTGTCCAGTATTCTAACATCTTTGTTGTAAAATTTGAATCATACATTCAGATCAATAAATGTTTGAAATTACAATCACAATACCTGACATCATCCTATAAAATGTACTTTAATTGTCCTAATTTTACTGATGGGTCAAATGCACCATTGAGTTGGCACCTGACCAAAAAAATGAGATTTAAAAAGAATCTTCTCTAGGAAACTGAGTATTCAGCTACTCCAAGTGGAAAGAATCAGTGACTGATTCATTAGGCAGTTTTACATTTCTGGAACACCGGGGAAATAATTTTTTCTATCTGTCTTTGTGAATCATGTAACTACCCCCATTATGGAAATGGGGACCCATAAAATAATTATTATGAATGTCATTGTTTCAGGTATATGAACTTAGCTCTCTGCAGAGCTCTTAGAATCTGTTTCCATTGCTATGATCTCTCAGTGAATTCAAAATGAATTTCTTAATTCACTTCTCTTGCTATGTATATAGATATTATCAGTGTATTTCTTAGCTACTTTACTTGTCCCGTCTTCCCTAGCTCCCAACTTTACATGACTCTTCTAGGAACCTGTCTTGAAGCAGACAGCATATATTTCTAAAACTCCTTAACCTTTTATGTCCCTTTGCAGCACTTAGTTATCTTGGAATTACAGTAGTTCTGAAAGAACGAATCTGCAGAGTGAAAGATTGCTAGAATTATAATGGGTAAAAAATGTTGATTCATACAACAGTGTGTGTGTGTGTGTGTGTGTGTGTGTGTGTGTGTGTGTGTTGAGGATGAGGAATGATACTGCTTCATAAAGGAACAAAAAAGCAATTTTATGCCTTACTCATCAATCTGTTTCTTCTATCTAGTGAACAACAGACATAAAGGTCTTTGCCTCTTTGAGTTCTCCCTTGGCAGTATGTAAAACTAATATTGGCTGAACATGCTATTAACCTTGAGTTTAAATTCAGCATACTTAATCCCATGATTAATGCCAAGATTAATGCCCAACAGCAAAGGTTGAAAGCTTAAATGTTTGTGAATGCGAGCATGAAATGAAATCCTAATAACCAGTACAATGATTTGGATTTATGGGCTGTGTTGGCTGCTAAAGATAACTTGGAAATGGTGTTGCATGGAGTAATTTGTCAAAGTGGGCAGTGATGAAGAATTGACTGTTTATGATGCAGGGGGAAAAAAAATTGAATAAAGAATACAGTTCTCTGGTTTTTGGTGTAACAGGCAGCACCTCACTGTGGGACTTCATTTCATGAGAAGAAATAACATAGTCTTTTAAGGTTTTTAACAGTTTACTATGTGAATTCCCCTTTTAGTAAGATATAATGGGCTCCTCAGCAGAAATGTAGGTGTACATATTTAGAATAATATCCCCCTTGCTCTCTGAGTCTTCTATTTCTCTATGTATGTTTGTAGTTCTTATTATCTTAAATCCTAGATACTTACTCACATACCTATGTATACACATACTCAGAGAAGACATTGTAATATTAATAAAGAGGTGGATTTCTTTGGCTAGTCATTTTTTCCCCTGATTTTGTGTTCCTTTAATCATTTGGTTGCTTTTCTTCATCATATTTCCAGTTCATAAGTTTTAGTTATTGAGGTAACCTCTAGTCCCAAACAGACACATTCTTGGCTCTACTTCACCAAAGTCAAAAGGTAAAAAAGGTAAAATTATCCCATATTGTACCAAAATCTTGGCAAATATTATTTATAATAAATAAAGCCTTTGAGGTACTCTGGTATAGTTTTCAATTTATTTTTCTATTTATGTTTAATATTTGATCTCTTAAAATTCTTGCTAACAATATAAACTATAAATCCTTAAGACTATTTCCCTTCAGGAGTTCAAAAAGTTTTCTGCTCAGGTTTCTCTTTTAATTATGTCCCATTTTATTTTCTCTACATTATTTTTGTCAGCAGCTACTACAGTATAGTACCTTCTGAAGATTTCATGAATATATTGTACATTTCTTTGCCCTCTTACTGGTTAATGTTGCATTCTGTGTCCTTTGCAGTAGGAGAAAATAGTTATCTTCAGTTGAATATAAGCTCCTTAAGGCCATGGACCATTTTTCTTTTTTTGTTGAATTGATTGGATTGCTTTTATCTTTTGGAACAGTATCCTTTTTGGAGATTTCCTAAATTTTCCCTGGAAGCAGTTGTAGTTAATGTATAAACAGAATATATTAGTAAATTTAAAAAAAGAAACATTTGAAATACTTAGGGAAAAAAAAAAGATGGTTTCACACAGGCATCTTTGTTTTTGTTAAACTTTATAACTTCTCTTGGCCATAAATTAGTCAATTAACATCTATAAGGTACCTATCAAGTGCACTAGGGCTCCAGAGAAAAGCAATGACAAAACAAACAACAGTGACAACAATCCAGTCCCTCTCTCTAGGAATTTGAAGGCTAATGAGGAATACTAGAAGCAGCCAATTAACTACAAACCAGATATGGACCTGATAAATTGGGACTGATCTCAGAGGGAAAGCAGGAAGATGGAGGAGGACTGGAAAAGTCTTCTTGCAGAATGTTAGCCTTTAGCTGAGGCATGAAGGAAGCCAGGAGGCAAAGATGAGGACCCTTCCATTCTTAATTACCACAGCACTACCACATTAAGAAAGAGACTTAATAAAGCCTTCAAACTGGGAGGTGTATTACAAGGAAATTCTGAGTCCATGATGACCAAACATATTTTCCATTCAATCTTTATATTTTGCTGGCTAAAATGATCCGCTTAGGGAGATCATGAAAGAGTCAGAATCTTAAATGGTAGAGTCAGATATGTTCAAGGGTACTATTTTACCCCATTTTTAATAGTTAACTGTCTTTTAACAATATTTACCTGGGTTTCTAGGCAAAAATGCATGAACTATCCATGAAAGTTTGCAGCTGTATATACCAAACCATAAAAATCAGACTGTCTTTGAAAATGATCAACAACAATGGCTTCTAGAACACCTTCAATCACAGATTCCAGAAAAAACACAGTTGATAGAGATTTCAGTGTACTGTTAGTAACGCAGAAGTTGAGGGGAAAGAAATAGCTTCATTTTTAATATAGGAAGTTTTTGTATTTCACTACACAAACATGACTAATTTATTCATTTCACTGCTGAGAAATATATCCTTAGTCTCCTCTTTTGAAAGATAATTTTGTGTTTCCTCCCCAGGGAAAATTACTCAAAGGAAATTTGAATCTTGATGACCATCTCTTTGTACAAACTGTGTAGTGTAGTGTAGTGCAGAGGGGTCAAAGACTTGGCCAACAGCCAGCAACATTCCTGGGTGTGAGCTGAACCAGATAAAAATTTAATTGGGAAATATTTAACAAAGTAAATAAAAATTCAGTAGAACATAAATAATGTTAATATGTGGGGTTTCTTTTTAAGCTAAATACGCAGTCACAGGGATCCTTTACTAAAATGTGACTTTGACTTAGAAGTCTGAAATAGGGTTCTTAATCGATGGTGATTTTTTTAGACTAGTTAGTAGAAATAAATGAGGGTTTCCAGCAGTAATGCTTAGTTGTAAATGACTGGATACAATAACTATATAAAATCAAGAGAAGAGTTTTTTATTGGAGAAATGAAATGTATCTTTGTCCTGTGATGGATCAAAGGAGAAGCAAAATGTATCTTTTGCCTTTTCTGGATCAAATTTAGATTTAATCGTACTTACAAATCACCTCTGAATGTCAAAAAGACTCTCCAGAGTGAACAAAGGGAGTGTTAGAACAGCTCTCCATACATAAGAAAGTAACTTGCTTTGGCTGTCCAAGTCTGATTACTGGTCTTAAAACATTACCATGAACGGCAAGATCTTAAATACTACAAATGAGAAAAGTGAGGAATAGAAAGAAAAATAAGCAACATAGGGAAAGCCTTATTGGACCCAGCAACACTGCCTACATCTGTATTTTCTATATTTTGACTGGACTAAAGAGCTTAGATCAAAGCAATGAAAGAGAGAGGTGCCCCCACCAAAACATTGCTAAAGAGTGTGTTTGTAAAATGAAAGCTTCAAATGGACTTCAGACTTCCAATACAACAAATCACTGAAAAGTGGGAGAAGAAAAGCAGAGAATCTAAATAAACTTGATACTAAGAAAATAAAACAAAAAATCCTACTTAATTTCGAATCATAGAAATGAAACAGTCCATAAAGGAAGAAGGAATGAAGAAATCAGACAAGGGATGATTATGTATATTGGTTCTTCTTAACCTGAAACACCAGACAGAATTTGAAAGTTTCTGAAAGTAGTGTGTTTAAACATGGTACATTAAATAGTTCTGTGTAATTTTTACCTAGGAATTTCAATGTAACACATTCATCATAGAAGAAAAAGTAAAAATTCACCTTCTTTGATTATGGGAATTTGAATGAACAGGGGTTGGTTTTGGCAGGGGAGAGGGCTAAGGGAAGAAAGAATCCCTAGATAACAAACTAATTAATTATACAAAAACTAATTCTTCCATAAGGAAAACATTTTCATCTTTTTTCAAGTCTCAAAGGATTACTCAAGCTGGAAGAAAGCCAACATTGGCAATGACTCCAAGTGCTGAAACAAACAACTCTTAAATGAGCAACATTTTCCAAAATAATGGCTTCAATTAATGGCATTTAGGGAAAATACTGCCAAAGTCTAGTAACTCAATGTCCTTAATTTGTAAGTTTCTTCTTAAAAACCAACTTAAGATTCATATGACCATCACTAGACCATAAAGAACATAGCCATTTTTAAAAAGTAAGCCATATTATTCCTAAAATGACCTCTAATTTGCGGGCAAAATGCATTCTACATGAAACAATCTTTTTAGTGCATTGGCTTCAGGCTATAAAATGAAGTAGCTAGAATAATAGAATTCTAATATATATTTCATGTAGATATCCCATCAATCAAGTTTTCTCAGAGAGAACACATGAAATAAAACTATTTGATGTCTGAAATCCTATTTCACAAGAAAGTAAAATTACATTTCTTTGAGTAACTATAATAATAATATTTTACATAAAAGGAAACTGAGGCTCAACTATCCATTACATTAGCAGTGTCAAACATAAATAGAACCAGAGCTGTTCTAACATTCCCTTTGTTCACTCTGGAGAGTCTTTTTGACATTCAGAAGTGATTTGTAAGTATGATTAAATCTAAATTTGATCCAGAAAAGGCAAAAGATACATTTTGCTTCTCCTTTGATCCATCACAGGACAAAGATGCATTTCTCCAATAAAAACTCTTCTCTTGATTTTATATAGTTATTGTGTCCAGTCATTTACAACTAAGCATTACTGCTGGAAACCCTCATTTATTTCTACTAACTAGTTTAAAAAAATCATCATCGATTAAGAACCCTTTTTCAGACTTCTAAGTCAAAGTCACATTTTAGTAAGATCTTAAGCTACATTATAATAAAAGTTAAGTGCTTTGACTTTGGCATTTCATTCATTTAAAAAAAAAAAAGAGCACTTGATTTTATCCTTGAAGAGAACCAAAGATTCTTAGATACAGAAGTGATGAGGGAATGCATTCTAGGCATAGGGGACGACAGCATGGACAAAGAATGAGAGAGGAGAGATGGGATGTCCAGCTATGAGACCAGCAAGTAAGCCAGTTAGGCTGGAATGTAGAGTGTGTGAAGTGGAATAATAAGAAATGTCTGGTAAGATAGACTGGATCCACAGTATGAAGGGCTGAGGAATTTATGTTTCATAGTAAGGCCAATAGGAAGTCTCTTTTTGAAAAACAAAATTAATAGAAGAGTAACATAGTAAGAACTGTGCTTTAGGATTCTTTTTGGTAGCTATGTAACAGATAGATTGGAAAAGGAGAGAGACTCAAAACTGGGGGGGTCAGTTCAGAGGCCATAGCAATAGTCTCAACAAGAAATGATGAAAGCTTAAATTAAGATAAAGCTTGAGCAAATGTGAAGAAAAGGATGTATATGCAAGGCATATTATGGAGGTCAAATCAATAAGACTTGGTAGTCTTTAGGATGTGTGCTGTATGGGAGAAAGATAATAGATAACTTTAGGGGTTTGATCCTGGGTTACTGGAAGGGTGGTGGTACTCCAAATAAATAGAGAAGTTTGAAGTACAGACAGGGTTGAGAGACAGAGATAACGATTTCAGTATTAGATATGCCTGTGGCCTATTAGGTAGGGATAGCCAACAAGAAGGATTGTAGTATAGGAGAGAAATGACTTGAATTGAATCTGTTATCTTATCAATCAGAGCATTCCTTCTAGTGATTCAGTTGAAACCTGTGCTCTTCTACCCATCTTATCTAACTCTTGTCCATGACTCCCATAAATTCATGACACTCAACATGATGCAGGGCTTCCTTGCCTTCTCTCAGTATCCTCAGTTATTCCTAACAGTGGAACACTAGCTGTCTACCTGTCATCCTTGGACCTATCAGCAGGTCACCTTCTTTGCCTATCATACATTCCCTTGATTATGTCTTTCCTTCTTATTGTTCTTAAAAGTTCTTATTTCATTATGTTATTCTCCTGACACCTAAAATGCACTTCTACACTTCTCTCTGTGTAATGTTCACTTTAAATGTTTTAAAAATTATTGTTTTTCATAGCCAACAGTCCTATAACAACTCTGGTGAAATGTTAACTTCAGGAAAATGCAAAACTAATGATCCCAAACTTCTTCTAGAACCAGAAGACCATCTCTTTAATACTCACAGGGAAACATTATCCTTGGATATGTAGATTTGGGAATCAGATAGAAAGAGATAATGGAACCCAGGAGACCTGATAAAAGATCACCAAGAGAGAGGTGTAGAAAAGGACAAGAAAATGGTTCAGGAAAGAGCCTTCGGAGACACTTATGGTGTCTCTATCAAAAAATATTCTTGCCCTTTAACTAATCATTTCTTTAATCAGTCACAGGGAAGATTCTTTCCTCAACTGCTTAGGCTTCTTACTTTAGAAATTGGGATAGGCCTTTGATAAAGAGTGGAGCTGTTATGATGACAAATTTTGTTAGACTGGACTCTTCTCAGCAATGCAAGGCTATAAGACAACTCCAAAGGACTCATGATAGAGAAGGCAATCCACATCCAGAAAAAGAATTACGGATTCTAAATACAGATTGGAACAAATTACTTGCTCCCTCTCTTCTTTGTTTTATTTTGTTTCTTCTTTCTCATTGTTCATTCCATTGGTTGTAATTTTTCTTTACAACTTGACTTCTGTTTAATGTGAAGGTATATGTAGAACCTTTATTAGATTGCATGCCACCTTGGGGGAAAGAGGGGGGAGAGAGAGGAGGAAAAAATTTGGAATTTAAAAACTTACAAAACTGAATGTTGCAAACTAAAAATAAATAAATAAATAAATTTAAGAGAAAAAAAAAGAATTGAGCTATGAGATTTCAGTAAGAAAGACTTATGCAGTTTTTTTCATTCTGATTGGAAAAAGACTTCAGAATAAATTATTGATCTAATATTATTTTGTAATATTTTTCCAAAGGAGTCAGGGGGAGGGGGAGGAGAAAGACATTAATATATGAGCCAATTCACCTAAGGCTTTGCATTTTTGTGTTCCAGGTTGAAAATTGGTGTCCTCATTTACCTTGGAGAGCAAAAAATCCCTATGAAGAACCAGATCAGAATTCAATGGTGAGAAAGTTTTAAAAACCTATTGACAGGTCTTATGTCTTTAGAACAGATTCATTTTCACTGTAATTAGCTCTTTCCAGAACTTTGATGTCAAACTAAAATAGAAATGGGAGCCACTAACCTATATACTGTATATTAACATTACCAATATTCTATTGTATTTTTATTAGTTTTGTTAATTACTTCCTGATTATATTTGAATCTGGTTCTGGTCCATTCAGGAGTACTTAAGACTGCATGCTTGACACCGCTATTCTAGATGTTTCCTACTATAACATAGAACACTATGAAAAGAGCAACTTCCTTTGCCAGTCCTGTGGAAGTTAGGGATCTATTCAGGGCTGATGGCCAGCCTGGACAAATTAGCCAGTATTTATTGAATACCTTTTCTGTATCCTGTATTATGATAGGTAGTATGTACAAGAGGGGATATGAAATTAATAGAAAATACTACTCGACCTCAGTCAAGGAGTTTATAATCCTTCTGAAAGCACAATATAAAACCATTTAATTTTTTGAACAACATCACTCATAAATGATATGTCAAGTGCTTGCTATGTGTGAGATATTGTGCAATGCACCAGAGATGCAAAGACTAAAACAAGAAACATTTCCTGCTTACTGTGACATGGGGGTAGGAATTGGGAGGAAGGAAATATCATATACACATGTAAGCAAAGACAAGACATTTTGAGGAGAGAGAGAGAACACAGTGATGGGAGAGATTTAGAAGTGTTTCCTGTAGAGGATTGATTATCTCATCCAACCTCGGAGAATAACCTTAAGAAAAACAAGGATTCAGGAAGGCAGGAGTGGGATGGCTGGATTTCTGGCTAATTGTGAGAACAGGGTTATCATGAGGAGATCGTTTTAGTTAAAAGCTTAGGTCTAGAAGTCAAATGTCTCCATTCTTTACTTATGATGCCTTCTGAATAACTCCCTAAAATGGCCTAGAAAAAAAAATTTGCTTGCAATAATTCAATTTAGTAGTTTTTTTTTTTTTAACTAATTTTGGAAGGAATAGGGACAAAGAATTGTTTTAAGAGAAAATAAGGCATTTGGGAGTTTTGTTTGGGGTTTTCCACCCTTTATTCACATTGTCCCATCAAAATCAGGGGTTTTGGTTTTTGTTAAGTTACACCTTAACTTTTGGCTGTCTGGTGAAGCCCGTGGACTCCTTCACAGAATAATGTTTTTAAATATGTTTTAAAAAATACTTAGAATTGCCACGGCAAGCAGCTATGTTTTAATGACATGGTTAAAATATTTTTAAGAGTAAATTCACAAAACCTAGGTTAAGAACCCCTTAAACTATTGCCTTTTTGTCTGATGTCTTGATTTCTGGTCCTTTGATGGCTTAGGGCGTTTTCTTTAGGTCCCTTTTAAAGTTCACTGTATTCATCATAAAATATGGAATCTCATGTTAGACCTAGTACTTCATTAAGAATTTCCAAGAGATGTTGTGCAACATAGTGGATAGAGTTGCCTGTGAGGTTTAAAAAAAAAGTTCTGAATTCAAGGTTGAGCTTTGACATAAGCTGTGTGAACCTAGGCAAGTCACTTAATCTTTCAGTGAATGTTTTATATGAAGGCACCAGGGCTACAAAGACTAAAAGATGAAACATTTCTTGCCCTCTCTGAGGTAGGAGAGCAGTGGGAAGGGAATATTATATATACATATAAGCAAATACAAATCAGTGAAATAAGGTTAATTCTCTAAAATTCTAAGCTATAAAATAGTTGCAGATTTTCATTGGTAGATGGTGATTACTCACCAGGAGTTCCCTACCTCAACAAAGTCATAGGTCCACTCCTGAACACCCCCCCAAAATGACCATACCAGTACCAAGTGTCTTGTATTTAGAGCTTACTCCTTGTATAGTTGTTCTGGTGGGTCAGGGACAGAAGCAAAGCCTTCTGTTCTCTCTCATAACCTTTCGCTTTCATGCAGTAGAATTGCACATGAATTCCTTAGAAAAAGAAAGGATAAACTGTGGAAACTTCTCTAATCCTCAAGGGAATGAACTAGCCCATAGAAGGTGCTATATAGATACACTGTTTGTTTGTTTGCTTGTCCATATCATTAAAATAGTGTTCAGAGAAGTTCAAGATCTCTCATGTGTGCTTGCAACCCATTTAGTTAAAATGAAGTTGAAAAGAATTAATTTAATGAGAACTAATTGATAATGGTATGCTTTAGAAGGTCAGTTTCCTTCACTTCAATTGATAGTTCTGGCTCCTTAAAGTTAAGTTGTACAAAAGAGATTTATTTTTAAAGCCCTATATTGATTCAGTTTCTCAAGTTCAGGACAAAATTTCACCACCTAAAAACCATCATGCTTCCAAAATGTTTGGGGTTGTCCACCCAATCCCACCCCATTTCCCATTTTTCTATTAAACATCTATTCATAGGCTGAAATTCGTACGGATTTTAATCTACTCTATGGAATGATGAAACGGCATGAAGAATTCCGTTGGATGATACTAAGGATCCGACGAATGGCTGGTGCATGGATTGAAGCAATTAAATCATTGGCAGAAAAGCAAAACCTTGAAAAGAGAAAAAGGAAAAAAGTGAGTTTCTTATTAATTTTGTTACAGTCACCAGTTTTCCTTTTAAGTTTGGTTCTGTTTTGAAACAGGACCAAAAAAGAAATGTGTGCTGTTGAAAATGATATTCCTTCAGGATGAATTTGCTATATCTTTTATACAGCTTGTTTTTGTGTTTATTTTCCTAAAATATGGTCCGGTCTTCTCACACATCAAGAATAAACAACTTTCTGGAAATTTAGCAATGTGATTACTGACCATAGTGTCTGCAGTTCTTTCTGACTCCAAGTCCAATATTTGGTCCACTATGTCATTGATCACTGTTATTCCAGGTCATTAATTTTGATTGTTTTATTGTTCTTTCCATTTTCATTGTTTTAGTCACTATATATATTATATGTATTTACATATATAATTTTACTGGTTCTGTTTCACTGTGCATCAGTTCACAAGTCTTCACATGCTTCTCTATTTTCAACATATTGTTTCTGTCTCACAACATTGTAATATTCCATCATTTTCATATGTCACAATTTGTTTAATTATTTCCCAGTGTGGGCATTTACTTTGTTTCTAATTCTTTGCTACTATAAGAGCACTGCTATAAATGTTTTCATGTACAGTTGAACCTTGTTTTTTATCACTGACCTCCTCATGACATATGACTGTTAAGTGGGATCTCTGGGTCAAAGGTCATTAATATTTTAGTCACTTAAAATAATTCTGAATTCCTTTCCATAATGGAATCCACCAACAATGTATTAGTATTTTACACCTATCTTTCCACAACCCTTCCAACATTAACTGTATCCATCTTTTGTCATCTTTGCCAGTTTACTGAGTGTGAAGTAAAACAATAGACTTGCACTTCTCTTTATTAAATGTGATTTCTTAATATCCTTTTAAAAAATGACTTGAGTTTCTTAGGACTCAGTGAGGCAGTGTAGATCTATATGCAAAGGGTAGAGTAGTAGTCCTTGATCATCCCATCTCACATTTTATTTCCTTCTTCTCTTCTTTATCAATCTAGAAAATAAAGCCTCTAAATATGAACACTGTTTTTGGTCACTTTAATAAGTACTGAGTTTTGTGGTGGAAATGTCTTGAGTAATTTGGATGTTAATTCAACATAAGCCTATCTATTTGTCTTATTTTTCAGATTCTTGTTCACCTGGGACTCCTGACCAAGGAATCTGGCTTCAAGATTGCAGAGAATGCATTTAGTGGAGGCCCACTTGGTGAATTAGTTCAGTGGAGTGATTTAATTACATCTCTCTACTTACTGGGCCATGACATTAGGATTTCAGCTTCACTGGCTGAGCTCAAGGAGTAAGGAGATTACTTTTCAATTTTGAAGCTGGAATACAAAAAAAGAAATTGTAAACTCTTGAAGCCTCTATTAGTGTGTAATTTCTTGCAGAGAAAAATGAAAGTGATAATTCACTAAACAGGAGATAAGAAGATTATTTTCAGGAGCTAAATACATACACTGTGAAAAGGATGATATGTTTTCATTGTAGCTGCAGGCTCTGGAGGCTTCATAAATGAACGCAAGAAAATTCAAACTAAGGAGCTTATTCATTGCTATTACAGGTGCTTCATACATCTGCTGCACAATGCATTCTTGACTTTACTAATTCCCTCTCTCTTGCTGAAATTCATACCCTTCCCCACTCAGCATCAAGCTTTTTATATCTTAAAACAAAGCAAGTTCCTGTTTGTAATTTAATTTGGGAAGAGTAAATTTCCTGAAGGCCTGGACTTCTTTTTTAGTCAGCAGACTTACAAATCCAAGTCTGTCAACTATTGTGTTTCTACTTAACTGACATTTGCCTCTCCTTCCGTTCTTCTCCTTTTTCCTTTCCCTTCCCTTCCCTTCCCTTCCCTTTCCTTCTCCCTCTCTCTGTCTCTTAATCCCTTTTAGATTGACACAGCTGGCTAAGCTTTCTTACAGATACATCCATCAGTTCTTTCCACTCGCACACTGGATGAACTGCCTATAGAGAGGCTAACCCTAGCTGCCAAGTTATTACAGTGTGGAATAAAGAAAAAACTCCCCAATGGATTTGGATTTTACTTATACATGAAATTGCAAGGAAAAGAACACTTTAGAAAGCAGTATTAAAAGCATCTTGTTGCTTTTTATTAAGAACAGATGAGGAAGAAAAAAAATTACATTTGCTAAAGTTCCAGGTGATACAGGACCAAATGTGTATAACTAGCACCAACATCATGCCAATAACAGTAATACTGTTAGTGAATGGTTCTTGATAAAGGCAATGATGATGATTATAATTTTAAGAACGTATTTATATAGGACTTTGGAATTTATCAAACTCTTATACCAGTACTACAAGGGTAGGTATAGCAGGTATTAGGCCCATTTTATAGAAAGAACAAAGTTCTGAGGTTAAATTGATGATCTAAGAATATCATTATTGAGACTTAAAGTCAGATCTTCTGACTCCTAATCCTAGTGAACTTTCTACTACATTACTAGCATGTAAGTGCCATGGTTGAGAGAGAGAGACAAAGAGAGAAAGAGATGCTGGGAGATATCGAGGAAGGCTTCATGGAAGAAGTTGAGATATTTGATGAGAACAGCCACCAGAATACCCATGTATAGATAACATAATGTAAATGGTCTGTTGTGTGTGTTTTTTCTCTCTCCCTAGGATAATGAAGAGGGTTGTAGGTAATAGATCTGGCTGCCCAACTGTAGGTGATAGGATTGTGGAACTCATTTATATTGATATCGTGGGACTTGCTCAATTTAAGAAAACTCTTGGCCCTTCCTGGGTTCATTACCAGTAAGTGTTTTGTTTTCACTTGAAACCTCTTGCCTGTTTCTTAACAATGACATTTAAGTGCCATTTGTTTTTGTATGGAGTGAGAAGATTAAAGAAGATCCTTTGATCTGGGCTGCTTACCCCTAATTGAAAGCCAAATTGTTCACAACTACTTTCCACCTTCAACACCCATTCATTATTTTCATTGATCTCCAAAGAAGAGGAAGCTGTTTTAAGCTTTCTCTGTAACTTCCCAATTTCACATACCTTCTCCCTATACTTACTTCAGCTCTTTCATAAAGTAACAGTTCTGTAAAATAGACGTTGGTAAGGAGATTGCATGTTCTATTTCTTTAATATGTAAAATTATCTTGCATTTCCACTCAGATATCTGTCTTCAAACTAATAGTAACTACTTAGAACAAAGTCCGAGTTTTACATTTTTAAAAATAAAAAAGCCTGGTGTTTGGAAAATAAAAGAAAGACCATTTGTTAAGCCCGTGCTATAGGTCAGGCAGGCAGTTAGGTGGCACAGTGGATAGAGTGCAGGGCCTGGAATCAGGAAAACTCATCTTCCTGAGTTCAAATCTGACCTCAGACACTTACTAGTCACCAAGTAAGACAAGGTGAAAGTTCACTCATCAGAGCCCTGAGATTCTGAGGGCAGAAGGAAAAGGCTGGAATGAAGGCAGCATGGTTCTGAGTTTCCTAGGAAATGATAGTTTATTGGACAGAAATTATGTTCTTTTTATTTCCTTGTAGTTATACTTGCAGCAATAATGGTCCTGCTCTTTCACTTCCCTTTTCCAATGTAGGTTTCCCCTGTTTATTTCACCCACCCTTTATGAATCATGAATTTGTCAGAATTACTTTTTTTTTTTTTTTGGCTTTTTGGAGGACAATTGGGGTTAAGTGACTTGCCCGAAGTTACATGGCTTGTGAGTGTGTCAGGTGTCTGAGGCTGGATTTGAATCCTGGTCCTCTTGACTTCAGGGCTGGGGCTCTATTCACTGTGCCTCCTAGCCACCCCTATGTCAGAATTACTTTTGATTTGAAGATAGTAGTGTCTTTGTAGTTGTGTGTGTATACACATACATATACACATATGTGTGTATAATGAATATAATGTTCAATGTAGTGATATATATTACAAGCAAAATGTCTTGCATATAATCAGACACAAACACATATGATTTTTTTTAAGTTAAAAGGTTGAGGATTTGGGTGGTTTTTTTTTTTTATTGGATGATGTGGGTTTCTGCTCTCTTCTCTCCCCCACTTTTACCTGCCTACACCAGGGAAATGACTGATAAATATTAGACTGAAATTCCCATCTGAATATTTAATGCTTATAACATAACCATTAATTGGTGCCATTGTGCAGAACAGCAACAAAACAAAAACCTCTGTAGTGAAATTTATGGATCAATTAAAAAAAGGACATTGTATGATTGAAATGATAATTTATTTGGTGTTTTATTCTAGTTGGGTAAAAAAACAAATTATTCAGAGCAATCTTTTCAAACAGCGTGCCAACTCATCCATTGCTCCTTACCTAAATAGCATCTGTATTAGTGATATTAAATGGCAGTCTATCTCTCTTAGTGTCTCTGCCCCAGGAGCTCTGTTCCATGGCAAGACTAAGAATCTAGGAAGTTTGGCAGTAGTTCTGAAAGCCTCATTATGTTAGGTAGATGGGCCAAGGTGCAATCCAGTAAATCATACTGAATTTTAGCTTAGAATTGTTCATTTTCATTTAGGAGTAAACATTTGAACTCTATTAAACTTGGACTTGAAATGAGGTTTATAAATAACCTCTTTTCTAAGTTGCCTCTGGTTCCTGGGATGTTTCACTACAGAATCTACTTTAAAAAGATTATTTGGAGAAAGTGAGAGACTAGGGTTCCAGTGGCAAATAATTCCCTGGCATTTTTTAAAAGCAGCAAATCAGATATGAGAAACAGGTAGAGAAGCATAATGAATGGTCACCCAGTGGTGCTAGAGATAAGAAACAGTGAAAGATGCTCCAGAATTGTCTGGCTTTGATATATGTGAGGCCCTCATTGGTAGAAGGCCACTTCCCCTGGCATCTCAGGGCAGAATATCTTTTTTAATCATCAGTCTGCCCTGAAATGCCAGGCACACAGCATCAGGGTGAAGGCATAAATATTAATACCTTTAATATAGTTATAAAATATAGTAAGTTTAGAAGCTTTTTGAGAAAGAGATCCTTTCCTGTAAATCTCTTCTATTTCCTCTGCTGCCATCAGTTTCTCTGTTACCTTCTTTAAGAGACAACAAAAATAAAGCCCTAAGCCTTGGAGCAAAATGACCCTCCACATTTTAAAGTCTCTAGTTTTTCGCCATTGCATGGGACATATGCATCATTTAAAAAAAATGCTTAGTTGCTTCTAGTATGCTAGCCACTGCATAAAATGGTCATTACAAAATCTCTTGTAAAATGGGTTCAGGAAAGACCTCAGAAAGCAGATGGGCCTTGAACTAAGTTTCAAAGGAGGTAGATATTCTAAGAGGTGGAGATCAGGAAGGAATGCATTCTAGGCATAAGGAGAGAGCCTGTACAAAGGCTCAGAGATGAGCAATGATAGGTTTGGGGAATAACAGGTGGGTCAATTTACCTAGAGCATAGTGTGAATGTGAGAAAGCAATAATGTTAACACTGGAGGCAGATTTTGAAGGGCTCTAAATGCCAAGTAGAAAAATATAATTTACTCTAGGTGCATAATGTTGCTTTTGAAGATTTTTCAGTCCAAGAATGACATAGGACTTAGTGACATAGTTTGAACTACACTTCAGAAATATCAACTGTGGGGAAAATGAACTGGGAAGGGGGAAGAGAATGGAGACAGGGAGGTCAATTAGCAGGCTTTTATAATACCCCAGGTGAGAAGTGATAAAGCTTTTCTTTTCTTTTCTTTTGTAAGGGAATAATACATAGTCAAAATATTTCTTCTACTATTTGTATAAATATTGATAGATCATTTAAAATAGGATTTCTTAATCTGGAATCCATTAACTTGTTTTTAAAAAGAAATTTTTGATAACTATTTCAGTACAATTAATTTTCTTTTTAATCCTATATATTTTATTTTATGCATTTGAAAACATTATTCTGGGAAGGGGTTCCTAGGCTTCAGCAGTTAGACGGCCCAGAGATTTCATGGTCCATGCCTTATCCATCTTTTCATTTATTACATAGAACTTCTTCTGTTGTCTATTACAAAGGAGGAACTCATTCACTATTTGCATTGAACTGAAGAATGAGAATAGCCATTGTGGATGCTCATTAATGACCCCCATTCTAGAAAACACCCACAGTGGCTTCCAGAATGCCCCTGCAAAGGTATTGTTTTGCAGTATTCAAAGGACATGGGAAATAAAAAATACGGCAGAGACCAGAAACTCCCTACTTCCCTATCTCTTAGACCTGTGGCTTCCGTTTACCTCTATAGAATCCCCTGGATTCCCAATGGAGTGCTCTGGGGGTTGCTGAGAAAATTGATGCTTTGAAAATGTTTTCAGTGAATGCCAGTGGTGACATACAGAGAATAAAAAACATTGATTTGGAGTGGTCCCTGTGGTTGACTGATGTTCCAGTGTGGTCCTGGGTTGTTTTTTCTCTTCTGTATTTATTGCTTTAGGAAGACTGAATGTATTTTCTGATAGGGAAGTCATCATATTAATGTGTCACTATGCCTTTTTCCTCTTCAAAAAATTCTCATCTATGCATTTGATTTTTTTCCCCTTCATTTTGTTTCCTGAAATACAAAACATGTTTCAAGTTTGACCCCCTAAATGGCAGGCATCCATATTTCTAGAAAAGGTGGAAAGTAGCTGAGCTATGCTCTTTAAAGTCATTCTCTTCATCAGGCCTAAACATAGAGGGCTTGGTCTTGATTTATTTACTTTAAAGTATGCTCACTCAGTAGGTTTCAGAATTTTTGATTTATGCATGAGTCCAGGAAAAGTTACTATTTTCAAGGAGCAGACACTGATGATGTAAATGAGACAAACTTAACATCATCAGCTTTGAAATATAAACAATTGTTTTTGCTCTGATATTGGCTCCTACTTTCAGGGTTGGAGGGGTGGTGTATGTCCAAAAAACTGTTTTTTGGATACTTTGAAGCATTTCCCCCTGCCTTTTTTTTTTTTTATTCCTTTGGGCTACATGATATCACTTTATTCCAGTGGAATACTTAAAAATCATTACTTTGTATTTAAAGCAAAATTCAAAGTCTTACCTAAACTCACATCCTACAACAGTGGTTCTCAACATCCAATGCTGTGACCCTTTAATACTTGTATGTGGCCATGTCTGCATGTGGGCAGACCCACCTGGAGTCGGATAAAGGAGCTCAGTGTCTCGGTTCCTAAGACCATCAGAAATATGTGTTTTCCGATGGTCTTAGGCGATCCCTGTGACCCTTGTGAAAGGGTCGTTCGACCCCCAAATGTTGAGAACCGCTGTCCTAGAATCACATTCATGGCTTTTAAATTCTCTAGAATAGATAACGTTATTTTGTGTCAAAGCAGAGGTAAGTTTGACCATTTTCATGTCTCTTTAACTCAACCCCCACACACACACACCAACCTTCAAAGACAAGTTATGATTTATTATGTATTTATTGGAGAATTACCACATAAAGTATGAGGCAAGCAAGCATTTGAAAGATAAGCTACAATTCATGTGAGAAAGCTGAGGCAAATAGTATTTACTATATGCCTACATGGTAGATTAATATTGACATATGAATTTGATATACAAAGGAGGCACCGTGGTCCCAAGGAGAGAATAGGAGATTTGAGATCTCATCTCAGTTGTACAATTCATTGTTAGATTTGGAACAAACTGTAAAAAGAGGTTTGGACTAAATAAGCTGTCCTTTCTAGCTCTAAAATTGATTCTCTGAAAGCAACTCAAGGGGCCAACAACCATTAGCTTTTAGATTTTTTTTTTTTTTTAAGTAAAAGCACTTCAGTATTTAAGGTGCAACCATAAGGATAAATTGTCTTTTGCTTTTAAGGTGTTTCAGATAAAGATTTCAGTTCTGAGAAAACTTGGATTTTTCTTTCAGGTGCATGCTCCGAGTACTGGATTCATTTGGTACTGAACCAGAATTTAATCATGCTAATTATGCCCAGTCCAAAGGTCACAAGACCCCATGGGGAAAATGGAACCTTAATCCTCAACAATTTTATACAATGTTCCGTGAGTATTCTTTCTTCTGCTTTCCCAAAGTCTTCCTAAAGTAGCTATATTTCCCTTCCCCTTTTCTCATGAGCAGATCCAGGTGAGTGAAGGACTGTAGGAAGGTGGAATGATTTATAGCTTACCTTGAAGATCTATTAACAAATTTGGTCCAGGTGCTGAAGATACAGCTTGCATGCCCCTCCATGGCCATAATAACAGAACGAGTAAACAGAAAATACAATAGGGAAAATATTGGCTTTGGAACCAGGAGACCCTGTCTTCAAATCCTAGCTCTGCCATTTGTTACCTGTTTGTCCTTGGACAGAGGTCTTTACTTCTCTGTGCCTCAGTTTCCTTATCAGTAAAATGAGAGTGGTGGAGTACATTAGAGGTATCAAACACAGGCCATATGCAGCCCACAATCCTCTCCATCACAGCCCAAACCAGATTAAAATGTAATTGCAAAATATTTAACAAAATCAACAAAAAGTCATAGATAATTTTAATATGTGGTTTTCTAAGACAGTATATGTCCCATGGATATCCTTATGTGTGTTTTAGTGACCCCCCCCTTTTCTATTTTGAATTTGATGCCACTGGAATAAATAACCTTTAAGTTCCTTATGAACCCAGCTCTTAATCCCTAATCAGACAAAAGTTCATTAATTCTCCTTTATTCTCTTCTCTCTTCTTTTCTCTTTCTTTCTCCCCTTTTCTCTTTTTAACATCCTTCCTCCTCTCTTTTTGCTTCTTTTCTATTGTTATTTGATAGAAGACAAAATGAGGAGATGTATTTCTTTGTCTAGCACAGGAAATATGAAAATGCTTTTATGAGCTACATTCTTGGGGGGGGGTGGGGGAGTCTAGTTTGCCCAATACCAAAGTCTTCTTTGGACTCTATGCAAAATTTTGTAGAATAGCAAAACAGGAACATTTTTTAAAAGAGAAATTGACACCTTTCCTTCCTTTCGTTTTGATATATTCTCTTTCCTTCTCACCTGATTTTAAAATAAACCCTTTTTAAAAAAAAAAACATCTTTTGAAATACTGTTGGCAGACATTTAATGAATAGACATTTCTGAGCGCCTGCTACATGCAGGCACTCTGCTAGGCACAGCAAACAAGTATAAAGAATGAAACAGTGCAATGAGGTTACATTCTAATGGGGAAAAAGAAACCAAAAAGCATGTATAGAAATACGTACAGTATAAATATAAATATATAAACACCTATGCCATCATGTATGTGCATGTATGTATTTTTTAATACTTCATATGGAAAATGGTACCTGAACTGCATCCTAAAGGAAGAGAGGGACTCTGAGATGGAAGGAAGGGAAGGGAGTATGCTACAGGCCCATAAGGAATGGCTAGTACAGAGGCCCAAAGACCAGAAACGAAATGCTGTTAATGAAGAAAAGAGAAAAGGTCAGTTTGGCTGGAGTGCAGAGTGTGAGCAGTTGTAATGCCCGATGCAATGAGATAGGAAAGATAGGTTGGATCCAGGTTATAAAAGGGTTTCAAAGCTAAATTGAGTTTATATTGCATCTTAACAGCAATAGGGAGCCATTGGAGTTGATTGAGTAGAAAAATGACCTCAGACTTGGCGACAGTGTGCAGGATGAACTCCAGTGAGGAGATGTGAGGCAGGGAGAGCAGGTAGAGAGCCATTGGACTGGTTTTAACTGCAAAGAGAGGCCGTTTGATTTGTGACTCTGATGAGAAGAAGCAAAGTGGGGAAGCATTTGTATTAAGGTGACTATAGAAGCATTTATTTCATTTCTGTGTAAGAGCTTTCCAACTATAATCTCATTTCCAAAGTAAATTATGTTATTCCCATTTTTCAGTTGAGGGAACTGAAACAAGCAGATGAAGTGACTTACCCAGGGTCAAACAGCTTGTAAGTATCTGGAGCTCAATTTGAACTCAGGACTTTCTGACTCCTGAGCTCTATCTACCATGTCCTGACAATAGAGGGGAAGAAACTGTTGTGAAAGATGTATGGAGGTGAAAATGATAAGATTTGGCAATAGATCTGATACATGATGTGAGGGAGAATGAGGAATCAATTGAGCCTATCTCCTTGCTGAGGTTTATAAACCCATGTGTTTGGATGATTAATGGTGCCTTTGACAAAAAATAGGGAATGTTGAAAGGGTTGTGGGGTTAAGTACAGAAGGAGATGAGCTCTGTTTTAAAGAGATTTAGTTTGTTATTTCTCTGGGACATCCAGTTTGAAAATTTCCCATGGGCTATTGGTGATGAGAGGCTGAACCAAGGGAGAAACTAAAACTAAAACATATTTAGATATGTGAGTCATCTACGTAGAGATAAGTAAGCTCTTGGAAACTGATGAGTTCTCAAAGAGATAGAAGAACATAGAGCCCAGGACAGAGCCTTAGATAATACTTCTGATCAAGGAGCGTGATATTGTTGATGAGGCAGCAAAGGGGACTGAGAAGGAGAACAGGAGATAGCAATGTCACAGAGAGTATCCAGGAGGAGAAGGTGGTCATCGGTGTAAAATACAGCCTGTCAAAGTAGTCTGAGAAAACACTATCCGATCTCGCAATTATTTTAGGAAGAGCCTTTTCAGTTAAGTTTTGAAGTTGGAATATAGAGTACAAAGGATTGAGGAGTAAAAGGGAAGGAAGTAGAATCAAGTGTAGACAGATTTTTCTAGTTTAGCTGAGAAAAGGAAGAAAGATATAGGAAGACAATAAAAGAGAGAATGAAAATGTGTAAAGTTGCAATCTGCTAGAGAAGCTGTATTCAAGGGTACATATAAAAGGGTTGGATTTAGCAAGGTCAAGGTTAGAGACTTGGAAGAAAGGGGGAAAGAGTGAGGGAGGATGAATCTGCTATTGACACTCCTAGTTTCAATACTAGTCATGTGAAGTACTTGTGGGTTTACTCTAGAAGCCAAAACAGAAAAAGTTTTGAGCTTAGAAGTATTTGTCATAACTTTTTGTCAGTAGTATTTATACCCCCAGTGAGATTATCTCCTTGAAGGCAAGAGGCTGACCTATATAACTTCTTAAAGTTCTTGTGATATCTAAGTCTGTCAACATACTTACAGCTCTTCACTGCACTCTGCGGCTCTGGACAGACTAATTTAGACAAAGTAGAAAGGTACAACAAATGACTGAATGGTATAAAAAAAAAGTCACCCAGGCATTTAGAGAGACAGTCAGGGAGCTGTGTCTTTGAAAATTATGCCTCCTTTTTCCCTCAGACCTGGGGGAGACAAGTTCTAGAGCAGTGGTTCTCAACCTTCCTAATGCCACCACCCTTTAATACTCATATGTGGGCACATCTGCACGTGGGCAGACCCACCTGGGGACCTCGGTTCCTAAGAGCTATTTGTGATGGTCTTAGGTGACCCCTGTGACCCCTGTAAAAGGAATGATATCAAGACCCAAAGGGGTGGTGACCTACAGGTTGAGAACCACTGTTCTAGAGCAAAACATCTTTCATCCCAAGTCTTAAGGGTAGGGGTCCATAAACACTAGATTTCTCATTATAAAATCAGAGATTAGAATTAGTGACTCTTAGCTACCTGTGTTGTTGCATACTGTGTCAGGATTTAGGTTGGTCACATGTTAAGTGGGAGATGGCTAGCGTTATTGTTTAAAAAAAATATTTTAGAAAAATATCTGACGTGTAGAGACTAAAAATGAATCTTCAGTGGTGGCTATTTGGCTCTTTGTTCTGGATTGTGTCAAATTTTACTTTGGATATTTAAAAAGTATAACTTTATTTTGAAACCTATTTTCATAGTGGAATTAAAGGAGATGATTATTCCTATAATTCCCCACTTTTTGTTTGATTGATTGGGTTTTTTAGCTGACGCATTTTATTTTGAATCATTGGATACAACCCAACAAACACTGTGTTCATTTTAGCCATTAGACTTCTAAAAGGGTTTTCAGAAAATGGAAATGGTTTGGAGTGGAGGGATAAAAATGATTAAAAGAATAAAAAGTAGCTCTTCCTTGGAAATGCAGAAGGAGTTGGGTGGTTGATCTTTAAAGAAGACAAATGGAGAAAGAACTAAAGGGTCTGAGAACAGCGTGGGTGTGGGTGTGGGTGTGTGGTTTGTTCTTAAGTCTTGGAGAGGACCGTGACATCAGGGAGGTGATGCTGTGCCTTGCAAGCGAATTGGGTTTAAGTGAGGGGAGTTTGTGCAAGGTCACCAACCTCACTTTCTCCTCTGGAGCCATCTGGTTCCAGTGGCCAGATATAGATCAGGACAGTGGGAGATGACCCAGGATGCCATGGGAGGCCTTGGCCTTTTTGAAGAGTTTGGAAAGTAAAGATAATGATAATAGCTAGCAATTATTAAGCACTTCCTGTATGCTAGGCATTATGCTCATCACTTTACAAATGTCTTATTTGAGCCCCACAACAACCCTGCAAGATAGGTGATAGCATCCCCATTGTACAGATGAGGAAATTGTATCAAATAGAGTTTAAGTACTTGCCCAGGGTCACAGGCCAGATTTGGTCAGGAGGTGGCATAGGCGATAAAGCATCAGGGTTGGAGTCAGAAAGGCCTGAGTTCAAATCCATCCTCAGATACTTACTGGCTATGTGACCCTGGGTAAGTCATTTAACCCTATTGATCTCAGTTTCCTTACCTGTACAATGAGCTGGAGAAGGAAATGGCAAACCACTCCAGTATCTTTGCTAAGAAAACTCCAAATGGAGTCACAAAGAGTCGACTGAACAACATTCCTGACTACTGGCTTGGCATTCTGTCTGCTGCACCACCTACTATGAGATATCACCATTGGTGAGGTGTATTCTTCTGGATTGCATAAGGCATCTAAATGTTCTCGATGTCATGTGACTGTTACTGCAGTAATTCTTCTTGTGTCATGCATTATCAGGTCTTCCACATAAGCAAATTTTCTAGATTACTATCTCTTACCTTCCAAATGTAATTTTAATAGAATTCTTGATAAACTGTATTACATAGTAGATAAAAGTTAGAAGGGACCAAACATAATTTGATGGCTCACAGTTATCATTGTGAATATCAGTTATTGCCCTCCACTGGCATCTCAATTTCATCAGTGTGGTTACTCCCTCCAGTGATGCAGATGGCAGTTCACTCATTCCCACCCATTCTGTGGGACTTCAATCCAGATTCTCTCATAAATCATGTCCACACAGACACCCAGAGTGTACTGGTCTCTCTCCTTTTGTTCTCATGACATTACATTAGAGTGAATGAAATACATTATGAAATGCATTACAATAGAGCATCCACTTTATCTATCCTTAGCACCTGCTTTTTTTTTTTTTTTGGAGGGGGAAGGCAGGGCAGTTGGGATTAAATGACTTGCCCAAGGTCACAAAGCCAGTAACTGTCAAGTGTCCAAAGTCGAATTTGAACTCAGGTCCTCCTGATTCCAGGACTGGTGCTCTGTTCACTGCGCCACCTAGCTGCTTTTTTACTGGCCCATCATATCTTCCCTGTCAAGCACTTCTTAGATAACACCCTTTACACTACTCTTAGTGCATGAATTCCTCCTTTGTAATGTACTGCTGTCTCATTATCACTATCCTGTGGCTCTTCCAACGGCCTTTGAGTGTCCCTCAATTGGAATTCTTTGGAGATGATGCTATAACAAAGTGATGTTTTCCAGGATTATTGCAAGATACAGAACTAAATGACCCCATATCAGCAGCCCAGGGAGAGCATGCTGTTGAGATAAGGCAGTGACCTCTAGCATGGCCAGAAGGCTGCCACAGGTGATGTTCTCAGGCCTAAAAGAGTGAAACAAGGGAGGAGAGGAAACCAGCTAAGTCAGGTATCAGGGGAACAGCTGAAAGAGGACAGCTGACCTTTGGGGGTCAGAAAGAATTTGGTTTAATTCTGAAGACATTTCCTAAGTCCTTGCTTTGTGTACAGTATACTGTACTTAGCCAGAGTGAGATTTTTTCTTTCTTTTTTTGGGGGGGGAGAACAGGGGAGAAGGCAAGGCAGTTGGGGTTAAGTGACATGCCCCAAGATCACATAGCTTGTGTGTCAAGTGTCTGAGGCTGCATTTGAACTCAGGACCTCCTGACTCCAGGGCCAGTGCCCTATTCACTGCACCACCTAGCCGCCCCAATGTTTTCTTTCTTAACAGTTAGTGTTTAATAGGGGAGTTTCATGTAACCAAAAACTATTAATGCACTATAAATTCATGAGAAAGATTCAAAGCAAAGTACCATGTGAGGTCCTGGAAAGGAAACTGGAAAAATCAAAGAGTGTTTCCTGGAAGAGGTAGCATTTGCTGGTTTATAGAAGATGGGGCTGGAGTCAGGAGGCTACCAATGATAGGAAACCCCAAATGATTCACTAACCCAGTAGGTGACAACCCAAAGCACAAACTGAGGTTGGTCAGATAATCTTTGTTATCCTTCTGTTCCCTCTTTCAGGCTGCTTTACTTCCTTCTCCTTTCTTTCCCCACTGCACCTCCTCCCCCAATTCCTCCTAATACCTGCTAAAGTGTTAACTATTAATTAAGATAAAGGTTGATAAGGACTAGTTCTGATCCTTCTCAGGGGTATTGGCGTTATTGTTGGAATTAAAGGTGCTCAGATTTGACCTCGAAGCAATTATTGGTTTTGTGACCACAGGCAAGTCATATCATTTTAGTTTCCTCGTATGTAAAACGCACAGTAGTAATGACAGCAACACAAGTGTAGAACTCAACTCACCTGGTTGTTTCCAAGATGAAATGAGGTAGTTAATATATGTAAACCTCAGAGCACCATGTAAATGCCAGTTGGTGTTACTGTTGGACTTTTGAAGGCATTAAGGCTCCAGAAGTGCCCCCTCTGTAGGATTAAGCCCTTCCCAGGGCTGGGATGCTGTTCTCCCAACCACGTCCTATCTTGTCCCCACCCCCAACCCCTCTCCAAGAAATGATTTGTCATGATGATGCTCCAGCATGGGCCTTGCCTTCATACATCACCAAGCCTCCAGCTAGACCTCTTGGTAAAGGACAAGGACTGAAATGCGGTTGAGTTTTGCTGTCTTGTCCAGGTGCTTTCACTGTCTCCCATACCTAGAATTCTTTCCCTCTTTATCTCTACCTCCTAACTCCTATGAGCTGCTTGAGAAAGGGACTTCTTTGTTATTGTTTGTTTATTTTGGAGTTTTGTTTTTCTTTGCCTCTCTCTGTCTCCCCAGAGCTTAGCACAGTGCCTGCTCTGCAGTAGGGCCTCGGGAAGCCTGAATAGTGAGCCATCTAATCTATCTGCCGTGGAGCAGTGGAGAGCTGCGGTAGTGAGTGAGCCATAGAGCACACTCTGTCAGGTAGCGTAGTAATGAGAACACTGGCCTTGGACTCAGGAAGACCTGGACTCAAATCTTTATTAGCTGTGCAACCCTAGGCAGGTGACTAGAACTTTCTCAGCTTTGGTATTCTCATCTGTAAAATGGATTTTATCAACAGCACCTATCTCTTAAGGATCAAGTAAGAGAAACTGCGGTTCAGTGGGTGGGGTATGGGCTGGAGGTAGAAGGACCCAAGTTTAAATCTTGCCTCAGACACATACTAGCCGTTTAACCATGAATGAGTTACTTGACCTCTCTTAGTCTCAATTTCTTATCCTCAAAATGAGGGTAATAACATTTACCTTCTCTGGAGGTTGTGAGGATAAATGAGTCAGTAGGAACAGCGCTTTGCAAATGTTAAAGCAATATATAAATGATAGCTATTCTGTTGTTCTCATCTCTCCAGTTATCATCAGAGGGGCTGTGATCGGCTTTGTACCTTCTGAGACTACTTAGTCACTTGTGTCAATGTTGCAGGGACATTGTATATTCCAGTCTTATTCAAACTCAGCCACATGGATTGACATTCCACTTTCTACTCTTTAATTTACGGATGTTCTGGACCGTGTGTGTATGATTCCTTTCCAGGATTCCTTTCCAAAGTCACATCCTGACCAGACATTCTTTTGAGGAAGAACCGTCTACCACCAAAACATATAGTTTAAAAAAAAAAAAAAGATTTTTTTGGCCACATTAAGCAGTGTAGGGAGACAAGGCAGAGGGCCAGATGAGATCTGGGAGAGAAATGAGGACTTTGGGTGTTATGATAAACAAGGGGGGAGAAGTAGTTTCAATGCTCAATGTTGGCATTTAGAGAACCTCCTTTAGCAGCAGAATAGATGGGAACTTTTCAATTCCAATGAGTTGTTGCAGGCTTAGTGTCCAGGATAATGAACACGGAAGGGGTGTGTGTCTGTGTCTGTGTGTGAATTTTTTCTACCTTCCCCAACTGACAGGGCTATTCATGCCTGAGGGATTATACCACTTCCTCTCTGGGCCGATGACAGACTTCCCTTCTGTTGGTAGAAGTTACACAAACCACCCAGATTGAGGTTGGGTCTTTAATATGTGGCAGAGCTGGCTTTTTTCTGATGCTTTTGTGACTTATCCAAATTACTTGAAGGTATTTTACCTCCAGATACACCAAATGGATATTGGTTCACATTTGTATAAACCTCTATGGTTTATAAAGTACCTTCTTCATAATGCCGGGTGGTAGGTAGGAGTATTGCTCTTCCCATTTTGCAGATAAGAAAACTGAGACTTTGGGGGGAGGGGGTTTAAGTGACTTATCTGGAGTCACACCAGTAGCAAGTATTGGAACTTGAACTTGATGCTAATACCAATGTAGTTTCCATTATGGTAGGGCAAACTTGCTGTATTCTCATAGTTTCTAGAAAGTAATTAATGATTCTAAAGAACTACTGCTTCTTGCTCTTAAAAACCATATTTAGTCTTGGAATCTTCTTAACAATCATAAGATCGTAGTTTTAGAGCTGAAAAAGACCTTAGAACTTGTCTGACTTCCTCCCTTCACAAATGAAGAGACTGAGGGCCAGAGAAGTCATGATTTATTTATAGCTCTTCAGTGAAACCAACCAGTCAAACAGGGTTGATAGCATAGGCGATATTCTATACCCATCATTTCCTACCTCTGTAAAAATGGTATGGGGTGGCCTATGCTGTATTTTCAGAAGATTTCACCAATCCTTGACATAAAATAAGGTTTTCTACTATTGCCTAAGATGAGTCTTTATTGTAAATACAAAATCCATGACTGTTTTTTGCATCTCTGACAAGGCTATAGCTATTATTCAGAATAAGAAGACTTATAATTTACCTTTTAATTGTTTGGATTAGATAGCAAAGCAAGATCAATCTTTATTCTGGTAGACTGGCTGATAATAGGGAAGTCAAGAAGGAAGATATTGAACTTAAATTTGGGATTCCCCATTTAGATGAATGGCTACAGGAGAGACTGGGACATAGAAACACAATTGATTCCCTCCCCCCACTCCCTTTACCTACTTGTGATAGGATGGTTTCAAAAAGAGTTTACAAAGAGGTGAGGAATGCTGGGAAATGAGGAAAAGAGCAGGAAGTTAGATCTAGGATGAGAAAGACAGAAAAGGTTGGGGAAAAAAACCCTCATTTCCTGAGCAAGAAATAAGTAAATGGGAGAGCGAGGAAGGAGGTAAAAGTGGTCCCATAGGCCAAGACATCCAAAGTAACTGTATCTGTATTTTTCCGTCTCCAGATTAGGTACCCATTGCCTATTTATTTTTTCACTTAGAACATGATACAATTTACTTTTTGGGTCATGGAGTAAGGGAGGGTGAAGACTTGGTCCTTTCTTGCCTGGTTTTAGGAAGTCAGGTCAGATGAGCAAAATTAGGGTCTGAAACAACTAGAAGCAAATAGACACAAAGTTAGGAATGTAATAAATGAGCATCTAATTAAGAAACTCAAGTCTGAAATAGATGACTTGGAGTGGCTATGTGATGCAGTGAATAGAGCACTGGCCCTGGAGTCAGGAGGACCTGAGTTCAAATCCAGCCTCAGACACTTAACACAAAAAACTAGCTGTGTGACCTTGGGCAAGTTACTTAAACCCCAGTTGCCCTACCTTCCACCCTCCAAAAAGCAAAAACAAAAACAGAAATAGATGAGTCAAAGGATCATACATTTATAGCTGCTAAAGATCTTAGAGGTCTTTATTTGATGAATGTAGAAAGAGACACTCAGAGATGTTAAGTGACTTGCCCACAGAATTATGTTACAGAACCCAGATCCTATTAACAAGAATGATAACAATAAAAATAGCAACAATAATATTTATCTAGAAGTTGTTATGTGCCAGGCACTGTGCTAAGCACTTTACAATTGCCACCTCATTTCATCCTTACAGCAACCCTGGGACATAGATGCTATTAATCATCCCCATTTTACAAATGAGAAAGGTGAGACAACCAGAGGTTAAGTCACTTACCCAGGATCAGAGAGTGAATACGTGTCTGAGGGATTCCTGACTCCAAGCCCAGTGCTCTATCCACTACACCACCCAGCTGCCTAATTACTTCAAATCCAGTTGGCTTCCCACCGGAACATGATGTCCCAAATGTTGTAGAGTCTGGAAAATGATCAAGATTGGGTTTATAGGCTGGATTATGGTAGAAAATGGAGAGACAAATCACCAGTAGAGCCTTGGGCATCTCTTCCATCTGAATCAGGCTTGAGGACTCCCCACTAAGGCCACAGATATGACCTGCCGTGAATCACTAGTGCCAAGAGTAATAGACTGCATTTTTATTTTGGAAATTCCCAGTGGGTTTTTCATCAACGCACACGTACACATGGGCTGGGGAGGAGATGAAGGAAGTTTAGGCACTGTAGAATCTTGTAGTACTTCATTATATCCTTGATCTCTGGTGATATAGAAGATTCCACATTATTACAAGGTGGTGCAGGGCAGGACACGGACTTCTCCTACATTTTGTTGTTTTCTGTTAGCAAGCACTAATAAATCACCTACCGCGTGACAGAGAGCTTGCCAAACAACGGGAATACAAAAAGAGGCGGAAGACTATGACTTCTCTCTAGGAGCTCACAATCTAAGGCATTTATAGTTAAAGCTACCCTGAATCAATGAATACAAGTTGAAACTTGTGTGAACAAATTTGAATAAAGCTAGACATTACGCTTATATATTCTTGGTGTTGTGAAAGTCATAACATAGGTACTAGAATTTAAATATCCTTAGAAGCCAGAGTGGCATTGTATAGTTGGAATTGGAGTCAGGAACGTCTGGATTCAAATTCTGAGTAAGATATTTACTCTCTGTGATCCTGGGCAAGTCACAGATAGATCATTAAAGAAGAGATTGAGCACTTACTTTGTGTCAGGAACAACTTTGGGAATATGATACAATGCCATGCAGTACAATACAATACAAGCATAAAGAAAAATATTCCCTAACCTCAAGGAGTTTACAACTTACAAATTGGAGTTGAGAAGTGGGGAGAGTAAAGAAGGTAGCCAGCCATGCAGAGGTGAAATTAGGGGCAGTACCGCGAGAGAAGCCAGTCGTGGCTGACCAGACCATATCCTCAAATGGATATCCCATGCAAGTAAGTTGGCATTAGGAGGAAGAGGCGTGTCCAGCTGGGGCGGAGATGGAAAAGTTCTAGAGTCAAGAGCAAAGTTGAGAGAGAAATGAGTCATACAACCTCACTGAGCCCCACTTTGCTTGGGTTGGGAGAGAGGCTCAGCTCGGGGAGGGGGAACCAGAAAAGTGCCATCTTTCAGAAGGTGGCACTTGAGCTGAATCTTAAAGGAAACTAGAGACTCCAAGAGACAGGGGAGAGGAGAGTGAGCTTTCCAGGCGTAGGAGCCAGCCAGTACAAAGGCTTAAAATGGGAAATGAAATTTTATAGATGAAGAACAACTGAAAAAGCAGTGTGGCTGAACCAGGGACTGCATGGAGAGAATAATACATGGCAAGACAGAAAAGGTAGGAAGATACTAGATTGTAATAATCTTTAAATACCGGCTTTTAGAGATCAATTAGAATGCCATAGCAGTAATAAAGGTAAGAGGCCATGGGAGTCTGACCTCAAGTGGTGGCTGTGTCAGCAGAGAGAAGGGGACAAATAGATGAGAGGAGGAAATAGAAAAAATTGCTTTTGAAAACCGATTGGATATGTGAGGTGAATGAGAGTGAGGAAGGATGACACCATGCTGCAGACCTTAGTGACTAGGCTGGTGGTATCCTTGACAGTAACACAAAAGTCCAGAAGAGAGGGGAGTTTGAGTCCAAAGGAGTTGTGCTTTGGATATGTCGGTTTTGAGATGCCTGTGTAACATGAGTTTGAAATATCCCATGGGCAGCTGGTGATGTGGAAGTGAACTCTAGAGAGGTTAGGGCTGGATATAGATATATGGCAGCCATCTCCATAGCGATGATAGGTGGGTCTATGAGAGTGGACGGGCTTGCCAAGAAAGAGAATATAGAGAGAAAAAAAGAGAGGGCCCAGGAGTTAATTGAAGGTCCAGAGGAGTATTCAGACTTGTTGGTAGGAGAACAAAAAATCTCACAGAGGAATCCAAGAGAAGGCAGTCAATGGTATGAAATGCTACAGACAGTACAAGAGTGAGGATTGAGACAAGACTATTCTATGTGGTAATTGAGAGATCACTGCTAACTTTGGAGAGAGTAATTTCAAAGGAGAGGTTAAGTTAGAAGCCAGATTGGTTGAGTTTGAATGGAGAAGTGACTGGATTTTTTAAGAAGTTTGACTGAAAAAGCAAAGATACAGGATGACAGTTTGAGATTGTAGAGTCTGGTGAGCATTTTCTAAGGATGGAGGAGACGAGTATGTGCTTGTAGGCAGCAGGGAAGCTCCTGGTGGATAGGGGAAAATTGAAGATTAAACGTGGAGGATAGTACTGGGGGCAATCTGCTAGAAAAGACAGGAGGAGATGCGGTAAAGGGTACCTGCAGAGGGTTTGGTCTTAGTGAGGACAAGGGCTGCCTCTTCATCACAGACTGGAGGAAAGGAGGAAATGCTCGCTAATGACGGAGGGGGAAGGAAAGACAGTAGCAACTTCTATAATACCCATTCTGTGCCAGGTACTGTGCTAAACACTTTTACATACATTATCTCATTTGAGCCTCACTGCAATCCTGCAAGGTAAGTGCTATTATTATCCCCATTTTACAGGTGAGGAAATTGAAGTAAACAGAGTTTAAGTGACTTGCCCAAGATCACATAACTAACAAGTCTTGTGGTTTAAACTCAAGTCTTAATAACTCCAGACCCAGGGCTCTCTATTCACTATGCCTCCAACTTCTATTATCCCTTTGAACATTTCCCTTTTTTGTGTTCAATCTTTCTTTTTTTTTTTT
>CM053596.1:214293514-214316571 GCA_028646575.1 Pseudocheirus occidentalis
TCCCCCTACTCTCCTGTGTGGCATGATACCCAGTTTAGAGTTTATGTCATTCCTTCCCTAGCTGAATTCAATGAGAGTAAAGTTGACCCTTTCCCTTTTGCCTTCCTGTTCTTCCCCTCCATTCTAACAGTTATCCCTTGCTTCTTCTGTATGAGATGATTAACCCCATTCTCTCTTTCCCTATCTCCTCTCATTCTAATCTTCTCCCACTTCAGAATTTGACCTGTTAAAGTATCTTCCCTTCCTATTCAACTGATCCTGTGCCCTCTATGAACTCATATACACACATACTCAGATATGTATTCATACACATATATAAACCCTCCTATATAGACATATGTATAGGTATATGTATAAAAACATTTGTATTCCCTTCACCTATCCTCATACTGAGAAAAGTTTCATAAGTTACTATTATTGTTTTTCCATACTGGCATGTAAATAGTTCAACTTTGAAAAGTTCCTTATGATTTCTTTCCCATGTTTACCTTCTCATGCTTCTTGGCTTAAATGTCAAATTTTCTGTTCAGTTCTGGTTTTTTCAGCAAGAATGCTTAAAAGTCCTCCACCTCACTGAATGACCGTATTTTCCCCTGTAACATTACACTCAATTTTGCTGGGTAGGTGATTCTTGGTTTTAATCCTAGCTCCCTTGATCTCCAGAATTCATATTCCAGGCCCTTCGATCTCTTAATGTAGAAGCTACCAGATCCTGGGTTATACTAATTGTGTTTCCACAGTATTCAAATTGCTTTCTCTTGGCAGCCTGTAATATTGTCTCCTTTATCTGGGGACTCTGGAACCTGGCTATAACATTTCTAGGAGTTTTCTTTTGGGGATCTTTTTTGAGAGGTGATTGGTGAATTCTGTCAAGTTCTATTTTGCCCTCTGGTTCTAAAATATCAGGGCAATTTTCCTTGAGAATTTCTTGTAAGATGCTTTCTAAGTTCTTTTTTGGATCATGGGTTTCAGGTAGTCGAATAATTTTTAAATTGTCTCTCCTGGATCTATTTTCCAGGTCAGTGGTTTTTTTCAAGGCAATATTTCACACTGCCTTCTATTTTTTTCATTTGTTTGTATCTGTTTAATAGTATCTTGATTTCTCATAAAGTCATTTGCTTCCATTTGCTCCACTCTAATTGTGAAGGAATTATTCTCTTCAGTGAGATTTTGAGACTCTTTTTCCATCTGGCAAATTAGAGTTTTTAAGGCAGTCTTTTCCTCATTGGCTTTTTGGGCCTCCTTTGCCATTTGAATTAATCTATTTTTTAAGGTGTTATTTTCTTCAGTCAGGTTGTTTACTCTCTTTTCATGATTTTCTTGCATCATTTCATATCTCTTCCCAATTTTTCCTCCACTTCTCTTATTTGGTTTTCAGAATTCTTCTTAAGCTCATCTGTGGCTTGTAGACAATCTTCATGTTTCTTGGAAGCATTTGGTGTGGGAGTTCTGACTGTGTTGTCTTCCTCCCATTCCATCCTTTTTATCCCCAAAAAACGATTCTAGAGTTCGACTGCTGTTGTTACTTTGCTTCCTTTTCCTGCTCATTTTGCCAGTGAATAATTTTTTTAGCTCTGTGGAACTCTGCTTCCCGAGAGGAAAGCTCTGTCCCAAATCACTGGGGTTTTCACAGCTGCCGGAGCTATGGTTCACTGAAAATGCACCCCCAGGACCACCACTCAAGAACACGATCCAGATCTAGGCTGCTCAACAAAAGAGTACTTAGTCTCTAAACGATTGCTTGGCTCCCCCCTGCAGGCTGCACGCCAGGAGCTCTGAAGCAGCTACCTGGAGGCCGCAAGGGAGCCGTTTCTGCTACTTCCTTGCCCTGGGGGCAGTTCGGCCTGACCACTTTTCTCCCCCAGATTTAGCTGAATTCCACTGACCTTTCACTTAGTCCTTATTTCTTCTGGCTTGAAAAAAATCTGGAAACTGCCACAGCTGCTGCTGATCCACTCTCCTGGAGGCTCTAGCTGTGGCTCCTCCTGACCACCCTGAGGCCAGGCCTCAGTTTCAGGCTGGGCTGGTTTTGGTTCCCATCCTGCTGCAATGAGCCCTTTGTGCTGAGCTGCCTTCAGTGAGAGATGTGTTTTCTGTATTTTTGTGAGTTTTGGAGCCCTAAATGTTGTTTAGAGTCATATTTTAAGGGTATTTGAGGTGGCTATGTGGGAGCTGTGAAACCTTGCTGCTTCTACACTGCCATCTTGGCTCCGCCGCCCCTCTCTGTTAAACTGTTCTCTGATGCTGTTCTTCAGAACAAAGCTCCAGGCCTCTTTTCCACTGGGGAGACTCTACTTTCCATTTCCCACCATACAGTACTTACCATGCTATTTTGTTATCTACTACAGTCCCTTAGTTTTGCAGATAATGAAACTGAAGGCCAGTGGGACTAAATGGTAAAACTGAAGCTCCTTGAAAACAAAGACTATCTTTTACTGTTCTCTGTATACTCAGTCCTTAGCACAGTGCGTAGAATACCGTAGGTGTTTAATAAATGCTTATTGAATTGACTGACATAAATGAACTGTTCTAGGTAACATCCAGAGCAAATGCCAGAGCTGGAATCTGAACCCAGGTTCTCTAACTCCAAATCCAGTTCTTTCCACTGTTGCTCCCTGAGTGATTTGGCTCTGCTTCAAGGCTATAACAGTCTCAAATTCAAAGCACATGCATGTTTTAGACAAAAGATTCATCTGTCTACACTACATGCAACTACATTTCAGAATGAATGAATGAAAAAACACTCATTATGTGACAAATTTGAGTTAAACTCTGGAATACAAAGAGAAAAAATAAGACAGTCCCAGCTCATAAGGAGTTTACACAAGAAGCAAGAGACAACACTTATACAGGAGTTCAGGGCTGAAGAGGGAGATATCCATAATTCCTAAGGTTGGGACACTGGCAGAGCAGACTTCAAGACCAGGCCATCTGAAGCAACAGAGGAGAAGCAACAACAATTCAATTTATCTAACTATTTGGTGCTGAGCAGTTTGTGCTAGGCACTGGAGGTATAAGGACAAAAATGAAACTGATACTAACCACCCTAAAATAGATAATATTTTCCTGGGGAGTGGTGGGGGTGGAGAAGAGTACAACAGGCATGCAGTACATACAGTGTAACAGTATACACAATAAAAACAGAAAAGAAAGTACTAACTGAGGGTAGAAGGCAGAGGGAGATTGGGGTGGAAGTGAGGTGGGAGGGAATTCTAGGTATGGAAGACAGACAGACCTTCCAAAGGCACAAAGATGTGTGATGTTGAGTTCAGGGAAGTTCAGATAGTAAGAGTGTAGTGTATTTAAGAGGGTATAATAAGAAACAGATCTGCAAAGAGACAAAGTAAGTAAAGATAAATGTTTTAGGAAGATCAGTGTGGAAGGACTGTGATTAGATTTCAAGCTCCTTGAGGGCAGGAACCATCTTTTGCCTCTTTGTGTTCCCAGCATTTAGCACAGTGTCTGGCACAAAAGGGCTTAATAAATGTTTACTGACTGACTATAGGATGGACCAGAGGCAGGGAGACCCATTAAGAGATTATTAAAATGATCCAGCAAAGAGATAATGTGAGTTTGAACTAGAGTGGTGGCCAAGTGAATGCTTATTGAATTGATGGGTGGGGGAGGTGGGGGAAGAGGGTGGATTCCAGAGATATGGTGATTGATTTAAAAACCTTGGTAATTGAAGGGGGGATGGGAAGAGGGAAAAGTCAAAAATAACTGAAGGTGCCTATCATAGTAAACTAGCCGCATCTTCCCTGCAGATCATAATGCTACCTGAACTCTACAGTTTTTCACATGGGAATAAATCAGCTATGAAATGAAAGCTGCTGCTCACATGCTATTCTAACCTTCCCTAAGTCACTAACATTTCACTATTTCAGTGGTTTTGCATTCATTTTTTTAATGGTTGGAGCATTCAGCATTCCTTCAATGACAGCAAACAGTGAGTGCCTTGACACAATAAGTCTATCCACATCATATTCTATATTACGCTATCACTGATCCAGATGGACAGAAACAAGGGAACTTTTTCAACCTCAGAAACCCCATTTGCATTTCTCCTGACTGATTTTTCTCTATTCTGGTCTTCTCTTTGCACTTTCACTAGCTAAACTCCATTTCTGGAATTCTCTCCTTCATCATCTGTATCTTTTCTCATCCCTGGCTTTTTTCAAGTCTCATCTAAAATATAAACTTTTGAAGGAAGGCTTTCACAATCCCCCTTGATGCTTGTGCCTTCTCTCTGGGGTTGGAATGCCTTTTCTCCAACCAATCCACCGTATATCTTGTTTTTTTTACTCTTGACTGCATATTGTCTCCCTTGTTAGATTGTAAGCTCCTTGAGAGCAGGGACTGTTTTTACTTTTCCTTGTGTCTCCCAAGATTAGCAGAGCCCCTGCACATTGCAGATGCTTGATATGTTTATGGACTTGCCTTCTTTACCACCAATGGTAAAGGCAGAGGGACTTGCCTTCTTTACCACAAATACTACAATGATCATACTGGAATTTAAGGTGGTGAAAACAAAAGACCCTGAATAGTTACCAAACTTTATTGTGATTTCTTTCTCCCCTTTTACCCAGACTTTGGATTTGAGGAGAAAGTAAAAGAGATGGAAGTATTCTTAAAGGATCACATGAATTTAGAAACAGAGGAGTATAATTAAATCTCCTCCCAACCATTTCCCTGCTTCTGAACTTAAATCATACATCGTCTCTGACACAGATATCAAGTTTGCATAAAAATAAGGCCTAGTTGAAAAAGCTAATATGGCCAGATATTTTAAAAATTCTTAAAACTTTCATTGTCTTTTACCATATATCAGTAGACAGTCATTTATTAAGAGTATACTATGTATCAGGCACTGCTGGGGACATTTGGAATACAAAGAAAGGCCAAAACAGCTCCTGCCTTCAAGGAACTCACATTCTACATACAAGATACAAAAAGAGTAGATGGAGAGTTTGAAGGAAGGCATGAGCAACTGGGGGACCAGGAAGGTCCTGCAGAAGGTGGAATCTGAGTTAAATGTTGAAGGAAGTCAGGGAAACTAAAAGACAGATGTGAGAAAGAAGTGCATTCCAAGTGTGGGTGACAGCCAGTGTAAAGGCATAGAGACCAAAGGAGACTTATGTGTGAGAGATATCTAGTGGCTAAGGAGGCAAATGTAGTTGGATAATAGAGAACATGAATGAGAGGAAAGTGTAAGAACACAAGAAGACAGGGAGGCACCAGGTTGTGAAGAACCTTAAAGGTCAATCAGAGGGATATTTGAGCTTAGAGATAATAAAGAACCAGAGGAGTTTATTAATTGAAGAGTGAGAAGATGTAACATGGTCAAATCTGAGCATTAAGAAAACTACTTTAGCAGCTGAGTGAAAGATGGACTGGAGTGGGGGGAACAAGGCAGAGAGACAGATGAGAAGTCCAGGAATGATGTGATAAAGGCTAACCAACCTGGGGTAGTGACTTTGTAAGTATAAACAAGGAGAAATACATATATAAGGTATGTTGTGATGGCTGAAATAACAAGATCTGGCAATAGAATGCCTATTTATGGGGTGGGTAAGAGTAAGGAATCGAGGGGGATAACTAGGTTGAGAGCCTGGATGTCCAGCAGGATGGTGGTATCTTCAACAGAAAGGAGCAAGTGCAGAAGAAGGTAGAGCATGGGAGCAGGGGAGGGAGGGAATAATAGTTACTGTTTTAGACATGTACAGCTTGAGATTCCTATAGGGCATTCGGTTGGAGATGTCCAACAGTAGAAGGGACACTACGGCTGGCTAGAGATGTATGAATCATTCCCTTGGAGATGCTAACTTAACCACTGGGAGCTGATGAGATCACCACATGAGATAACATAGAATGAAAAGAGAAAAGGGCCCAGGAGGAAACCTTTGGGACAACCCACAGATGGTGTGGCAGGAATGAAGTCTCATAAGAGAAGACCAAGTGGTCAGAGAGGGCCAGCTCTGAGAGAATCTATTTAAGACAGTTTTGCTCATGGTTTGTTCTTTCTCTCCAGGCTCAATCTATCTCAGGATGGTTGGCTCACCATCTTATTCCTTGTGCAGACCTTGATTAAGATATGGACCTTGTTTTCGTGTTTACCCATGGAATTCAGATCACTCATCTTCCTGAACTTTGACCACCATGCTAGGAGTCACATATTCACTTACTGTATTGGAAATGTCCCATGGGAGTAGCCATAAAACAACGTATGCTTTGCCTACGTAATTCCTGATCCTCAGATGAATAAATGAATTTGCTTGCAACTTACTTGCATTTTCCACCTGGCCCACATTTATGATTCATGCCTTCTTGTGAGGTGGCCCACGTGTTGTGGGCTGCAAGAGGCAGGAGGACAAATAGCAGAGAGTGGCATCATGAAAAACTAGGGAAGAGGAAGAATCTGGGACAAAAATGATTGACAGTTTGAAATACTGAAGATGAATCAAGAAAGATGAGACCTAAGAAAAGACCAGTAGATGTGGAAATTAATGATCAATGACAACTTTGGAGAAACTTTCAGTTGAATAATGTAGTAGGAGCTAAAGTGCAGAAGGTTTAGACGAGATAGTGAAGAGAAGATGAAGGCTTCTAGTGTAGTTGTAGTGTAGTTAGCCTTTCTCAAAGAGTTTAGTCAAAAAGGGGAAGGTGAGATATAGGGCAATATCTAGCAGAAATGGCAAGATCAAATGAGAATTTTTTTTTAAGATTGAAAGGTACAAGGACATACTTAAAGGCATCACTGAAGGAGTGAATATATAAAGAGTCAATAAAAAGAAGATATGAGATGGAGAATTGGGACAATCTGTTGGAGTATAAGGGAGGGTATATCAAGACTTCATGTACCTTGATACAGAGGCACTGGCCATAACAAAGAAGTCCCAACTTCATCCAATATAAGAGTGCAAAAGGACATTGTTGGAAGAGATTTCTGAATGATGTGAGATAAAAAATGAGGGAGGATGGAGCGGCTAGGTGGTGCAGTGAGTAGAGCACTCGCCCTGGACTCAGGAGTACCTGAGTTCAAATCCGGCCTCAGACACTTAACACAAAAAGCTAGCCGTGTGACCTTGGGCAAGTCACTTAACCCCAACTGCCCTCCAAAAAAAAGCAAAAAAAAAAAAAAAACCAACAAAAATGAGGGAGGAAAAGGAGCTCTTAGAGATTGATCCTGAGGAAGGAACAACAAGGTAGAGAACAATGCATCTTTTTTTGTGTTATTTTCACTGATAAAATTGTATCCATTTCTGATATGGTGTCTTTGTATTATGGAGACAGAGAGGTAGAAAAAAATACAAATGACTTGTAGCACAGTAAGGGAGATATGTGTCTTGCATCTAATATTTTTTCGGGGGGGGAGGGTGGTGGTAGTTAAATCAGGAAGCTCTTTCTTCTAGGACTGGGACAGGAATGCTGAGTAGAGGAGCTGACAATCCCCTTACCTTAGGAGAAACACATTGCAATATATGAACCCTTAGAAGAGCATGAAATTAGCTAGGCTTGTCAATCAGTGGAGTTGGATTCTGGCTAAATTCTGGAACTACAAGGTAAAGGAAGACTTGAAAATTAAATTGAATAAGGAACTTTTTCCCAGAGGGTGAAAAGGGTGCTTATAATTGACTTCTCCTGAGACCAGAGGCATATCTAAAATGTGACAGCAGTATCTCCACACTGTAAGGAAATGGCAGAGTACACACATTAGAAAACCAAAGCCAGAAACAGATTTGAAAAAGAAATACTATAGGAATCCATCAACAAAAGTGTGTTAATCAGGAAAATCAGACTGCCAAAGCTGGAAACTGGTCCAAAGACATTTCAATGACCATTAGCTCTAGAGTCATGGTAACTACTAGTGTCCTGGGCTAATGGGTGACCGTGTTAAAGGGAAAAAAATCAGGGCAGCTAGGTCGAGCAGGAAAATAGAGCACTGCCCCTGGAGTCAGGAGGAAGCGAGTTTAAATCTGGCCTCAGACACTTAACACTTACTAGCCTCGTGACCTTGGGCAAGTCACTTAACCCCAATTGCCCTGCCTTCACCCTACCAAAAAGAAAAAAAAAATAAAGGGAAAAAAATCAGTGAGTCAGTCCTCAACATTCACCCATTTAGCTTTAAGTACTTCAAGCATTTGCTGATTTTGTCAGTAACTTAATTTTTACTTTTATATTGGCAACCACATACCCTGGAGGCTATGCACAAGGAGGAAAAAAAAGACTTATGATGTACACATGTGACACACAGAAGTTTATATCCACAAAACGGAGGGAAGTATTTGTAAAAGTGTTTGTGAATCCACTCCTGAGTGTGCTAATGTAACCTACCAGGTGTTCAATGAGAAAATCGAAAAAATGGAAAAGCGATTAAGTTTGTGGACATCACCATTCCTCACTTCTCACCACTGTTCTGCTTCCCCTGTTGCTCCTGCAGGGTACTCAAGCATCCTAACTGGCTCAGCATGGAGAAGCACATTCCCTTCCCCTCCCTCCCCATGCCACCACCTCTACGAGTAGGGGAAGAAGAGGGACTTCTAAGGTGAAGGGAATGGGTTACTCAGCCTGAGCCATGTGCTTTTCCTGGGGAACAACAGTTTAACCATAGAGCTGAAAGGGCCAATGAGAGATGGCAGGTTGCCCCTTTCCTTTCTTTAAGCTTGAGGTTCTTCTGACATCAATGCCCTTGTCCCTCCCAGCCTCATTTACCTCTCTTCTCCCTGGCATCTTATAGATTTATTTCCTGGTTACCATGTTAGGAAAAGTGCATATTATCAGAACTAACATTTTGTTATAAGGAATTGTATGCAGAAAAGTGTATTTTTGGCAATTTCTTGTGAAAGATTACAGTTTTTGGTGGTCTCAGGAACTTAACCCTGTATTTCCCATAGGTTCAATATACCCATATATCCCAGTTTTTACTTTCATGGAACCTTTTTTCCCCCTAGGAACATTACTATGTGAAAGTTGAAGATTGACTGTATTATGGGCCAAGGAAAAAAAAGAAGCAAAAGCTGAGGTAAGGACACCCCACAAAGGCAAAAATGACAGAAATCTGGGCTATAAAGTCTATATAAGTAGCCAGATTGGCCTCTAGGTTAAAGGGTCTGACCCCTCCATCATGGCACAGAAGAAAGGAAATATAATTCCTTAAGGAAGAAGTGGGGCAAAAAGTATTTTATTCAGTTGACTCATTATCAAAAACAGAGTCTGCATTTCCCTCTGGCCTAGAATGATTAGAGAGCTATTAATATCAATTAGTCAAATTGAAGAGTGAACAAAGATACAACAGTAGGAGAGGGGGCAGGGCAAAAACCCCACTTGGTAGCCAACAAATCCTCTGAATTCAAGTTCAAGTGACTTGGTCTCATTCATTGAAAGCTTGTCAAAGTAGTCAGCTGATTTTGCTCAGGGGAATAAATCTTTGAAGCAGGAGACAGAACATTGTTGTTGCTGAATCATTTTCAGTGGTGTCTGAGTCTTTGTGACCCCATTAGGGGTTTTCTTGGCAAAGAGATTGAAGTGGGTTGTCATTTTCTTTTCCAATTCATTTCATAGATGAGGAAACTGAGGTAAACAGGGGAAAGTGACTTGCCCAGGATCACATAACCAGTACATGTCTAAGGCCAGATTTGAACTCAGGAAGGTGAGTTTTCCTGACTTAAGGCCCTACAGTCTGTATCTACTAAAGCACCCAGCTGCCCAATGAGACAGAATAAGACATTACAAAACCTAGACTAGATTCCTGGCCTCATCCTTGACCTGGACCTTCGGGTTCCATCTTACGGCTTAGTTTTCCTAGTGATGAAAAGGAGATAAAAAATCTGATCTTTAACAAATGACATGATTAGAAATAATAGTCTGGGTAAAAAAGCAGCATGGTAATTACAGAAAGAATCCTAAACTGGGAACTAGGCTATACTAGTCCTGGCTCAGCCACTACCTACTTCTATGAACTTGGTTAAAGTACTTCTGAGTCTTAATTTTTGTAAGTATAATTGGAAGGCAGGAAATGTTAGTGGATACAGAATAAACTCAAAGTGAGGGAGATCTGGGTTCACTTCCCTTCTGTGGCATATACTGGCCCTGGGAAGCTAGGTAAACCACTTGGCCTCTGAATTGGACCCAGCATTTCTTTTGGACTATAAATTACAAGAAAGGTGCAAGTCTCCAGCAGCAGAAGAAATTACCTGCACCAATGACATTACAAGTCTAGGACAAAAATGAAATAAATTAGAAATAAAATAAGATAGAGGGGCTGGATCAGAAGATCTCTAGGTCCCTCCCCAGTTCTAACATTTTCTAATTTTCTGAATCTAAGTGCTTAAAGCTCCTCTAAGAAGGTGATATTTAAATTACATGGTATATATGGCAACACAGGGAAGTAGAAACCATATCCATTTCACTTTTTATGTGCCAACTTACTAGTATGGCATCAGGAAAGGGGGACTAAAAGAGGAAAACATGGCTATTCAAGTGAAAATGAATACAAATTCCAAAACAATTCTAGTTTAGAACCCAACAAGAGAAAACAGGTACCACACCCTGGCCCCAAAGCCACCAGATACAGTACTGACCTCACTGAGGTAAATAAAAAAAGAGCACGTGGATCCATCCACACCATAATTTGCGTAGCAGGGATCTGTTCTCCACATATCTTTCATCCACTGCAATGACAAAAGTCAAATGAAAACATCATTGCTTTTCCTTAAGCAATACTTCTGCACGTTTGCCAGGAGATAAGAGAAATCAGAGGAGAATCAAGGTCAGCTGACCCACTAAGTGTGAGGACAAGAGGACAGGGAGTAAACTGAGCTCCAAGTACAGAGGACAGAAAACACAGTGTTTGAGTAATAAGAATTCAACACTAGTTTGTATCTGGCTTGGCAGAGTTGTTTATATCTGAAATGGTAAGAAACCAGAAAATTGAAGCTGAAATAGTACGGATTCAAACAAACAAACAAAACCCCTTCTCAATCAACAAATTTATTAAGTGCCTACTTTCTCGGGACACTGAACTACTAATCTTGTCTCCCCAACCAGCTAGGGTTTTCACTTAAGTATTCAGAGATGACACAAATGACTATAATGTAAATATGTTTAGAATTTAATATCATAATCCTAATTCCATGACCAGCTCAGTTTTCTGAAACCTCCCAAACCCTGATTTTCTCAGAGAATCATTTCCCCAGATTTGGAACATTAAAAATATTTTTTAATGGTTATTGAAGATACATTCAAATGACCTACGGCCTTCTAAATATGTAGGTACAAATGAAAATGTGACATATAAACTCAAGAACCAGAGGCTTTCTATAAAGGACCTTGTGCACTGATTGTAACAATAATACCTCTCCGTCAGTACATCTTGAAAAAGTTTCCAGGATACAGACCCAGGTCTGAAGGAGAAGCTCTGTCTCTCTGCTTGACTAGTTAGCATCCTCAACAGAACGTATGAGCATCAGGGCTGCAAAAATTCCTTAAGATATTGAGCTTCACAAGTATATAGAGTTCTACCTTCATTAATGGAAATGAGTACCATAAAACCTTCTTTTATTGGGGAAGAGGAAAGGCCAAATATAGTTAGACATGCAAGGCATGGATGCCTACTGAAGGGGTGCCATCTTGTTTTACCTTGATTTTCCCTTCGCAGTGTGGGAAGCCATCCATAGGAGGCAATTCACATTTTTCTTGAGCTCCATTAATGATATCTATGGAGGAAAAAAAAACAAGACAAGAATATCACGAGTAATAAAAGAGGGGGAGTGCAAAAGCTTGCAGCAGGTATAAATCCACACAAGCTGGCTTTGCATTCTGAGAGAAACTGCAAAGTTGACAGTCCTTATAAATCTCCAACAACAATAATAATTAATAACAACTGACATTTATGCAGAGCTTTATGGCTTTCAGAGCACTCTGCATACATTATCTCATTTGAGTCTTATAACTACCTTATGAGTTAGGGAATTGAAGTATTACTGTCCCTGCTTTACAGGTCAGGAAACAGAAGTGAAGACATTTGCTTATAGTCACACAACTACTGAACTTATCAAAAGTAGGATTGCAAAGCAGGCCCTTACAAACTCCAAGACCAGCATTATCTCCACTCTACAACCTGTCTTTGCACTCTGGAGAAAGAGCAAAAAGCCAATAGCCATTTGTGTTTTAACATTTCAGTAAACTTATCTGCCTTAGTTTCCCCATTTGTCAAGTGGGCATAATGATATTTGCAACTCCCTGTTTTATAGGAGTACCAATAGTGTCAAAAGAGAACATATGTTAAAAGCAATAGTATTAACGATCAATTAAAATGTACAGAAATTTATGAAATATTGAACTTTAACAACTGCAACAAGAACTCTGCTTCCAGGTCAGATTGAGGGGGTCACAAAGAAGTGACTGACCAAGGGCAAGGAGTAGAATTGTCCAGGGGTAGTAAGGGTGATAAAGAGAATTGTGAATAAACAGATGAATACTGTATTCTCATGATAAAGAATACACATCACCTCAAAGAAAGTTCAAAAGTATAGGTAACTGAGATCAGATTGAATGACTGTAAGAATTCAACTTGGTTTATTTATTTATTGTTTTGGAGGGGGGAAGGTAGGGCAATTGGGGCTAAGTGACTTGCCCAAGGTCACACAGCTAGTAAGTGTTAAGTGTCTGGGGCCAAATTTGAACTCATGTCCTCTTGACTCCAGGGTCAGTACTTTTTTTACTGCACCACCTAGCTGCCCCTCAACTTGTTTTTTTAACTTGAAGTGCAGATCAAAATGAAATCATTTTGAGTTTATAATGGTTAGCACAGAAGATGAAAGTCTCAGTTCTTTAAAAAAAATACATATATATGTATTTTTTATACATATATATATATATATATGTATATAGCAAGTTGTTGAGCAATGTCTCCTCATAAAATTGAGAAGTGGTAATGTTTAGGGGAGGAAGAAAAAGAATTTATAATCTGGGCTTAAACCAGGAACCAGGATGAGAACAAAGGGAAAAGATCTGTCATGATTTCTAGTGTATATTATCTACTCCATCAATGATGGTAGATTCTAGTATCATAGTTATAAACATGCTATATGAGGAAGTAGTATGATGAAAACTAAGACAAGAGAAATGGCTGGATTATACAAAGTATTCACAGAACAAGGTGTATGCTGGAAGTACTCTCACAATTTGGGGGGTACTGAGGGAACAAATGTAAAGATATCTGAAAGAAGGGAAAATAATGAATAACTAGAAACAATCATGGATATTGCCATACCAAAAAGGATACCAAGAACTACTAACCCATATGCCTTCTTTCTCAACTCTAAAATCATGAGACTTTGCACACATGACACAGGTATTTTTGATTAAAAATATTAAAAGGGGACTGGCAGGGTTTTGTTGTTATTGTTAAACAAAGGCTAGTGTCATATGAAAACCCTACCAACAGGCCCCTTTGGGAAATCAAGTTTAGCAGTTGGGAGGTGGCTATAATATATGTCTTTAGGAACAATGCTTTAGTGGTCTGTTTTCAAATAACTTTATTAGTATTATAGATATTCTTCTTTTTAAAAATCAAATTAACCTAAATTTTATTTATTTTATTGTTGTTACTGTTGTTTTTAACAAAACCAGCTCTTAGTTTTATTTGTTAGTTCAATTGTTGTCTTACTCTCAATTTTATTAAACTCTCCTTTGATTTTCAGGATTTCTAATCTGATGTTTAATTGGGGACTTTTCGTTTGTCTTTTTCCTAGTTTTTTAAAAAAAAATTGCTTGCCCAATTAATGGGTCTGTTCTTTCTCTATTTTATTGATGTAAGCATTTAGTGTTATAGGTAGTAAAGTATGAAAACTTGTATCTTAAAGACAGAGTGTGGAGAAGTGGATAGAGAACCTGACTTCGGAATCAGAATGAACCTGGGATCAAGTATCACTTATAATAGATAGGTCTCAGTATCCCAGGCATCTTCTCTGAGATTATAAATTGAAGAATTTCTTCATTAATAGAGGGGGTCTCCTCACTTAAGAGCTCCCTATAACAATGAAATCATAGGTCTGTACCAAAAGGATAATCCTGGTTAATTTACATCTCTAAATCTTACTGGAAATGTGTTCTCCTCTGTAAAATGAGGAAGTAGGTGTGTCCATGAAAGAGATGGTCTCTGAAGGTCTTTGCCAGCTCTAAATCCTATGATTCTACTTGAAACTCAGATCATGACTGATCTGAGTTTCCCTCATTCTCAAAGAGGGCCAAAATGACAACACTATGTTAGATTCAAGTTACGATGCATCTGACTGTGGCTAATCAGACCAGTATGAGCTTGGAATGCTCCACCACAGGTTGGGCACAAATAGTCCATGTGAACATATCAAGTGGATTCTCTAAATTTACGAATCTCGCATTTCTTTTGAGTTACTTTAATTCTGTTTTGCTCTTAGAGCACAGCACTTTCTCTGATAAGGGCACACCATGCTGGGTGGTCCTGTGTCAGTGTCACACAATCAATTCCAAAGGTCTTAAGAGAAACTTTGAGAGTGTCCTTGTAGTGCTTCTTCTGACCACCATGTGAGTGCGTGCCCTGTATGAATTCTCTAGCTCTCTGCCAGCTCAAAAACCTATGATCCTATGTGAAACCCAGATCATAATGATATAGTAGCACTGAAATCATTATGTCTTCAATGGAAGTTGAGACACTAATTCTTTTGGAAATACCAGGGAACTTTTATCTTACAAATTCACAATTTTTATCTTTTCTCATCAACCCAGCAAATGTCTATTTTTGATAAAATGTCCATATTTCTCAGAAGGACTTTCTAAACATCCCTATTGTTTGCAGTGGGGTAGTCAGTCCCTCGAGAGGCTTCTTCCCCATTTTGTAGATACAACCTTGCCAAGGTCATTCTTTTAGAAATATATGTAAAGGAAAAAATCAACCATATTCAGCCCAGGTAAGGTACATAAAGTTACCTCACAATAATACAGAAGTCATTAAAGGTGTTTAAAACTTCACAGAGAAAAATCAGTACCAAGCAAGCATAAATAATTACTACTGTGATTACTACCATTATCAACACCATCACCATTGTCAGTTTGTCTTCTGATTTTGCAAAAGAAATATAATTAGATTAAAAATATAATTTTTAATTAAGAAAAATCCTTTTTCTTTTCCTCCCATCTGCCCCATTTTGAAAAAGGAAAGAAAAATAAAGCCTTGGTAATAAATAAACAGAGTCACTGCCTTTACAAATCAAACAAAGGCTTTGGGCCCAGAAGAAATCAGACCAAGTATAAAGAATATAAACTGTGGAGAAGAGGTGGTGGTCATGGTTATGAGTACTGGCTGGTGGCAGTGGTAGCTTCTGGTAGTAGTAGCTGCTGTGGATATTGACAGTGATTGTTACTGCTTTAAAGGAAGGCCCTCCCATATTCCTAATACTGTTTTTTGCAGTCTCCAGCATTTTCTACTGTGAAAAAGTATTAATACTAGGTCATGGCTAAGGGCAGGAATAACTACATACAATGGGGTAATCATTAAGTGCATCAGGGACTAGAATGCACACGACTGGCAGGCTAGATCATCTCTGTCCATGCTCTATTTGAATAGTCTGTCATGAAGCCTAGAAGAAACTTATGTTACACAAACCTTGAAGATAGTATGCGGAGATTCTAGGACTAATAATGAATTTCCATTAAAGTCAATTTAAGTTTATAAAGTCATTCATTTCTGGGTAGAAAGGTTCAAATATACAGGCCCAGGATAGTTCAATGATTTGACCAAGGTGACACAAGCCATGACAGAGGCAGGATTTGCACCCAAGTCCTCCAGTTCTGAGATCAAAGCTCCAGGAAAGTCTCATCTGAAACAATGAAGCACAATATTCTTTGATCTTCAGTCTGGATCTTTCTACATGACTATAGCAGTAGCAGGTCTCAGAAAATCCAAAGTTCATGTTATAACATTAATTAGTTCAAGGTTTTCTTACTCCTTAAACAGGCAGTTTTTTGGCTAATTCAATGAGGCTCTCTCTAGAGATTCATTAGTCCTCGATAGATTTTCTGCCATCTGTTTAGTTACATACTCATGAGGTCTGAATGGAAAATGGCCCTCCAAAGGCTCAATTTCAGGCAGGAGAAATCAGTGGGTCTGAGAAAAGGTGAGTCCAGGCTAGAAAAGACATAAATGATGCTCTTTCCGAAAAAAAGCATTCACATAGATGGACAAGAGGTAGTTAAGAGGTCTAACAATGAATGCTTATAGGAGTCACACAGCCTGATACATACTTCAGAGGACAGCTGGGTGCTGGGGGGTTGGCATGTGGTGTGGGGGTGAGTCTACCATATTGCAGACCAGACTCCATTGTTTAAGCTCCTTTCCATGGGAAGGCAGTGTGAAGCAATGAAAAAAATACTGCATTTGGAGTCAGAGGACCTAGGTTGAACTCTGACTTTATTACTTGTGGGATTTTTCTGAAGTCATTCACCCTACTAGGCTCTGGTTTTCTCTTCTATGAAATGTGAAGATTGGATTAGATGATCTCAAAGGTCCCTTCCTGCTCTACCTAACGATCCTATGATATCTCTGAGGTCAAGCAGGAAAGGGGGTATTCAGTCCTGGCCTATGGGACAATAGGAAGAACAGACACATCTTACAATCTTTTCTTGTCCCTTATTTCCTAGTTTCACATTCCGTTCTCTATCCCACCCTCTCTGTATACCAGCTCAAATCCTCCAACTCTTCCTTTTTTCTAGCAAACCTGACCTCCATCATGATTCTTATGGGGATGTTGATAGCTATGTGTCTGGCAGGTGGTAATGGGAATGGAATTTGAAGATCTTCCCTGCCCCTTAACAGACATAGGGGGGAGTTTGAAGACCTCCTGCTTTGAAAGTAAACTCTGTCCCCTAATAGGCTGAATGTAGTCACATGGAGCTTGTGGTGGGAGGAGTTTGCTGATGAGAAGCAGAGCCCACAGAAGCTGGGAGTTGGAGCTAGCAAGTTGGTGGGGGACAAAGCAGCTCAGGCAAGGAGACAGAGAGATTTGTGAGTTGATGTTGTATTGGTTTGTAGAAAGGATAAAGGATGCTGTGGCTCTCACTGTTATTATTACTTTGTATGAAGGAACAGGCTTACTGGTTTGGGAATTAGGTTTTCTGGTGTCAAAATAAATCCCTCAGTTCTATCCTCTATCCAGAGAGTTTGGCATATTTTGCAACTGAACGTCATGTGATACTTATAGTCACAGTCTTTATCGTGATCATGGGTGCTGTTAATATGGCACTGATGCTACAAAGGCAGATATTGGTCAGGTGTGAAAAAGTTGCCTGCAAGTGCCATAGCCGACAATGAGGTGGTCCGAGCAAAGGAAATAGGTACATTTCCTTTTCCCTGAACACGAAAGAGTTCAAGGGGCAATGAAGGAACCATTAATAAACATAGCAGGAACAAAAGATTGCCCAAAATGCACAAAAAAAGAGTCACTGTTGTCAAGAATAAAAGATTTATTACCACTGACACACTGAGCCTCTCTTTTTTTTTTTCCTTTTTGGAGGTGGAAGGCAGGGTCATTGGAGTTAAGTGACTCACTCAAGGTCACACAGCTAGTAAGTGTTAAGTGTCTGAGATCAGATTTGTACTCAGGTCCTCCTAACTCCAGGGCCAGTGGTCTATTCACTGTGCCACTTAGCCATCCCTGAGCCTCTCTTTTTCTACAGTGGGTAGACTAAACTTGGTTTGTGGTTTCTGGGGAGTCACAGCCTTGGAACTTTTAATATTTTGGTGATTTTCAGTACAATTGTTTCCTTTACAATATAACGTATCTTATTTTATTCATTTAAAAATTGTTAGTCTGGAAAGGGGTCCATAGGCTTCACCAGACTGCCAGCAAAGCCCACGACACCAGACAAAAAATGAACAACCCCAGCTTTGGACACATTTTTAGCTTTGGTTTTCTTACTTGCAGATGGAGGTAAGGAATGGAAATGAGGTAGAGCACAGAGTTGAGAGGTGACAGGGACAAATATGGTAAAAGGGATAGTAAGAATAGGAAAAGGCTAATGATAGAAATAGAGGAAAGGTATGGTCACTATATTGCCCTATATACACTATCTGTTGCACTGCTGAACCGGCTAGGTGGTACAGTTCATAAAGCACAGGGACTGGAGTCAGGAAAACCTGAATTCAAATTCATCCTAGACACATAATAACTGTGTGACCTTAGGCAAATCACTTAACCTGTGTCAGTTTTCCCATCTGTAAAATGGGGACAATAATAGTACCTATCTCCAAAGATTGTTGTGAGGATCAAAATCAAATAAGGCAATATTTGTATAGTGCTGAACAAATCTTAAAATTCTATGTGAATGTCAGCTATGCCTACTGTCTTCAATTTACATTCTTTCAATTATGTAGGATAACATATTTAGAGCTGGGAGAGCCCTTTAGAGGCAGCTAAGTAGCATAGCAATTAAAGTTTTGGATCTGGACTCCAGAAAACACACACTGAAATTCAGCCTCAGACACTTAATTGCTATGTGACCCTGGGCAAGTCACTTAACTTCTGTCTGTCCCAGTTTCCTCAACTATAAAATGGTGATAATAACAGCACCTACCTCCCAGGACTGTTGTGAGGATTCCATAAAATAATATTTGTAAAGTGCCTGTGCCTTAGCACAGTGCCTGGCACACAGGAGATCCCTTCCTCTATCCATTCTCACATTTTATATTCACATCACTCTAGGATCAAGAGAGGCAATATTCCCTCATTTTGACAAATCAGGCAAGGGAATTCTCAGTATCCTGGATAGTACTTCAGTCCCAGAGCACTGTTCTGACTATCATCAATCACAACTATTATCTCTGGGGTCCGGTCATACAGAATGGTATAAAGCAGGCTCCCAGCCATTGAGGAGCTTAAAATGTCATTGGGAAGACAAGACCTATACCTCAAAGCTAGAAAGTAGAACATAGCAGAGTCTAGGGGCCCAAAGAGTACTACAGGCAAGAAGGGTTCCATGAACTCAAGAGAAAGTAATAATAGGGGATCAGCATCTATGTATCTCACATGAGGGCCCTTAAGTTATAAGCCTTTGACTTGGAACTCTGAACTCTGAATGAGTCTTAAAAGGGATTGCTACACAGAGAAGTGTGATCATTTGTAGAGAGGATCTGTGTCATAGGAAATGGATTTTAGTTGTAGTGGGAGTGATTTAAATAAGACATAAGGAAGACTTGAAAATGAGCACTTAATATTATACTATAATTTCCTTATGGTGTGGGTAAAGGGGAATAGAACTAATACTCTTGCAGTTGGTTAATCATATTTTATCAGGTTTTAAAATACATAATTATGTTTCATGTGATATGCTTTAACTCACGGCCTATCTGAATCTATGTACTGATGAGCATTTATTAGGGGCTTATTGTGCACAAAGCAAAATTCTGAATGCTGAGGGAAATACAAAATTCAAATAAGATATAGTCTCTATCCTCAAGATGCTATTATAGTCTAGTGGGGAGAATAAGGTACCAACACAAATAACTATAATATGCAATATTCTAGCTTAATGAAACCATCAGAGAGTTACAAAACAAAATGCTATAGGGTATCTGAGGGGAAGGGAAAGAAACAATTTCCAAGTGGGGGCGGGGGAAAGAGAGAGATATAATCCCCTGGAGGGATGATTTTTGAGTGGGGCTTTAAATGATGGGTAGGAAATCATTAAGTGAAACAGGGAGAAGGGACTGCAGGCAAATGAATAATCTGAGGGAAAGCATAGCGGTGTGAGAGTGCAGAATAAGAAGGAGAGACAAAGAAATCCATGTTGGCTGGAGCACAGAATGCATGGAAGAGAGTAGAGGAAATGTGTCTGTTAAGAAAGGTAGGTGGGCAACAGTCTGTGGATAGTCTGGAGTAAACACATGGATTTTACCTAGGAGGCAATAGGAAGCCAGTGAAGATTTCTGATCAGAAGAGTGATTTGACCAGACCTAGAAGACTATTCTGGTAGTGCTAGAAGAGATACATTTAAAAAGAGAGTTCTGTGTAGGTGGGGAAGGCAGGAAAACTTATCCTGAGGCTACTGAAAAACCGTATTGTGATGATAAGGAAAGATGGTACTTGGGTGGCTGCAGTACAAATAAAGAGGAGGGGAATGGAATCAAGAGACCTCACCAAGATATTAACAACCAACTTTGATTAAGTGATCATGAGAGGTTAGGAGCGGGAAGAAATTAATCAAAGATGAAAGCAACGATACAAAGACAGGAGACTAGGTGAATGATGATGCCACAAAAAGAAGCAGGGAATTAAAAAATAGAAGGTATGGTGGGGGAGGAGGGAGAAGCAAAGAGTTTACAGTTGGAGTAATTCCAACTTGAGTATGGTGAAAGTCACATGTAAATATCCTATGGACATTTGGAACTGCAGGTCTTGAACTTAAAAAAAGGGTGTGGGGGGGAGAGGTCAGAACTAGATAAACATTGAGATCAAAGATGAGGGACTAAATTAAGTTTGCTTCAATGAAGAGTTTTAGATGGTTAGACAGGAGTGAGACATGGATAGATCCTTAGACAATACTAACATTAAAATGCTGGGGGGAAGAAGAAGAAAAAGCACCCCACCCCTAAGAAAATTCACAGATTCAACATTAGACAAGGAGGTCTGGACAGTCACACTCAGTGCATTAAAAAAAAAGTGTACTTAATGTGTTTATATCATATGAAATAGTCATCTATTTCCAAAATATATTAAAGCAACGAAAATACACCCTACCTGTAACTAAACAGATTCTGTATGTACTTACAGGTTGTCTACTTCCTTTTATAATCATGTTTTCAAATTGTCCACGTGGAAGAAATACTTATTATGGAGGATGGATGTTCTTTTGGAAAGAGGAAGAAATGAAGCATAAAGAAATAGAAGACAGAACTTTCTGAGTGATTCTTGTCCCTTCAGAATTCAAATTTTTAGAAGGTTCGTTTATTTTTTTAAATGCAGTTTAGCAAAAATGTCAAGCATTTGAAATACTTCTCTTTTGGGGAACTTGCTCCACATAGTACCATTAACATTTCAACCAGTGCTGAATAGTCAGGCATCTGATATGTTAAGGGCTCCCATCTGGTTGTCTAAGTGAACCACAGTTATTTTAAAGAAGAAAACAGCCCAACCTAGAAACCTAAAAAAATGACCATCTGTCAGAACTCAGAAGTCTAAGAGAACTTAGAAGAGTTCCTTATCCTGTTATTTAATGGATTCTAAGACACCAATCCTTATAAGAAGTGGCATCATTCAGTCCATGCAGAGTTGAAACAGGTGCCTATAAATATTTCCTTTCAAAAGGCAAACCTCTCACATGGCTCTGTTTTGTCCACCAGATAAGATAGCTTTTATTTCTGAATGCCATGTAAATTATGTGTGTAGTTACCCTTATCTAAAAACCACAAAAGGGAAATGTATCTATGTGCCTAATACCCCTGTTTTTTTTGGTTTCTACATAATCTGATTCAACTTCACCTCTCTCATGAGAAAAGATATTTGTCCAGATCCTACAGTAGTTTGTCTTATTTAGGAGTTTATGGGAAGGGGTGTGTGTGTGTGTGTGTGTGTGTGTGTGTGTGAGTGAGAGTGTGAGTTAGTGTGAATGTGAGTTTGAGAGTGAGAGAGAGAAATTAGCTAATGTAACTGTAAAGAAGTATATTAATGGGAATGATTATTACTATCATTAGATTTTATATGCTGATGAGTGTCATGTCATTCATTAAGTCAGTTTCACATCAAAATACATAACAAAGGTACAATGCAAATCTTCCTTCAGAGCAATTCAACTTTGATATAATTATGAAATGCCTCCACCATAGGTTTACAGGGGTGGAGAACCTGAGGCCCTAAGGCCACATGTGGCCTTCTGGCGCGACCTTTGGACACAGTCCAAGTTTTACAGAACAAATCCTTTGATTAAGGGGATTTGTTCTGTGAAGTTAAGTAAAGGGCCATGTGTGGCCTCGAGGTTGCAGGTTCCCCACCCCTATGACTTTGATATAATTATGAAATGACTCTACTATAGGTTATGAAGTAACTTCCCTACAGGTTAGGAAACCATCTAGGGTCATATTTCTGGTCCCACTGCCTGGCAGAAGCAGTCATTTTCTGATGCAAGTAAAGGTCAAGCAAAAACAAACAAAAATAAAAGCCCACCAAAAACACTACCACCAAGGTGATGAGAGTACTGGAAACTATTCTATATAAACACCAGTGAAGAAGGAAGGAGGCTTGCCCTTAAGAAGAGAACTTAAGAGCAAAAATAATCCTGTGTCTCGACACATTTGAAGGCCTGACTTTTCTCTAACTGTACGGTTCCAAGAAGACAGAAGTAGAAAAAAAAAATGGGTAAAAGTAATAGGCAGATATTGCTTCTATATCTGTATCAGATTTCAGCTGCTCCTCTATAGAGCAAAGATTCTTAACCTGGAGCCAGTGAACTTCAAAAAAAATTTTGGGGGGTAACTATTTAAATATAATTGGTTTCCTTTGGCATTTTGTTTTATTTTATCCATTTAAAAACATTATTCTAAGAAGAGTTTCACAGATTTTACCAGACTGCCAAAGGGGTTCATCACAAACAAAAAGTTAAGAGCCCCTAATATAGAGCATATTATGTTCATGCTTGAAATGTGTATGTGGATAATCAGTCAGCTGATAAACATTTATGTCAAACCTACTGCGTGCCAGGCCCTGTGCTAATAAGCACTGGGGGCAAAAAGAGAAAGATCTAGCCCCTGCTTTCAGAAAATTTTAATGGCTAAAACAACAATTATGCACAAATAAGATATATACAGGGGGAGTAGTCTGAATTAAATACCAAAATAACTTTTCTTACTGGAATTTCAAGGGACAAACACACAGACTCAGAAGAGAGCAGACCTGGTGTTATACTTGGCCTCACCTGGCTCCCCTGATCCTTTCCCCTCCCCCCCATTTTGCCCTAACCAGCCATTTTCTTCCTGTTTCATCAAGGAAGTTGGCTGCAGGGTGCCCCCCCCCCCAAGGTTTCCCTGTGCACCA
>CM053596.1:214317071-214358873 GCA_028646575.1 Pseudocheirus occidentalis
GTCTTAACGAATTAGTAACATCAAATGTGTAATTGTCCCTTCACATTTCCATACGTAGTATCTGGACCACTTGAAATTCTGGACTAAAAATGCATAACGTTCCTTAGTATCCATAATTTCAGTTACTGGCACATAAATAAAGGGTGATATGCAAAAAGCATACATTTAACACTGATGCAACAAGGTATACATTGTGTAATAATGCACAGCTAGGTGCACTGTTTTTGTGCCACTGACTGATCAAAAACTTCTAATGGTTTCCTGTTCCCTAATGGATAAAATTCAAACACCTCTGCCTGGCATTCAAGGTCCTTTGCAATTTGGCTTCCCTTACACATCCTACTACTTCCCAACACAAAGTCTCCACTTTAGATGGGCAGTATGCTTTTTCAATTGTCATTTTTCCCTTTCCCCCCTGCCACCTTCCCCCTCAAAAAGGCCATTTCCATTTTGAGTTCTGGGATCTATGGTTTCTGAAGGACATTAAAAACCTGGTGTGTTCGGAGAAGAGCAACCAGGATGGTAAGTGCACTGAATTCATAAGAGAGGAAGACTGATTGAAAGAAATGGGCATATTTTGCCTGGAGAAAAGAATGAATGAGGGGACAGCTATATGCAATGATCTGAAAGGCAGTCATGGAGGAGGGATTAGATATGACGTCAGAGGGCAGAACCAGGAGAAACAGATGAAAGCTGTCAAGAGGCAAATGTAGGCTTGATGTCAGAAAAAACAGTTCTCAATCATGAGAACTGTTCCCCCTCCTACGAGGTATTTAAGAAGTAGCTGTACAACAAATTATCATGCATATTAATTAAAATGGGAGCTCATTTGGTATTTAGGTTGAACTAAATGACAGCTGTAAGTCCTTTCCAATCCTCAAAATTGGTGATTTTGTCATTTATGCACATTGCTCTCTCTACCTAAAATGCCCTCTCCTCTCCTTTCTTAAATACTGATGTACTATATACTCTTTATGGCCCAGCTCAAAGCTCCCCCAGGAAGACCATCCTGACTGTTCCAGTCCACATTGATCTTTTCCTTCTCCTGAACTTCTATAATATTTGTAACACCCAATAAACACTTGTTAAATTATCATGAATTAGGAGGCAGAAGGAGAAACAGTCTTGAGTGGCAAGGGGATAGATAGCTCAGTGGCCTCTTCCTTACAACTAAAAGCTTCATCATGATGTCATCTGCAATCCTTGTGAGCTCCCTAAAAATAACATGCTAGAGGTTTTCCACAGCACATGAAAAAGAAAGGCCTGACCACCACTTCAATGATAATTAGAAACAAATTCATGAATAGAGCCATTGGATGAACTCTCAACAAAAGGCTGACTATAATAGTAATGAAATTTGAAGATCCCTTTGTATTGCTAAGCTAAGAGGTACTTAGTACCTAGTTTCAAATTAAGCCTCTGTTAAAGAAACAGAAGGTATGAACCCCTGTTGCTGGTATAACAGGAAGGGACTGAACAGGAAAACCCTGTTGCTGATGTGACAGGAGGGGCTGAATAGGGAAGAGCAATACTGTATATAAGGAAAAACCCCAGCTGGGAAAGTCAGAATTTCATAGGAACTTGTGGTGGGGGAGCTTCTTCTGAGGGCCAGCCAGAGCTACCAGAGGAAGCATGATTGTGGTGTCAGTACTTTGTTTGTGGCTTTGTTAAGTCTTGACTTCCCAGGAATAGAGACTGTGAAGGATTTAAGGTGGACTGGACACGGTGAGCTTGAGCATGGAACAGGAAGTATGTGGAGAGCTGGATGAAGAGCTGGATGCTGTCTGCCTTTGAACCCAGGTAGGAGCTGGGACCATGGAAGGGAATTCAGGGAAGCTGAGAGCCAGCCTCGAGTTAAGCTAAAAGAAGACTTTACTTGGATACTGTGTACTGACTGAGAAGATTATGATTTACTGTGACCTAGGGGTGAAGAACTTTGACTTTTGTACTCTGTGACTGAATTAAGGATTTTGTGATTGACTAAATGAATTTACTTTGTTTATAACTGGAAACTAATCTCCAATTGAGACTATCTCAGGGGTGGAGTACTTTGACTTTTGTATTTTGTGTCCCTTATGGAGGCAAGCCTCCTTACTAAGTAACTGAGTTACTAAGTGATTCACTTTGTTCAAAACTACGTGACCACTGTGGTAAAAACTACATGGCCATTTGTGATAAGTTGAGTTGTGACATGATGAATGCTATATTTTGATTTTCTGTGATAAGTTATAACACTGTGAATGTTCTGCCTTGATTTACTGTGAATTTTTTGCTCTGATTTGTTCCTGAATAAATAGTTTGCTATACTATATAACTAAGCAGAAGCTTGAAAGCTGTTCTCGGCAGCATTCTTCTGGAAAGCTGCTTATGCATGGCTTTACGCTGACTTACCTTGGTTTCTCTGAGAAGAAATTGTAAATCTCGTCCACTGAGGATTCCATGATTCTTCACATAGCTGGGCATGTGGTTAGTGCTGGAGCCATAGACAGTTGCATGTACTTCCATGTATGTGTGAATGATATCCAAGTACTCCTTCTTATTCTAGAGAACACAAATACACATTATATGTTACTTTAGTTTTACAACCTATTAATATGGGTCATAATTTACTATAAAGGGAAAGAAAAACAACCTTATCTTAGAAGATCCAGAGACTGTGGAACTCACTGCTTTTTTATAAATAATGATGATAATAATAAAATCTAAGACTCAGAGTATTTTAAGGTTTGCAAAAAACCTTTACAGTATAATCCAAGTCCTAAGTTTTATTTTTTTCTTTTAAAAATTCTGGCTTGGGTATCGAGTGGCAAAAGAGCCATATAGCAATACAGTTTTGCAAAGGAAAAAAAATGTTATGCAGTAGCAGCAGTAACAACTTGCTACTGAATACCAAATGAATAGCTTACGGCAAGTTGTTTTGAAGTAATATCCTGGTTTTGTGATTACCAAGAACTCAACACATCAGTTTTGGCTCATCTTCATTGTGGGGGAGGAAGTTTGGGGAAGAGAAAGGAAAGCCCTGAAAATTCACTCTGCCTGGAATAGACATTTGGAAATGCCAAGGAGTCCCTGTGGAAAGCAAGCTCCCAATCCTTGCCAATCTATCCTTTGATGAATGACTCCGTTCCTCTCGTCAAAAAAGAGAGCCTGCCTATTTCTGAGCTTAAGGAGACCTAGTGGTCCTGTGTAATACTTATTTATTAACCAAGGTAAGGTAGAGATAAATACAGCACTCAAGACAGGAAAAAAGGGAAAAATTAAACAAGCATATTTCTTAAATGTTGTACCCTGTTATATAAAGTTACAGAAGCAATTGACATATGTACATATTATGTGTGTATATCTACATATACACATATACTATATATAATATATACTCAATACAAAAATATGCCTAAAATACATAAAATATGTATGTATGTTTATACATATATAGTATATATGTGTGTGTGTATACCTCATATGTTTATAGACAATTATATAAGTCAAAATTTTTCATGGATGGGACTTTATACAGTTTTCATGTTTGCTTGGTATTTGCCAAATCTACTGCTTAAGCTTGATTTTCTTCATTTTATAAAGGTGCAAGCTTTAAAATGGTTTGCTAGTCTATAAAAAAGGGAAGGTGAATTTTTTTTCTGAGCCTGGTCCCCAAGCCCTTGGGTCAAAAATAATAATAGCAGGTTTTGTGAGAGGAAAGGGCAAAGGCTGTAGGAGCTTTCAAGATCAGTATTGTGAACACCTCTATTGGACCGAGAGCTCCTCAAAGGCATGAATCCTCTTTTGGCATCCAAAGTACTTGCTCAATGCCTAGTACATAGTAGGTACTTAATGAATTGTTAAAGGACATCAAAACCCCAAACAAGAAGAGGAAAAATGTGATTCTTTCTCTAGAGAAGGCAGCTAAGAGTCAAAGGGAAGCCAGTTGGACTCTCAAGATCCCGTATCATCCCAAGTCCCGGAACAGACATCAGTTCCAAATGAAAGTGAGAAAACAAATCCCCAGACACTCAGGTGTTGAAAGGCAATATGTGCAGAGTGTGGATCTGTCCATAGATTATATTTGTCCCAAACTCTCCATCCTAACCACTCACAAACCCAAAATAACCCAAAGCAGTCCCGGAGTCTATTCATAGCCATGTGACTGGACAGCTGAGAGTCACTTTCACACTCTTGAATGTTCTTCCCACAACTCCACCTACTCCATTGTGTTTTATAGAATCAAAATTTAGTTCTATGCTCTTAAGGAAACTGAAGTCTCGATCTCCCGTGGTTGCAAGTCTAGGTAATGGCAGAATGAGTACTAGCTGTCTCATCTCTTTGCTTCCAGTCCCAATGCCCTATTATATTAATGTATCTTTGTGATAGGGTATGGGGCCTTGACTTTGCCTCTGAACTTGCTGACACAGCCATAAGACCCAGTCTTTGTCTTGATGCTTCCCATACTGGAGCCCACCCCAGATATTCAATAATCCTTTTAACTCTCCTTTCTTGGTGGCCCTACCACTTAACTCCTTTCATTGCCAACACCTGGCCCATCCCAGGCTACTTGTCACTCCTTAATCCCATCCAGATCTTTCCATAGTCCTTTTCTGTGTAAAAGTACCAAATTTTACCACCATTAAATTGAAGAGTCACTTAGAATCTCACCAGCTTCTATTGGTGTCACAATAAAATTGCTACTTTAACTGGAAGGCTTGAGTGGTTGAATGTCAAGGCAACCCCACCCCCACCCCATCCTTGCATTTCAGGGTTCCCAACACCCTAAACCACAACATACAGACAGCCAAGTTGCACAATGGATAGAACACTAGACTTGAGTAGGAAAGCCCTGAGTTCAAATACAGCTTCATTCATACATTTCTTAGCTGTGTGATTCCCAGGCCAAGCCACTTAACCCCTTTCAGCTTCAGTTTCCTTGTCTATAAAATGTGGATCGTAATAACACTTATCACCCTGGGTTGTTCTGAGGATCAGACAAATGCAAAATGCATACCTAAGCATGATATAAATAAATGCTAGCTATTATCATTATTTTCAGATAGGAAAATCACATATGAACATTAGCTTCTGATAGAAAAAATGGTAATTTAACACGTCTCAAAAGTACTACAGGATAGAAAAACGAAATGTAATTCATTCTCAGTCATGTCATGTTCTATAAACAGTGACCATGATTATGTAAAGGAAAACAGTGTTGGAAGACATGAGAACTTAGACCAATGCAAGTGACCAATTTCAACTCCAGAGGACTGATTCTGAAATCTCCCTTCCCTCTTCTCCACAGAGGCTACAAATGAGGAATAAAACATATGCTGTCAAATATGATGAACATGTTGATTTGTTTTGCTTAAATCTGTTTCTTTGTTATAAGAGGATTCTGTTAGTGGGGTGGTATTAGGAAAAGACAGTCTTTTAAAAAGGCATCAATACAATATTTTAAAAATAGAGCTGCAGTTTTAGTTACGGAGAACCAGGGAGAAATTAGGGCTATATATAATTCCATTAATTTATATAAATTTATGGCAAATTCATATTGAATAGAAGTAACATTTAAAACCTCAGTTTTATTTATATACAAACCCCTCCTAGTCCCCAGAAATACTGAATAACAAAGCTTCCACTAACAGCTCAGAGGACTAATGGCTTAAAAAAGCCTCCCAGATTGTCTTGGCATTTCAATAGTCAGTGTAGTTTAAAGAGGCAGTTCTTCTTCCTCGAGAGCTGGCTGTGTGCAGTTAATCTTTACATTAATGTGGTGCTGCTGATTTGGTTTCCCAGGTTACATTGCACTTCCCCTCTTCAGCCCTGACTCCCATTAGTAAGGCCAAAGCTTAAGGTTTTATACTGGATGATAACTTCAATTTTCCATTATAATACCTTTCCTCTTTGGCATGAGGAAGGGAGAGGAAGGAGGGATGGTGGACTGGGTAGGTGGAGCTGGCCAGTGGGTTGGAGGCTTTGGCAGTGGTTCTCTCCACCTATTCCTGAAAGCCACCTTCCAGGGCCACGCCTTCTGCTAATTGCTCTTCAAGTGGATATTTTTACAATGAAATTCCAGAATATTCTCTAGTCCAAGAGGCAGAGAGTTAGCACTGAAAAGTGAAACAGCATTGGGCTAGGAGTTAGGACGCTAGTTTTCTAGATCAGATTGCCACTAAATCTCTGGGTTATGCCAATGACTCTCTTGCCACTTTTTGAATCTTTAGCTTAGCATGGTGACTGGCACAAAGTAGGCACTTAATTTATTGATGGACTGATCATTATCCCTCTGAGCCTCAGTTTCACGTGGGCTGCTAACTCCTTCTAGATCTACAAAGCTATCATCTGAGCTACCCAGACCTCCCTTCCTCCCTCTCCAGCTTGTTCTCAAAGTGAAGCCAAGGGGCTCTTTCACTGAGGATTAGAGAAAAACATGTACTGACAAAATAGAGGAAACATAAAATTCAAAATGGGGGTGGGGGTGGGGGAGGGAGAGAAAAAAGCAGGATTTTCCTGGATGCCAAGAAAGTTTTTTGTTCCCAGATTAATATCAAATATTTTTTAAAACAATTAATCAAAACTATTAAAATGTAAAGCAAGGAAAGCAGGAAAGGTACATTCCCAGATTTAAACAAATAAGCTGAAAGAAAAGGTGAGAACTTGGTGCAGAACACTCAGCCTAGGCGGCTTCATTCTTTCTTTAGCAGTTTATGATTATAGCTTGAGGCAAGTACATTTGCAACACTGGTAGTAAGATATTTAGTGCTGGAACTGAGAGCTTTAGGAAAACAACATAATATGAAATATCAGTGGGGTGAGGATAAGGGGAAGGGAAGTGGTAGAATGTAAAATGAATAGCTCTTTTCTCTTTTCTTCATTCACTTGAGCTTTTTATATTTTACATTAAGAATTTCATTTTTGAGTGCTACTTTTATATGCATTTAGTGACCTTTTGAAAACATTCAGTTTCTTAATCTGCTTTTATTATACATCTCACTAGATTCAGAGTCAGAGGACCTGAATTTGAGTCTTAGTTCTGCTAATTATTATTTGGAATGAACTTGGGACAAGTTATTTCTCTGAGCCTCAGTTTCTACCCCTGTAAAATTGGGAATTGTACTAGATAATCTGTTGAGATTTCTTCCAACTCTAAATCCTGTGAGCCTATGATCTCTGTTTGTACATATAAACATATTTTAATGTGTAAAGGGAGTGCTCTATTGCTAGGATCTATTCGGGGACCACAATGAACCATGTCTGTATCACCTGGTCTCCCCCATGGCTATAAGAATTCTCTATGCATGTAAACTTCACAGCATTGAATACTTTATCATAATCTGATGGTATTCAAGTTCCCCCTAATAGATATAGGTCCTGGGATGTCATCCTTCACGCATTTGTGAAGGACTGTCAGATGGAGAAGGGAGCTGATGTACTCTGGATGATTCAAGAGCGTATCCTGAAGCTAGAAAGGATGGTGGGGATGTGTCTAGTTCAGTCTTCTCAGTTTATAGACAAGGAAACTGGGATCTGGAGAGGTGATACTGTTGGACAAGGGGGCAGGGTTGGGTAGCAGCAGGGCCACAATTAGAATTTATGTGTTCTGACTAACAGACAAGTACTCTAATATACTAGTATTTCTCAAACTACTCTGTTGGTGTCCTCTTTGGTGGTCCTTAGGATGTGAAAAGGTATTCCATGAGGAATCTTTAATACTAGAGGGTTTTTTTCTTCTTCTAATGTTTTAATGAAATTGCATATAAAAAGGGGGAAGGAAGAGGAGGGAAGAAGCATTTATGAAGTGCCTACTATGTGTTAGGCACTATGCTAAGCACTTTTTACAAAGATTATTTCATTTGATTCTCATAATGCTCCTATAAGGTAGATGCTATTATTATAATACCCATTTTACAGATGAGAAAACTGAGGCAAACAGGGTTGGATGTCACAAAGCTAGAAAGTATTTGGGGTCAGATATAAACTCAGATCTTCCTAATTCCAGGACTACCACTATAGCCACTGCATCATCATCTGCCTTTCAGAAACACATTAAGGATAAGATTTTAAAACTATGAAAAACGGGTTCAATTTTGTGTTCTAAAATGCCCTCTTCATAACCTGGCAGTATTCTGTATCCACAGAATCTGGGACCAACACTTACATTTACATTGTAAAGCTCCCAGTTTACACCGTATATATTTTGTATTTACAGTTATTTGCATGTTGTCTGTCTCATTTTAATGAGAGATCCTCTAGGGTAAGGGTTATAGGTTTGTTTTATTTTGTCTCTGTAGAGTTTAGTACAGGGCCTGGCATGTCCTAAGTGCCTAACAAATGTTTGTTGACTAAATGTTCTACAGTCAAACAACAAGAGGGTGTGACCAAATCCTGGCCTGGTTTGCCAGAAGACTATGATACAGTACAAGAAAAGAAAAGAGCACACCTATCAGTCCTGCAAAATGAGGTTTAAGTATCAACCTCCTGGAAGAGTATAGCAGAAGTTACTGTCACCATTTAAATTTGTTTCTTTCAAATTTGTGGTTATGAATTTTCCCTTGTTCAGTGTTTCTTTTAGTAAAGGAAATAAATATCTGTCCCATACCTGATTCATACTGTACAAATATCTATTTCCTGCTCTCTGGAGATCCTCCACAAAAGCAAAACCCTAGGCTTTAAACCTAAGTTAGGTTTTCCCCAGGAGTCGAAGATCTAATGAATCAGAGCAAGGGAAAGGGAGGCCTGGTTCCTTTCCTTAGAAGCCAGGCTCCCCAGTGATTTTCTCCAGACTAGATCATTAACAGGGATGCAGAGCAGAGGGCTCCCTTAGGGGAGAAGCTGGGGGAGAGAGGGAGGGTGAGCACCCCAGTCCCTGGGGCCCCAAAGTATTTTTGTTGTTGGATATGTGAAGAACTTCAGAGGTTAGACGAATGCCACCCAGTATTATTCAAGAGAAAACTGGTTCCATCCACTTGCCTTCAATGCCATAGTAACCACCCTGTCAGAGTATGACAAGCTAACACAACAATTACTCACATTTAGATAATATTCAAAGGATGATGCTGGACGGTAGTTAGTACAAAGCACCATTATCAAAATATTAAAATTAAGTAAACTTAAGTCAAAGAGGTTAAGTGACTTAAAACTGAAATGAAGTGCCCCTATAGAAGCAAACAAGGTTTATTTGTTGTTGTTTAGTCATTTTTAAGCTCCATCTGACCCTCTGTGACCCTTTTTGGGGTTTTCTTGGCAAAGATAGTGGAGTGGTTTGCCATTTCCCAATTCTTCAGTTCAGTTTTTACAGATGAGGAAACTGAGGCAAACAGGATTAAGTGACTTGCCCAGGATCACCTAGTCAGTAAAGCCTCTGAGGTCACATTTGAACTTAGGTCTTCCTGACTCTAGGTCCAGCACTCCATACACTGCACCACCTAGGGGCCTAAATATGGGGCATACTCTTGGCTAAATTGATATGTGTGCACTTATAGAGTCTACTGAAAAATTCACATACCTTCTCTAGACCTCTCAGTTCTCTCCAATTGAAAAGATTGGACCACATGACCCCTAAAGTCTCTTCCATCACTAATATTCTGTGATCTTAAGTACCTCTCTCTGTGCCACTGTTTGGTTGTCCTAGCAGCAAACTTTTCTCATTAGGTTTCATTCCTATGATTCATTCCTATGATACATTCCTAGGAAAGGAATATTGAAATACTGAGAAAAAAAAATCCTACCTGTTAAATAATATTTGGAAGCAACGGGTTCTGGAGAGTGACTTTTCAAGAAAATGTATTGATTCTGCAGAATCATGGTTTGTAAGATTTGGGGTGGGATGATCTCTAGGACTGTGATGGGTCAAAAGTAGAAACCAAACTGAGTTGGGATACAGCTCTGAAGGCCTCAACTGGTACCTTTCATTCAAAAGAGAAAAAGGAAAAATAACTCTGTCTTGGACTTCCCCAAGGTTAGCATCTGACTACCATTACCAACAAGCAAAAGCCTTCTGCATCTAGCTTCCACATTTGGATCACTTAACTTTGGAGCTCTCACAAGTAAGAGAAAAAAAGAAAACCTGGGAGATTAATTTTAATTTATAAAAACATAACCTAGTATACCACACTGCTACCAAGAAAACAGTTGCCACTATCGGCCTGACCCTAAAATCATCCTAACTGTGTACAATTGACTGTACAAAATGTATAAAACTAATTTTTTGAAATAACAGCATTTGGGGTTATTTTCTTTGGAACCCAAATAAAACCTATCTCTTTAAGAGTCACAGGGCAATCAACAAAATGTGGGAAGGTCATACAACACAGCCTCCAATGGTGCCCCAGGCCATTACTGAAAATTCCCTGCAAGAGGATTACAGATTTGCAGTATGATACATAATTGAATATGCCAGGAAGCTTTCATTATAATCATGATTATGCTTGTGGTAAGCAGCAATGCTTCAAAATGACTGAAGAGTTTTTGAAGATCTTTACATTAGGTGCCTCTTTCCAACATTCAGCAATAACTGTTCTGTCTCTCAGAATGGATGGAGGAGATGGAAAACATGTTGCCAGCATATGTTTTATTATGCAGGGAGATAGGGGACAGGCAAATTTGTCTCTGCCTGCAAACAGCCATTCTCCCGGCGCCTGGCACACAGGCCTAGACTAAAAGAGCAGTCTCCTAGTCAAAAGGTAAAAAACAAAGCCGAAGCCAGCTGCTAGAGAGTTTTCCTGACCAGAGTGAATCACCTCAGGCAACTCTGACAAAATCCCAGAGAGCTCCCTCCTCCTACGTTAACACTGCATGAAAAAAAGTATGCATCAAACACCAGATTTGATCCAGAGAGATGGAGAAGGGATTAGCCTAGAGGGAAGAGCCAAAGACAAATAAGATGCATCCACAATTAAAGCATCCACAAGAAAGAGCTGCCTAAACCCAGGGCTGGAAACTTAAGACTTGAAGTATATCTGAAGAGAATGGACTTTTTCTTCAAGAGATCTTTTTAATTGGTGATTCCACAAAAGGTCTGGTAAAGGAAGGCCCTTTTTGAAATCTATGTTTGGAGGCTTAGAATGAAAATATATCACTGACTTCAAGAGGAGAATAGCAGTACAGCAGGAAAACAAAGGCTGCCTGGGAGAAAAGAGTCCTCCTCATGTAACTAACTGGCTCCATCACTTTGTATGGGCCTCAACTTTCTCAGCTTGAAAACAAGAAGAATTGTTTCAGTCTGGGAAATAACTAAGTAAAATGGGGTCCCACAGGGGCTTTAATTTGGGAGATGACTAAACAAACTGAACAATGTAACAGAATAGTATTGTGCCATAAGAACCGATGCTCAGAAAGAACTCAGAGTGGCATCAGAAGACTTAGATGAGCTGATAGGAATGAAGCTGATATTCATTCGTATGAATGAATAAATGAAGCTGATTTAAGCTTCAAAGTGCTCTATTCATATTATCTCATCTGATCCGCAGAGCAACCTTGGGACGTAGATGTCATTATTATCCACATTTTATGGTGGAAGAAACTGACTGGTCTAGGGTCATGCAGCTAATAAATGTTTGAGGTTACATTTGAACCCAGGACTTCCTGATTCACAGGTGAAGCACCCTGTCTACATCCACTGAGCCACTTAGATTTCTGAAGAATTAAGTAAGCAGAACCAGGGAAATAATATACTCAGTGATAACAAAAAGATGACTGGTAAGATCCTGTGCCTATATGGCCTCAATCTTTTTGTGTGGAAAAATAGTGACCCATTTTCATTGGTAGATCTTTTTCTTAAATCATTATTTGGTTTTTACGTTTATTTCTATCTCAAAAGGCCCACTACAAATTTTAAACCAATACGTCCAAATACTGTACAGAAAAATTGAAAAATATTTTTTAAATCCTAATTAACTTCCTATTTGTTTACATCTTATAAGAACATATCTAATGTTTTGCCATACAGTATATAAATGTATTACCCAACTACATTGGGAAAAATTATCCATCACAATGCTTCACATTTTGCTATCTGTTCCTTGAACAATCACAAAGATAAGCTTAATTATTGACAGTACAGCATCCAAAGTGTGTTTCATATACTGAGTGGCACAAAATGCTGGGCCTGGAGTTCCAATCCTGCTGTACATAGTCATGTGACCTTACTAGCATGTGATCTCCTCACCTCTAAAATGGAGATAATAGTAGCACCAACCTCCAAGTATTACTGTGAGCATACAAAGATATATTTGTAAAGCATGTTGCAAATCTTAAAGAGCAATATAAATGCTAGCAATTACATACAAGAACTTGGGGCTCTATAAACTGTTTAATATTCATCTACTAATGATGCAATTGATCTCATTTTAATAAAATAATTCAAAGATCTGTAATTTTGCTCTAATGGTAAAACAAGAATGTCTTTGGGCAAGTTGCTTAACCTTGAGCCTGTTTTCCAAGACTGTCAAATGAGAAGTAAAATATTTTCACTATCTCAGCATCATTATGGAGATCAGAAAAGAAAATGGAAGTCTCCAGAAGTATAAAGTAATTTCCAAATAAAAGGGTTTATTAAGTAACAGATTCAAATTCAAGAGAAATTAACATGGATCTGAATTTGCTCCAATATAGTAGGAATATAGAACAGTGATAAATCAACAACACTTCCAATCAGAGATCATGTGGACCAAATCCTTACAGAAGAGAAATCTAAAGTCCAGCAACATGTAATGATATGCATAAGGTCATCTGGCTCATTAATGGGTGCAGAACCAGGACTAGAACACACAACCCCTGACTCCAAATCAAGTGTCCTTTCCTTAAACTGCTCCTATTTAAAGTAATGCAAATTTACAGTAAAGTAATAAAATTTATTACTGAATGTTTTCATTGCTCCATGGGCAGAAGGAGCTGTTTGTGGTTCTGTGCCTCCTGGTGCATGCTTCCTCGACTTATTGTTGTCCACTTCACATTTTAAGCCTCTCAAGTGCAAAGACTACATCTGTTTCATTTGCTTTCCAAGGCACACAGCCCAGTGTCACATGCACTAATAAATACGATGTGATGATAGATGCGTTCAGTTTGCACTAATGTACATGATCTCTCCCCTCAGAATAACAAATATCAACATATCATTTTTGTAATGTTGTGGACCACACTCAGGAGAAAGGACAATGGATAAGCCAGGATATTAAAACAACAATGACAATATAAGGAAAACACAGGATTTTTCATCTTTGCCTATATTCTCTGTCAAAATAAAACATACTTGTTAAAAGTCTCATTCACGAGCTTTCTATAATCTTATACAGAACAAGAAAGTTCAAATTTTCAACTGGGAATCTGATTTTAGATTGAAAATTTAAGTGAGTTACATAGTGAAGGGCTAGTTTTAAAAGAGCTCCCCTCCCCCCATGACTGGTCCTCTTGAAATTTCTTCACACCACCTTATTGCCTTTGGGAAACATGCAGAGAGTAAAAACTGGGGCACTTGGTTTAATTAGAGCATATTCAGAACTTTAAAATGCTACAAGTAAATTTATTTGCTAAATAAAAGCAGCTAAAATACCTAATTTAGAAGTGGCAATTTGAAAACAAGAAAAACTAAACCTATGAAAAAACTGCAGCTAAATCCCCAGGGCTACCCATTCTTTTCAGCAATTCCCTCTTCATATCTTCCCTCAAGCAGCAATTTCCAACCAACCCAGACTTTTTACTGAGATATGAAAACTTATATTTTGAGATCTCAAGAACTCTACTAGCAGAGTGAACGAAGACCATCATCAGAAAACCTCTAGGTCTAGACAGAGTTCTTTCAGACATGCTAAACAGCCCTCCATTCAGGTAAGATCCAGATTTTAGCCTTGCTCACTTTCCTCTGTTGTCTCCCAATTGTTCAATGGGCAAAGCACAAACTCCTCTCAGCGTTTGTCTTAATCTAACTTGCTTTCTAAGCACTTCAAACTGTATTCCTTTTTTCCAGTCGGCCTTGTTTCTCTGCGTCCTAAACACACACACATAGATTCCTGGGACATCCACACTTACTTTTCCCTGGCTTTGCTCCTTACTTTTCTACTTTCTAGCGTCCTTGGCCTTCTCCAGCTGCCTTTCATGTGAAGCTTTCTCCCATTAGAAGCTAAGTCCTTAGAGAGTAAGAATTATCAGTTCTTTGGTTTGTATTTAAATTCCAAACACTTAGCACAGTACCTGGCACATAATAAGAATAGAAATGCATATTGATTGATTGATTGATTAAAAATGCTTTATCTATTTCTGAACTCTTGTGTCTATGCTTTTGGTTATGATTCTGTCCCTATTCTTGGCTCCAATTGGATTAATCTTCCAATTCCATTTCTTCCATGAAGCTTTTCTCAACTATATCTGCTCCCAGGGATATCGTTTCCCTTTCAATCTCTGCAGTAATTACAGTCTGGACTAAATTGTCATTTTATCAAATGCTGTCTTCTAGTTATATAATATTCACATGTACTTTTGACTTGTCTCACCAACTAGATGCTAAGTTCTCATAGAGCACAGCCCACCAGACTTTGTATAAACCATATAGCTATACAGCATATAGCAGATGTTTAAGAAATACTTGATGAATTAATGACAGACCCACCTTACTTCAGCATATTAAAAACATTAGTTAAAGAAGTGAAAACCTTGGGGTGGCTAGGTGGTGCAGTGAACAGAACATCAGCCCTGGAGACAGGAAGAACTGAGTTCAAATCAGACCTCAGACACTTAATACTAGCCATGTGACCTTGGGCAAGTCACTTAACCCCAACTGCCCTGCCTTCCCCCCTCCAAAAAAGAAAAAAAAAAGTGAAAACCTCTAAATAGAGTTGAAACCCAATGAGGAATTCAAACATTCATATATCTTGAAAAAACTAAAATAAACAATATCCTGCCTCTGGGGACAGAAGTTGTTGACTAATCTTCCTCATTAAGGGTTTACACATAAGTAACCCAATTTATCTCAAGGGATCCTGTGGAGAATCTTCCAATTTAGCAAATGACCACTCTCTAAAAATCCCTGTTTTTAAAGTGAGTTTTCACTGATAGGGACTTCTTTCTTAGAGCAGGGCCCAAACTTTGCAGCTCCAGCTCAGCCTTCCTGATCATCTTGACAACTTGTGTTTTTCTAATGCTTTCAATTTTACAAACTAATCCCTTTCTTTGCAATGACCCTGCAAGGTAGTTGATGCAAGTATGAATATCTTTGGAAATTAAGGCTCAGACAGGTTAAAAGAGAGTCACAACATTACATGTAGAAGGCTGGATTTCAACACAATTCCGTCCCGATGCCAAGGTACTTACAGAGCATTGCAAATGGAGCATTTGCTCTTGATGAATGACAAGGCTGTCCGTGGCAAACAGAAAAGTGATTTCATTTCTTTCATCTCCATGGATGAGCAAGGTGGCAGAGAGGTGAATTTACTGTCCTTACTGAAAAGATGACATTAAGACGACATCTGTGCTGTTCACAGAAAGTTCCTTATTTAGGAACCATCATACTATGAAAGGGAAGTGAAGACACACCCTCCACCCCTGCACTGTGTGTAAAAAGAGGACCTAAGGCACAAGGGAAAAGAGCTCACAGCACTTTCCAGAGAAAATGTTGCTCTGCCCTTGACTGGGTTTCTGGACCTTGGCTTCTGAGTTTAGTTTCTCTCCACCGAAACATTAACATATCTGCCTAGACAAAAAACATGTGTGATCCAAATTTATCACAGAGCAACCTATGATAATCTGCAATTCTTCTGATCTAAAATTTATTCAGGTCATCTTCACACACCATTAATTCAGTTAGCCACAAAGCCATTAGATAACATATGTGCATGACTGTGGGCCAGTTTGTTTCCAGGAAAGAAATTAATCACCAGAGACATTATCTAGTTGGTTATTCTGGTAGTTCAACTGGTAAAGCATATGGAAGGCAGCACATAGGCCAGGGTTTAAGTTTTCTTTAAAATTAAAATGTAAATGTCTTTAAGAACCTCATAAACACAATCATTCTTAGAAAAGAGTTTTTGCTAGTTATGGGCAGATACTCATTGAGGTATTGCAAATCCTAAAATCTGAATGGCTAAATTCCCAGACTAGCACCAGTGTCCTGTGGGGATACAACCAATAATAGTACCAGGCCTCAAACTAGAAAGTAAAAAAAAATTATTCACTTAAAAAAATAATATGGAAGTTTAGGGAAAAAAAAATAATTGAATGTCATAAGTCCAAATGTCAAGTACAGAAAAGGGTACTCAGGTCAAATTAAGTGACAAGGGTAAGGGAACAAGCATAGATGTCTTAGTATAAATTCTTTACTCAATGGCTAAGAGCTGAGGTCTCCTTCCCATCACAGAGGACATCATCTTGGACCCCAGTGCTAGCACAGGCAGAGCACAAGAATGCTCCAAAGGAGAGGTTCTTAAAAAGAACACTTTACAGGAGAAAGATATTCTGTAGGGATGACATCCTTCCTTTAGGTAATAATTACATTTGAGAATTATTTAAAAATTATGTTGTGAGCAAGAATCATTATTGGAGCAAGGGATAGGCAGGGAGAGAAAGTGTGAGATCTTAGCTTATAAGTCTTCAATCTGATTTCAAATTGACTTGAGCCAGAAGTGCCTCAAGAGGCGTAAGTACTAAACTTCATAGGTTTGTGATCTCTTATTATACAACTGAGCACAGCTAGGTAGAGCACAGTATTGGCCTTGGAGTCAGGAAGATCTGAGTTCAAATGTGACCCCAGACACTTACTAGCCATGTAACCCTAAACAAGTTATCTAACTCTGTTTGCCTCGATTTCCAATTCTGTAAAATGAGTTGAAGAAGAACATGGCAAACCACTCCAGTATCTTTGCCAAGAAAAGCCCATATGCAGTCACAAAGCACTGGACAAACATTAATCAACTAAACAACAGTGACAACTACATGACTGATCCTCTTTTTAAAAATGTACATATGTAGGGAAGGCTATGTGACGCAGTGAATAGAGCACCAGCCCCGGAGTCAGGAGGACTTGAGTTCAAATCTGGACTCAGATACTTAACACAAAAAATGGCCTTGTGACCTTGGGCAAGTCACTTACCCCAACTGCCCTCCAAAAAAGCATAAAATAAATAAAAATAAAAAAATTTTTAAATGTACATATGTTCCTAATGATGTCTGTTAGACCACTACACACACCAGTAATAAACTTTACTTATATTCATCCATCATGTATTTTTTTAATTTCCTCTTTGTGATCAATAAATGCTAGAAAAGGTTTAACAACCAGTTCTCTGAAAAATGCATGACAAACTTTTAAGTTGAATTTGCATTATTAAATTTTCCTGTAATTTTAAGTTTAGAAGATAATAATAAAACAATAAATCAAGCCTTGATTTGTAGCATTTGCCATTTTCAGAGGTGTAAATGGTCTTACAGATAATTTTGCAATTGGCTCTTACAGCTCAGAACGATCTGGATCCAGCACAGCCCTGCCTGTGAATTCCATATAGTATCACTGAAAAGATGGTTGAAGTAGCAGTTTTTTCCTCCCAAGTCCATAATTCTTCTCAATTTCCTGAATTTTTGTTAAGGTTACCACCGTCCTTTCAGCCACCCAGGTTTGCAACCTTATTACCACTGACTCCACTTGCCCTCAATTCAAATATCCAATCAACTGCTAGATCTCCTCATTCCCAACTCCACAATATGTCTCCCATCTGTCCCATTCTCTCATCTCATACAGCTGTCACACTAGCTGAGGCCAAACTTAAAATCCTCTGTTTGGCTTTTAAGCCCTTACACAACCTTGCTGCTTCCCGCCTTCCCAGTCTGCTCATGCTTGACTCCCCTCCTTTATTTTGCGATTCCACCTTTCAGGGACACTGGTCTTCTTGCAGCTCCTCACAAATGACATTCCATCTCCTAATTATATGGCTTTTCACCGGCTGTCCTTCAGGCCAAAAATGCTCTCCTGTTTCATTACTAGGTTCTCCTGGCCTCTTTCAAGACTCAGTTCAAATTCCACCTTCTATAAGAGGCTTTCCCTTTGTCTTAGCCTCCCCACCCTCTTCTCCCACTATTCTCTATTGCCTTTCCTCAGAGATTTGTTGTTCAGTTGTTTCAGGCATGTCTGACTCTCTGTGACCCCATTTGGGGTTTTCTTGGCAAAGACATTGGAGTGGTTTGCCATTTCCTTCTCCAGATCAGGAAACTGAGGTAAACAGGGTGAAGTGATTTACCCAAGGTCACACAGCTAGTAAATGCTGAGAGTGGATCTGAAACCAGGTCCTCCTGACTCCAGGGCTGTGACACCTCACTATTCAGAGATTACCTCCCATTTACACTGCATTTATCTTGTACGTACAAAGTAGTTTACATGCTAGCTCTCTCATCAAAATGTGAGTTTCTGGAGCTCAGAGACAATGTTTTTGCCTTCCTTGGTATCCCCAGCCATTTGTACAATGCCTGGCACACACTTTGTTGTTTGGTTGTTCAGTTGTATCTGACTTCTTTGTGACCCCATGGACCATAGGGCACACCAAGTGCTTCTATCCTTCCTAAGTCTGTCCAAGCACATGCTCGTTGCCTGGCACACAAACGTAATAAATGCTGGCTGACTACTTGACAGGCCGTCTCTCACCTGGACTACTGCAACAGCATCCTAATTTGTGTCCATATGGTGACTTTCCCCTCTTCAAACCAGCTTCCACATGGCTTCCAGTTATTGTCCTGAAATGTAGGTCTGATTATGTCCTTCCTTATCTAATAAATTCCATTGTAATAAAGGAAGGAAACAAAACAAGTCTATATCAAGCATTTATTGTAAGTATGTATTACTATGTGCCAAATAGTAGGCTAAAGTACTGGGTGACATGTGAGTATATGTATGTGTGTGTGTATGTGTGTGTGTATAAAACAAACAATGCCTATCCTCGAGAAGCTTGCATTCTAATGGGGGAAGACAATACACAAAAGAGGGCTAAAAAGTGAAGGGAAGGGTGGGTGGGTGAAAGTACCCAGGAGCCCAATTTTGAAGTAGAAAAAGGAAAAGATGGGGGAAGGAATGAAGAAAGGTCAGCCTGGTGTTCTCTGTGAAATGAAGTTTCCAGAAGGAAGTAACCAACGCAAGAAGGGGAGTAGGTCTTACAAAGAGATGCTCCATAGGAAGCAGGCTCCAGGGGTGGTAGGGTCAAGGGAATCCCACGTACTATGGGAAGTTCCAAAAAGAGAAAGCAGTAGAGGCATGTTTGAGAGTCCAGAAGGTCAGGAGCAGGGCTTCTTTAAATCCTCAAAGGGATGTTGCACAACTTTACATCTGTTAATTATATACCTGAGAACATATGGTCTAGTGTAGAAAATAATCCTTAAAAGCTTATCCATTCCCACCTTATATTTTCATCAAGGATACACTCAAAACATTTAGGTCATCTTTAGGAAGTAAATGCTAGAAACAAGATTTGAATCCAGATCTTGTGATACCAAATGCAATGCTTTACCCAATGTAACCCACTGCCTTTTACATTTTTCTGTCTCTTTGTTCAGATTCAGCAACTTTTCATTTTTATTTTATGAGCCATTTCTACTTCTTTATATAGTACAAAGGTAAGAGTCCAAATGTAGTTTCTCCACTGGTACTGGTGATGTGAACAGATTGCTACAGAAATATTGCTTAGTTTCTTCCTTTTTATGCTTATTTATTGTCTTTCCAGTTTTATTTATAAATGCTTTTGGGATGATCTGGCTTAGCTTAGTCAGGGCCCATGTTAAGCTTCCTATAGGCTTTTCTTCTCCGCTGTTTCTTGCTTTTGTGAGATGACAGCCCTTTGGCAGACCACCTGTCATCCCTTGCTTTTGCCCTCCTCTTCCTATCTCATATTTCCCTGATGACATATTTTACTACTGCTCTTCCTTAAATTTCCTCAACTGACATACGTTGCTGCCTTCTCACACTTATTCACCCGTTGTCCTCTGTGTGATATTCATTTTTAATTATTCAGAGAATACTGTTTACAATGACTCAGTGTCATACAACAACTGGAGAGTGATGGTATTAAAAAAGATTGGCCTTTCTATGGAAAGTTTAGAGTCATAAAAGAAGCTTTGAAATTTTTTTGAAGGCTATCTAGCTCATTATCTTCCTCCCATCTCTGTTATCTGTCCCAGATACACAGACTGATGAACAAGCACAGTAGGACGCCCGTGTAAATGCACGTCATAAACTGGACAATAAACCCTCCTCAGCCACTTCTTTTTTATATATGGATGGTCATGTCAGATTTGAATAGTGACAGATTTTTTTCTAGGAGGCCATGCAATGTTTTGGCATTTCCTTCTCCAGCTCATTTTACAGATGAGGAAACTGAGGCAAACAGGGTGAAGTGACTTGCCCAGGGTCACACAGCTAATAAGTATCTGAGGCCAGATTTGAACTTGGAGAAAGAATGGTCTTCATTATGGGTGTTCACAATGTCATCTGTGAACAGTAGTGCCAAGGACCTCCCCATCCACAAGAAATCTTCAATTAGATTACATTACAATGGTAAACGGTGAACCGCAGTAAATTTATTCCTTTATCTCCTTGCTTTTATTCTTTGCCAGATTTTTTTTACACATGGTTGTTGAATAGGGTTCTTTCTACTGCTGTTTCTTTTTTAATATGACAACACTATTTATTAACCTTTAATCTTCTATAACAATTTGCAAACGAAATTATATTTTTAAACCACATTATTCTACTGCGGTTATGTCTCCTTATTTGTGCAGGAGATAAAGTGTTTGCTGGCAGAAGCAGATTATGGGCTCTTCTGTTATTTCCATTGTAGAAATTATCTTATATTGACTAAACTTCTTCAAGAAATGGTGATAAACCGAGTCAATATTTTTACTTTTTCAGAGTCAATAACTTGTTTAACTAATTCTGGTTGGAGTGGTTATAACTGTATATACTGTTCTCTTATCCTTTATCAGCCCCGATTCTAAATGATTCCAAATTGGTAACTAGTTGTTAGTTGTTCAGTTGTGTCTGACACTTCATGATCCAGTTCTGGGGTTTTCTTGGCAAAGATACTGCAGTGATTTGCCATTTCCTTCTTACAGATGAGAGAACTGAGGCAAACAGGGTGAAGTGACTTGCCCAGGGTCACACAACTAGTAAGTCATCTGAGGCCGGATTTGAACTTAGAGAAAAAGGTCTTCTTGACTCCAGGCCTGGCACTCTCTCCACTAAACCACCTAGCTGCCCCAAACTGGTTAAGATCCATTCAATTTCATTTCCAAAAGCTATCTTTTAGTGCTTACAATGTCTAAAACTTTCTGAATCTTTTCTGAAACAAGATTTGATGACATATAAATATTTAAAGCTTCTGAATAATCTAGAAGATTGAGGTTCTTTGATTTCTTAATCTTTATTTTCCCAACATATCCTTCCTCCTATTCTGAGGTCCAATATATTCTTCCTTTTTTCCTGCCTTTTCATTGAAGTTACGAAGTATCAAGGCACAGAGTTGCTTGCTTCAGAGAACTTCATTAAGATTTTTGGAAAAATTTTCTACTCCTTCATTATTTCTTTGGCTCTACAATGAACTAATTCTGACAATCCCTTTATTTACCTCTCCAAGGAAAAACTTAAGTCATCCTTACAATTAGCTGTAACTTTCATGTCATCTGATTCCATTTGTAGTGAGAATGTCAAAATTAATGTCCTTCAGTTCATATGGTAGTAAATTCAGTGGTTACTGGATAAAGACTGAAAGTGTCAAAAAGCTGTTTGCCTAGAATCCAGAAACTGTGCTAATTTGGGGCAGTTTCTGTTCCAATGGTTCTCTACCTTTTTTTGTTATTACAAACCCCTTTGGTAATCTGGAAGTCTTTGGGTTTTTCAACCTCACCTCCCCTTTGAGAATAATGTTTTTAAATGTATAAAATGAAATACAGAGGTTAATAAAGAAAACTAGTTACACTGAAATAATGACATAAGTTCAATATTCATCCGAGTCCATAGATCCCCCTGAAATCTATCTACAGACTTCCCGGGGTTCACAGTCACCAGGTTAACAACTCTTATTCTACCCCCTTCCTGTTATTTCACCACAATCTTAGACACAATGTCTGATGTTTGAGGACCAATCTACCTGAAGATTACTTATCATCAAGAAGGTGGTCACTAGATAGCTAATTCTTTGACCACACTAATCAAAAGAATGATTTTTGCAGTCATAGTGGGGAAGACACAAGAAAAATTATACACAACCAAAATTTGAACAAGGATTCAACATAACAGAAGAGCTGTTGAATAAGTCAGTATGTGATTAGATGCCAAATGGAAGTTTAGACGGTATTCATGATTCACATTTCCTGATATTCAAGGATTCACTTGAATTCCACTTTACTAAAGAGTCTCCATCACTTCCAAAAACTTCCTGAATGTCCTAGTAATGACCTCTGGAGCTTATTATTCATCAGATATCCTCGCATCACAGGTTTTGTTTTTTTTTAAGTGGACTATATACACTAATTTTTGTGTTCTTGGTCTTGTATACACATGTTTCCTTCAATATTTACTTATTCATGATTTCAAAACCTCCATGGTGCATACATGGTCGCCTTGGTGTTCTCCATCCCTTTGAACCTCCCTCTGACCAACTAGTCGTCTCCCCTGTCTGACAGCTAGTCATTCCTGGGCACTTCTCCTCCAGTTCCATGGTTAAAAGAAACTTTCATCATTAAGCTACCCAGTCAATACTTTTGTCCCAATGTGCATTTGTGGATTTCCTTTGCTGTGCTGATGGCATGCTCTTCTATGGCCTTCTTCTGACGGGGTTTACTGGCTGACAATAGGAAACTAGTAAGGGTTATTCTCAGCTTCCAAGTTATAACACTGTCCACTGACTGTCACAGCTCCCACCTTAGCTATTTTCATCTTTTCTACATTTCGGAAACCCAATACCTTCTAATGTATTTCTGTTCCCTGAGGAAGGGAATACTTTGATTTCTTCTTCTTTGAAGCATTTACCAAGGTCTAATTTTCTTTTCCTTTTTTCTATTGAAGGCACTGGCCTTTTCTGCAGATTCCAGGATTCTTAGACAAGGTCCCACCTGCCTTGCTCCACTCCAAATATGAACCTTCCTTCATTTGGGCAAGGAAAACTTCTCATACTTCTGTTTTCATATTGTGTATGTGTGTGTGTATGTGTGTATGTGTGTGTGTGTGTGTGTGTGTGTGTGTGTACACATACATATATTTATATCCTTTCACACACACACACGCATTTTGCTCTGCTCCATGATAGATTATTTTGGCATCCTCAGGTCCTGGAGTTTCAAGAACCAGCTTCCACATTCCTAGATACTCTTTCCCTAACAAACCACATTTTAATCAGGCCTTCAGTCATTGTCCCCTTACAATTTCTAAAGCCTATCATATTGGCTAATATGACAGAAAAGGAAAATGAAAAATGCTGGAGATGTGTGGGAAAGTTGAAATATTAATGCATTGTTAGTGGAGTTGTGAAGTGATCCAACCATTCTGGAGAGCAATTTGGAAATATGCTCCAAGGGCAAACAAACCCTTTGTTCCTGCAATACCACTACTAGGTCTGTATCCCAAAAGGATCATAAAATAAAAGGGAAAAGGTTCTATATAAAATATATTTATTTTATCTATATCTATAAAAATATTTATAGCAGTTCTTTTTGTGGTGGCAAAGAATTTGTATTTTTTTTTGGAGGGGGAAAAGACAAAACAGTTAGGGTTAAGTGACTTGCCTAAAGTCACACAGCTAGTGTCAAGTGTGTGAGGTCTGATATGAATTCAGGTCCTCCTGACTTCAGGGCCGATGCTCTATTTACTGTACCACTTAGCTGCCCCAGTAGCAAAGAATCTGAAACGGAGAGAATGTCCATAACTGGGGAATGGCTGAAGAAGCTGTGGTAGATGAATGTTATGGAAGACAATTGTACTATAAGAAATGATGAGAAGGTAGATTTCAGAAAAACCTGTAAAGACTTACATGAACTCATGCTTAATGAAGTGAGCAGAACCAGGAGAAGGCTGTACACAGTAAGAGTAATTGTACCGTGATTGATTTAATTCTTCTTAGAAATACAATGGTCCAAGGCAATTTCAAAAGATTCATGGTGGAAAATGCTATTCCCCATCCAGAGAAAGAGCTATGGAGTCTGAATGCAGATGGAAGCAGACTATTTCCACCCTTTTTTTGGCTTTTCTTTTCCTTGGCTTTTCCTTTTGTTCTGCTTTTTCTTTCACAACTCGACTAATGTGGAAATATGTTGAACATGATGACACATGTATAACCTATATCAGACTGCCTGCTGTCTTAGGGAAGTGGAATGGAAGGGAGAAAGGGAGAAAAATTTGGAACTCAAAAATCTTATAAAAAGTGATTGTTAAAAGCTACTTTTACATATAATCTGGAAAAAAAAAACTATTTTCTAACCACCACTCCCCCCCGCTGCAAAAACCCTACAACAACGAACACTGAAAGCTGTTTTAAAAAACACCACCAGCAAAACAACCAAAAAGAAGATGAGTTCTGTGCTAGGTAATACAGTGCATAGGGTACTGGACCCACAAGTCAGGAAAACCTAAGTTCAAATCCAGCCTCAGGCTGTGTGACCTTGGGCAAGTCACTTAACTTCTGTTTGACTCAGTTTCTTCATTTGTAAAATAAGAATAATAATAGTACCTAGTCTCCAATGTTGTTGTGAGAATCAAATGAAATAATAATTGTAAAGTGCTTAGCAGTGTCTGACACACAGTAAACACTATATATTTGAACTATTTCTTATTATTATTATTATTATTATTACTATTACCTTTCACCTGGAAAGAGGAGTTCTGAGCACTCTAAATAAATAAGGAATAGCTCAGAACAAACTCCCAGATAAGTAAACTCCCTCTATCAATACAGGCTGGTGCCTTCTTCAGAACTTATGGCCTTATAGAATTGAATAGAGAACTGAAAGGTTAGGTGACATGCTCTTGATCACAGAGCCTGTATGTAGCGAGAGGTGGCATGTTAATCCAGATGTTTCTGGTTTTATGGTAGGTTTGCTATTCACTACATCATGCTGTTTCTCAAACTTTGAAAAGATTATGAAAGTGATATTTAAAGTAGTATTATAAATGACATAAAACTGTTGAAAATACTGGCAAGTATATGGAATTACAGTTATTCAAGTAAATGAAATTATTGGACTGAAATAATCAAGCACCACCAATCCCCTGGGGGGATTGTAAAGCACAGTATTTTGGAATAACTAAAAAGCACGTACAGGCTAAGACCCATTTTGCAACTTCATATTCCTTTTAGTATCAGAAAAATCCTTCACCTGATTTTTTCCTCTGATGTTTTCTTATTATATTATGTACACTAGCGTCCAATCAAAGTGAACAAACCACACTGAGTCCGTCTGTAGAAGAAACTAGTCAATAGCTTTTAAATATTAATTAGGACTTGAAGTCTAACAATGTTAAAAAGAAATCTCCAAGTTTAAGTAAACCCTTAAAAGCTCCAGTTTGTTATTTTATATACATAGTACAAAGGACTTCAGAAATCCATGGAAAATAAATTAAAATAAACTTTGACATTCTTAAAGACAAAAGTCCGAGTATGATATAAAAAGCACCAAAGGACAACACATATTTCAATACCATCTTCTGCAGAGGTCATCAGAATTTGAAAGAACTTTGAAAGGAGATATTTTACATATGAGAGCAAAAAAAAATGATGTTACAAGGTAGCTTAACCAGAACTAGGATCAAGTACAATGATTCTAGCTTAAGATATCTGAAAATTATTTTAATGTTTTTAAAAGAGGAAAAGAATTTTTTTTAAGCATTCATCTGGATACTCATGAACATCCACCAGTCATGCTGCTGCTCTGATCTAGTCTTGGGGGGAAAAAAATTCAAAGAAATGTGGAAATGATAATGTGCTCAACTCCTCACATCTCCTCATATCCCTATACACAGTGCTTGCCAATGTCTGATGGCAGTGAATGAAGGAACAATGAATGAATGAAGCATTTATAAAGTTCTCACTATGTGCAGAGCACTGTGCTAAAAGCAAACTAAGACCACTCCTGCTCTCAAAGAACTCACACTCTAAAGGGAGACACATCTACAGAATGTTTCAGCTCCAAGTTAGACAGACGGGTCCAGTTGTCTTTAGGGGATAATGTACTAAGTTTACCAACAAAACTATTTCACTTGTCATTGCCAACAGGCTAATATGAGCTCCTAACATAAAATAAGAAAATAGGAGAAAAAAGGAGAAAGAATAGCAGGTAGAGGAAGAGAGAAGAAAAGAATGAGAGAAAATAAAGAGTGTGAACATGTGGGCAAATATCAAAAGATCAGAACATTTCATAGATTATGTTAACAGGAATGTACTGAAAAGAACCATTGCTTAGGATGGCAAAGAATGACTGACAGCCGTCCCCATACACTATCGTCCATTAACATTAGGGGCAACAAATAACACAATTTTTAAAAATACAGATGCTTAAATGCTGCCAGCTTCTGTCACAGCACCTCCTCTGCTCATCAGCATATCATTTATTTTAAATTGTGCATATATTTTATATATGCCTATGTGTATGTGTTATTTTCCCTCATAGAATGTAAGGTTAATTAACTTGCTCTGGGTCCCAGAGGTAGTATGAGAGGCAGGATTTGAACTCAAGTCTTCTAACAGCAAACCCAGGGCACTATCCAATAGCTACACCAAAATATACAAGTAGAGATCCTAATTTGGCAGAATTTCTTTTGAACTTAAGAGAACAATAGAAATACTATGACATGTGGCAATGATGTCTATTCTATATAGCATAAAGAGTACTTTATTGGGAGTCAGGAGACTTGGTTTCTAGTCTTGGGTCTGCCATGAACTATCAGTATGATCTTGGGCAACCGGCTCTTTTTTGGGCATTGAGGACCTTACCCAAGGAAGACTGAACTAGATGACATCAAAGTCCCTTCCAGCTCTGAACTGTCCATCTAAAGTACGCTTTCCTCCTCCCCCTTTATTGTTCCAAGAGGAGCTTAAAATGTGACTGATGAAGGGAAGCACGCCAAATGGAATACAAATCAGTTCTGGGACTTTCATTTAGGTATTTGCTGGCATGAAAATGACCAGATTATTTTTTCACTGGGAGGTGTTTAAAATACAATCTCCTTGGCCCAACTCCACCCAGATGTTCAGTTGGAGAATTCCTACTGACATTAGCGAACATAGCTTCCCTAATACAACTTTCTCTCTGTTTTCAGGTACCAGAAGACTGCCTTTATCTCAAGATGGGCCCAGTGGAAAATGAAATGCTCTCAAGTTCTCATCCAACTGGCAAAGTGAAGTCCTAGAAAGTTAGTTACATCCTCCTCCTGAGGATGAGAAACTGTTTACACTAATCCCTTTGTGAGTACTCCTAAAGCATCATATCTATGGGGGAAAACAACTTTAAAAACATTCTGTCTGAGGGAAGAAAACTGAAATACTTGACCCTGGAGTCTAGTGATGCAAGCAGCCATTAAAACAATATAAAGTACTCAGATACTATGCTTGAGAATTTACCTTTTTTAACCTGAAAAAAAAAACAATAAAAAACAACAGACTAACCCAGTTACCAACAGAACTGTTTCAACTTGTCATTATTTATCCCTTATAACAGCAGGCTAATATGAGATCCTAATAAAATAAGAAAACAGAAGAAAAAATAAAGAGAAAGAAGAGCAGGTAGAGAAGGAGAAGAAAGAGAAAAGGAAAGAGTGAGAGAAAAGAAAGTGTGAGCACAGGGGAAAATGTCAAAAGATCAGAACATTTCACAAATTATATTATGTCACCTTTACAGGAAGAAATGAGTTAACATAACCTTATGCTCTGCTGCTTACTAGTCATATGACCTTGGGAAATCACAGTCTCTGAGCCTCAGTTTCCTCATCTATAAAATGGGGATCATAACACTCGTACGTGCTACTCACAGGGCCACGGTGAGGAAAGTGAATTGTAAATGGAAAAGTTGTAACTATTATTATTCCCAGAAAACAACGCATAAACAAAACAAAAACAGCCTACTCATCTATACTCAATGCTGAAGAACAGAAGAAATGTGATTAATGTCAATTTAAGTGGGTAACGGCTATGTAAAGTCTGAAAACATATTTTTCTTTGTTATTTTTCCCTCTCCCAACCAATCTATTAAAAAAGTGGCAAAACAATTCATAGAAAAAGAATATTTTCTTTAAATTACAAGGATATTCTCTGATGAAGCTACCATATTGCTGCTTCACATTTTTGAACTATTATCCAAACTGCCAGTGGTTTCAATTATCCCATTTCCAATTCATTTCATGTTAATATTATTACTAAAAACAAATAACAAAGAAAAAAATACACATTTCTATTTGAGGACAAGCTCTTTGGGGAATTTGGGATTTTAAGTTTCAAAACTAAAGTGCTGAAAGCTCTAGTTTGCAAAACATTTGGAACCAGGTGCAATCTTCCTGGTCACTAAAACGAACAGAACTAAAACACTGTTTACTGCCTGGACAATCAATCAAAATATAAACATGTATTAAATGCTTACTGTGTACCAGGCACTGTGATTAGAGCTAGGGATACAAACAGAGGCAAAAGACAATTCCTGCCCTGAAGGAGCCCATAAATCCAACAGGGGAGACAAGATGAAGACAAATATATAAAATCCAAGCTATGTACAAGATAAATAGGAAATAATTGAGAGGGACGGCACTGGAATTAAGAGGAAAGCTCCGTGCAGAAGGTAGGATTTTAGATGAGACTAAAAGGAAGCCAAGAAGGTCAGTAGTTAGAAACTAGAGAAAGCATTCTAAACACTGGGGACAGTCAGAGAAAATGCCCAGAGCTAAGAGATGGAGTGTCTTGTTCACTGAACAGCTGGGAGGTCAGTGTCACTGGATCAAAGACTATGTGTTGGGGTGTAAGGGGTAAGAAGACTGGAAAAGGAGGTTGTTTGGTTACCAAGGACAATGAAAGCCAAACAGAGCAACACTTTTTCTTTTCTTTTCGTTTTTTTTTTTTGAGCTTGGAGGCAATAGGAACCCAACAGAGTTCAAGGGGGAATAGGAAGAGAAGTCTATATACTTTGCATTAATTCAGGTCAGGTGGCAGTAAAGGGAAGCCTAGTTAAATCTCAGCAGAGTGAAGACTAATGTCCATCACTCACCTGTCTGCCACAGAAGGCTACAGCACAAGCTTTTTTCCAAGGATGAATGAGGCTGGCCTGACACTCCCCTGTGCACCCTTCCTCCAGAGTTTCCCTCGTCCTGCTATACTCATTCCAATGGTCACCCTCCCGGCTCTCCACTTCATTTGTGGATCCATGAGGTGTGACAGAGAGCTAAGCAGGGAGATAAGCCATAAGTGACTATGCATCTCATTACCTGAGAGTCACAGCTGGTGTTCTGCCATCTTTACAATGTACCCCAAATACACAGGTCCTGATGTATACTCAATAAAAAAAAAAAAGCCTCGTGTTTCTGTGTTAATTTCCAGTGTTATTTTATTTAGTGTTCATGTGTTTGGGTATGTTACTTGTTTCTGTCTTTGATTGTAAACTACCTGAATACAGATAATGTTTCTACAGTTAGCTCTGGACAACATCTAGGACACTGTCATGTGAAATTTAGAGCCTCAATAAATTATTTGATTTTGGCTAATGACAAGGTTGAAGCTATTTAGTATTCAGGCAGATTTTTATTTCATTTAAGTCTGGGGGCAATAGAGTTGGGTAACTTCTCATCTAAGTTCCTCTTCTGTGATAAAAGGGTTTCACAGTGGTGATAAAAGATGTTATAGGATTAAATACAGAGTCAGGCGTATTTTCTTTGGAATTTCTGCCCATCATCAGTAGAGGCTTGTGCTCTGGTTTGTAACTCTGGTGTAGCAGGCTGTGGAGTTAATCTCCTCTAGGGATAAGGAAGGCCCTTTTCCTTTTGCAGGTAGGAAAGAATGATGTACAACTGGAAAGAATCTCAGAAACCAGAGAAATATGAGAGATAGCCAAGTTTAAGATAACAAACTCTACAGGACCACTGAACTTTCCTCAAGTCTTGGCCTCCTTCAAAGTGAGACTAGGATAGTCACAGAGAAAGGCCAGCTTATTATTTCCCCCAAACATAGGTCAATTCTGTTTTCTGGGTGGTACATTCCAGAGTTTATTAGAATAAATTTAACAAAAGTATGTTAAGTGAACACTTTGTGGTAATCAATAGTCAACCTAATGTAATGGGTAGACAAGTTTCTGAGTTGGGGAGACCCAGGCTCAAATCCAGTTTTTGGCTATGTGGCAAGACACTTTTCCCCATTTTACAGATGAGGAAATTGAGGTTGAAAGAGAAGTTCTGTGATTTAACCAGGGTCACATAACTAGTAAGCATCTAATAAACATCTTCCTGATTCTGAGTTTACTATTGTCCTATATCACCAAGCTGCCTCAAAGTCACAAATCTAGTTTAAAAAAAGAAATATGGTAAGGTACTATGTTCAACACTGAAGATACAAAGATCAAACCAAATGGCTCCTGCCCACAAAGTGTTTACATTCAGGGGTAGGATATAACTGCCATACACAATACAAAGCATACATAAAACAGGTTCAAGGATGGGAGGGTGGCAAAGGGAGAGGGGAGGAGTAAAGAGTCAAGAAAGACCTTTGTGCAGCAAGTCCCATGCTTTGAAGGATGTTAGAGAGTCTATGAGCTAGAAATGGGGGTCTATATTCACAAAAATGGGGAGTCTCTTGTACTAAGGCATGGAGGCAGAAGACTGAATTCAATGGAAGGCAAAAAGGTCAAGTGTGAGTAAAATGGAGACTGTATGGAGTAATAAGAAAAGCGAATGGAAAGGTAAGTGAGAACCAGATTCTGAAGGTCTTGAAATGCCATCATGAAAGGATGATGCATATGTGTACGTAGCATTTAAAGAGCCTTTTACGAATAAAAGGTTCTATAAATGCTAAATACTATTTCAGAAGCACATTACTAAGCCAGATCTGATATTTTCTAAATCTGTTTTTGACCAGTTTTCAGATGTCAAATTTATTCTTCTCAGGGCAAAAATGTGGATTCTGGCTCCCCCCAAAACTCAGTATAAACAGGCTATGCTCAAAGTCAGTCTTCTTTACCTAAAACCATCACTTCATTTTGCCTTGTGGTTCCTATGTCAAGATCGGTGCCCACTGACAAATCAGGTTCCAACAAGAGCGAGTGTTGTGCTTTCCAGACTTCTGGAAAAAATTATTCATTTAGTCCTCAAATGTTTTAGTTGTTATTAGTCACGGGATGTGCAAGGCACTATGCTAAGCACTGAAAAGAAATGCTTTACATATATTAATGTTTACTTGCGTATGGATTACATCCCTTCCAGTGGCCCCTTCCCATCCCCTGCACCTGAAGGAAAAGGAGTGTCTGGTGTATGTCTTTGACCTACACATGTGCAAACATGTGCATAACTACTCTATATCTATATATGAACATCTAACTACATGTGTGTTTTTGGTGTACAGTATATAACTACTGGGGAAAACACTATGTTCAAGTGTCCATCCTCCCATTTTTTGCTTATTTTGCTCCCATTAATAAAGAAGGGAGAGGGAAAAGGGAAAAGGCATTTGTATAATGCCTACTAAGTGCCAGGCAATGTGCTAAGTATTTTACACAAATTCTCTCATTCTATCCTCACAAACAATTCTGTGAGGTAGGTATTATTATCATTATTATTATTATTATTATTATTATCATCCATTTTACAGGTGAGGAAACTGAGGCAAAGTGATTTGCCCAGGGTCCATAATTAATGTTTTCAAACTCAGATCTTCCTGACTCCAGATCGAGTGCTCAACCCTCTATGCCACTTAGGTACCCACTTGATTTATGTGATCTATTAACAGATTTATGAGAGGCAGCTCCGTGTAGTGGAAAAAGAGCTAGTTTCTAGATCAGGAGGTTTTGGATACCAGCCCCACCTCTTAATAACCCCAGCCAATTGCCTATGACTTTATCTGCTTTAGTAGAGAGAGCTCCTTATCAGGAGTACCTTACATTAATGAAATTAGAAAAACAAAGCCCCCAGATTTACAGTTTTCAATCCCATGATTGATTTGTTTGTTTTTTTTTTTTTTACCATGATTCTGCTTGTCTTTAAGAGAAGCCACAAATCCTGTGTTCTCCTTTCCCACTACTTCTGCTACTATTATTTCACTCATAGTAGCTTAACTCAAGGGCACCTAGGTGACCCAATAGGTTCAGAATCTGTAAGATTCTGAGATGTTGAGATCAAATCTGGCCTCAGACACTTGCTAGCTGTGTGATCCTGGGCAAGTCACTTGACTCTATTTGCCTCAGTTCCTTTTCTGTAAAATGAGCTGGAGAAAGAAATGGCAAACCAGTCCAGTATCTTTACCAAATGGGGGCATGAAGAGTTGGATGTGATTGAAATGACTGAACAAGAGGAGGGGCTTAACTCTTAAGCTAGAGTAGGTGTGAATATATGTGTGAACTCCACCTTGCAGTCTTGTAAGGACAAGAACAGGATAGTATTTTCCCATTATCAAATAGTGGCTCTTCAGTTTTGATGCCATTTTCCCAAACTAAAAATGTAGCAGAATTACGTCCTTTCTCCTGCATGAAACAAGCCTGCTTTGAACTCAGGGAATGGGGAGATAGATGCCCCTTTTCTGTCTTTTGAAATATGCTAGCCCTTCATCCTCAGGACTTCCACAGTCTCTGCTAGCATGAGACAGAAGATATTTCTAGCAATGCTATAAGTCATTTACAGGAATTAGTGTGGGAATACGCAGAGGGCACACACAGCTTCCACCACAAACATGAGATTTTGATACTAAGAACACCCCTCAAGAGCCCATTTGTTGCCTGGAGTCATTGAGAGCCATTAAGTCTTTTCATGCTGTGGACAGTGCTTTCAGAATAACTCAGACTGTGCCCAGCACTCTCGTCCAAAACAAATTTTCCCCATAGGCTGCACTTCCAATAATTTTCTACTGAGTTCGCTTTAGGAAAAAGAAATCTCATAAACAAACTGATATCTCAGCTGTTCTTCTCAGTGTCTAATCTCATTCAGAAGACAAGTCTTTCAATAGCTACAATTTCAGAGAAATTTAAGGCTGTCTCCAACTTTTAAAATGGTCTTAACATCTCTTCTTCCATTCCCAAAGTGAGTGATCTCTGAGTGTCTTCCAGACAGTATCAGACATCACTTCTCTGGCTTCTTCCAGTACCACAGTGCACTTCAGCACATTAGACCTCTTTGGTCAACCATCCCAACACTAATGTGCCAATTTATGCCTCCTCCAGTACTGTCTTTCTTTCTTCCTTCCTTCCTTTCTTGGCAATCAGAGTTAAGTGACTTGCCCAGGGTCACACAACTAATAAGCATCTAGTGTCTGTGACCAAATTTGAAATCAGGTCTTCTTGACTCCAGGGCCGATGCTTAATCCACTGTGCCACTCAGCTCTCCTCTTTCTCTCTCTCTTTTCTTCTCTTTCTTCCTTCCTTCCTTTCTCCTTTTTTTTTTAAACTTCTCCCCATCACTTCATTGTTCTCGAAGGCCTTCTTTCACTGACAGCTGCTGTTCTTCTCTTCTCAGAAAACTTCTTTTCCCACCCCTAACCACCACCGTTCCCATCTCTGCTGCCAAACTGTTAGGTTTGGAGTCATAGTAAAGAGTCTGGAGACAAATTACAACCACAACAGCTGTGTTTACTAAGAGCTACAAATGAACTCATCCCAGCGCTATTAGAATTGCACGAGCAGGCAGCCATTTGGAACCCACCAGCATCACTCCACCCTCAGGATGTACACTGGCTGGCTGGGCCTTACGCTTTTCCAAGCAAGTGATTGGCTTTGTGAACACATTCCTTTTTTCTGCTGAACCCCAGAGACTCCTACAGGCCCTTGGTGTTTATACCAACAGAAAAACTTGCCTTCAACACTTAGATTTCCTTCCTTCTCACAGTTGTAGCATTTGCAACTTGGTTTTTGTATGGTCTGACTGGGACAGTGTTGCATGTAGTAGGGTAGGTGCTATTTGAATGGCAACAGAAAAAACTCTTCTCCCTAAAAAAAAATATATACCCCTATTGACCCATCCCACATTATTAAACTACAATATTAGGGATTTCTTTTGGGGGTAAATAAATTTGCTCCTAAAAAATGCAAAGACCCCTTAGAGGGGTAATGCATTAAGAAAGTGATGATGGGTAATTCTCATCTCAGGGTGAATCAGTAGCATTAGATCAGTTGCTTCCCAAAAGCAAACTGAGATTCTCATTCTGTGAGAATAGTCCTCTGCTTATTGACTTAGCGAACTCATTCTTCTCCAAAGTCTCCTAAATAACTAACACTTGTTAGCTCACCATTACCCAAAGCTTTGGGACCAATCAGTAACCACCACGGCAAGCTGCCATTGCCTTTACTTGAATTCACAGGCTCGGCAGCTTAACATTAAGTCAACCTAACTACCATTCCCATTCAAACCATGGATTCAAGTTTTTGTAATGGCAGTTTGCCTAAGTTCTTAGAAACAGCCTACCACTTGGTACCACTTTTCCAGTAACTTGGTTCCCTTCCCTCCTGCCTTGTGCTTGAATCCCTGCTCTATTTCGCTGCTCATTCAGCATTCTCTAAGACTGGGATTTTGTTTTAGTCTCCACTAATCTTCCCAGGAAGCAGTGTCTTGCCTTTAAGCTTTACAGATAAACCTTCCACATCGTAACTGTCCCCATCATGGTTTCGATATATCATGGGTCGGCAGAACAAATTTCATGAGAATTTGTGGTGAATTTTGTGGAAGCAGCAGACAACATGGCAAGGGCAGCACATGACACAGAAAAAGTTTAGAAACTCAGAAATGCATAATATGTGTGTGTGTATTATATATATATATATAATTATTTAATACCATAATAATTCAGATTTCTTCCCTGGTTTGAAGGGAAGGCCAAAACATTTTACATGGATTTTCCAGATTACAGGGGTGCTGCATCCCTACCCTCTGTGATGTGGAAGGGGATAACTATATTTCCCATGCCTAGGTTTCTACTGCTTGCTATCAAGCTTTTTTTTTGAGGGGGAAGGCAAGGTGATTGGGGTTAAATGACTTGCCCAAGGTCACACAGCTAGTTAAATGTCAATTGTCTGAGGCCAAATTTGAACTCAGGTCCTCCTGACTTCAGGGCCAGTGTTCTATTCCCTTTTCCACCTAGCTGCCCTATCAAGCCTTTCTGATGCCATGTACCACCCATCTATAGCATCTGCTGGACCTACCTTACATGGTCTATTTATCTGCTTGAATTTTTTCCTATTGCTTGTGGCTGAGGCTTGCAACTATGCTTACTCAGTCCACTTGCTATCTCTAGTCTGGCCCACTCTGCAATCACCTGAGCTCTAAAGGTGAGAGAAGGAGAGGATAATGTTGAAGAAGAAAGGCATGTCTGGGTAGGGTACCAAAATATGTCTATGAATGAGAGGAAATACAAAAGGTATATAGATGATAAGACGGTATTGTAAAAGAGAGAAAGGAGGCAAAGAAAAAGATTGTCTACCTTACAATTTTGCTTAGGGCTGGTGTTGTCTTGTTGCTTTCCAGATTATTTTTTAAATTTAATTTAATTTTCAGTAAACAAAATCCTATTTTCTCTTGCTCCTACCTTTCCTCCTTCATCAGAAAAAGAGACAAAACCCTTGTAATAAATATGCATAGTCACGCAAAATAAAATTGCCACATTGGCCATATCCAAAATGGGTCCATGATTCCACTTTGGATTACAAATCCATCACCCCTTGTCTCAAGAGAATGGTACCATGAGTTCATTAACCCTCTTGAGTCAGGAATGGCTACTGGATCCAACAGAGTTAAAACTTTCAAAATTGTTTCTCTTTACAATGTTGTCGTTATTGTATAAATTATTCTCCTGGTTCTGCTCACTTTATTTTGCCTTGGTTCATATAAGTCTTCTCAGATTTCTCTGAAACCGAATCTTTCATCATTTCACATGATAGTCTATTATATATTTTTTAATATTCTGATAAGTGTATTTCAATATAATTGGTATCTTTTGTAATCCTTTGTATTTTTATTTTATTCATTTAAGGAACACTGTTATAAGGGGTCCAGAGTCTTCACCAGAATGCCAAAGATATCTATAACCATAAATGAATGAATCATTAAGAACTTTTGCATTACATTCAAATGACATAATTTGTTCATCCATTCCCCAACTGATGGTCATTCCATTAGTTTCAAGTTGTTTGTGACCACCACGAGAACTATTATAAATATGTTTGTATATGTTGGTGTTTTTCCCCCCTATTGTATGTGTTGTTCAATATATTTTATATCTGTGTGGGCATCTGGTAAGAGAAGAAAGGACAGGGATAATATCCAATCTCTGAGTCTATTATTTTGAAAGATGGACATCAACTAAAATTAATTCAGAGATCAAGTTTCCTCCAGGACAGGGTAGTAGTTGTCTTAGATGATTTGGGTGATTCATATGCTTTGGGGAAGGGGTCTGGGGTCTCTGAATTTATAACTAGAGTTGGCATTATAAGATGCTGAAGTAGTAGTATGATTTAAGTGATACCAAATGGTCTCCCAAGACCCAAAATGTCTGTCCCATCTGTGTGGCACACTATGCCTGAGGATCTCAGGAATAAAGATTGTTTTTGTTTCTTTTTCTTTTTTACATTTCTATGAATTCCCCACAAAAAATGTAAATATTTCTGGGAAAAGGTATCATAAAAACTCACTCTGGGTTGATCAGATTACTAGCTATTACCTTAGAAACTAAAAAATGGACAGAGTCCTGTAGGAAAGGATACTGGAAAGGCAAATTAGTGATAGGACTGAAAAGACAAGAATGTTACGCTGCCCACAAAGAACAGGTTGACATGGGGGTGAGCCCTAGATCCCTGAAATAGAGGTGAGGATAGGCACAAAAGGGAAGATAAAATTTACTAAAGCTGAACTCTTAAACTGTCAATTTGTTTGGAGTCAGCCTTATCTACCATCAACGGGACGAAAACGTGGGCCTTTACCTTTCCAGACTGGGCTGTACTTGCCAGATTTCTCTGTCATGCCCAAGTAACTTCATTTTCGAAAATCATTTTAGGCCCTGGGTTCCTCATATGGGATGGTTCCTTCTCCTTCCAGCCCCAATTAAGGAAGACATTCAGGCTGGCAATGTCTTCATTTGCCAGTATGTTGCACTCCTCAGGATTTTTCTCTCATGCTTGCTGGGTACCTTCACCTTGTCCTTCTCCTTCAGCTTTTTTTTTTTAATATCATGTCTTCCTCCAGTAAAGTATCAGATCCTTGAGAGCAGGGATTGTCTTTATTTTTTGCTTGTTTTTGTATTTCCAGTGCCAGTCTTTAACAAATGATTGCTCATTCATTGACTGACCAACCAAACAAAGATCTTCTATCTATTAAAGTTCTACTTGTTAGCTTCTTTGATGGAACTTCCACAAATGTGGATCAAGGTACTGAAATCTTCCTCAAACTGATGTGTGGATGAACAGAGAACAGAATACTACAAGAAGGTACCCACAAACCAAGCATGAAAATGTCCTTTAGGCCTTTAAAAATTACATTTCCTTACTCAGATTGGATGAGCTGGTGAGTAACTAGATTATAAAAAGTGATATGATTCATGCATGTCCATGACTCTGTGCTTCCCTGCTTTTCCAGCAAACTAGATTAGGAATCCTGGTGAAATCACAGAAGGTTGTTACAAAGGAGTTTGCTCCTGTTCCTTTCAGGGATTATGAACAAAACCTCCATACTAAATCTAACCCACACTTAAGCTATAGAGTGCCTCTGACCACTAGATTTTAGACTGATGACTTTATGCAACTCTGCCTCACTAAAATTCAATTTGCATACAAGTCAAGATATCACCCCATGGATGCCCATCAACTGGGGAATGGCTGAACAAGTCATGGTATATAAATGTAATGGAATACTATCGTACTATAAGAAATTGGGAGGAGACAGACTTCATGTTCACCTGGAGAGGCTTATGCAAACTGATGCTGAGTGAGAAGAGCAGAACCAGGAAAAATTTGTACATAATCACAGACACATCGTATGTGTTATGAACTCTTCTCAGCAATGGACAGGTATAAGACAACTCTACAAGTCTCAGGATGGAAGGAGATACCTACATTCAGAGAAAGATCTAGAAAGAAGAGAGTTTAAATGGAGAATGAAGCAATCTACATGCTATCACTCTTTTTCATGTTTGCTTTTGTTTCCTTTTTCCCATTGTTCACTCCATTGGTTACAACCCTTCTATATAACCAGACTAATATCCAATGTGAAAGTATTTGCAGATCCTATACTTGACTGTATGCCACCATGGGAGGGAGGGTGAGAGAACTGAGGGGAGAAAATTTGAAACTCAAGGGATTGTCGAACTGAATCTTGTAAACTAAAAGTAAATAAACAAATCAATTTTAAACAATCTAAAAAAAAAAGATATCATCCCATGACATCACTGGTCCTCTTTGAGAAAGGAAGACTGAACAACAACTTCATTGCAGCAGTAAGAATTCTTACTGGAGGAGAGAAGAAGTCGGAACATTATTATTCTAAAAAGCTGTCAACTGCAAATCCCAAATGCAGGTTTAAAACTGTGCATATCTCATCCTTTCTGAAAGAGACAGGTAAAATCACAAGTTGGGAGCAGTTACAGAGATGTTGGGGCACACACTTGCTTTTGCAGTCAATGGTAACTCCTATAAATTTCAAGGGTGACAAGGATTAGCCTCTGATGGTGGGATCTGAAGTTGAATGTTGATTTCAAGAAATTAGAACCTTAATTATATATCAGCAGGGCACAAATGAAGTCACATGCTTGTTATAAACATTTTCAATGGGGATGCTAAGAAACTGAGGCACTCTTCTATTTAACCTCTCTCACACCTCTTTTGTCTTCACTGTAGGCAAGGGCCTAAGGGCTTATCAAAGCCTTTAAACAAAGAGCAATGGGTTGGCAGGCATAAAACAAGATTTTTTTTTTTATCATTTTGCACAAGTTTTTTCTGCAGGTTTCCACTCTTAAGTAGCTGTAGGGAGTGGCTTTTGAAACATGAAAGGATATAACATTAAGTCTCCTTGAACAGACAAGCTGTTACTGGGAAAAGTTAAGCTGAAGAATTATAGAATCTTAGAGCTGTAATAAAACTGACTTATGTAGAAGTTCATCTTCCTAAACCATCTGGAACACTAGTAAGAACTAAGAAGGCAAAGGGCCAAAAAAAGAAGTCAAAAAGTCCATACCCTGAAACAATGGGATTTTACTCATAGAAGGATTCCCTTAGGCCTTTACATCAAGCCTATTTATTCTTACTTTCACATAATTATCATATTCTTGCTCATTCATTTCCTCAGTTCAAAGAAAGCTAGAAACAGCAAACTAGAAAAGGGAGAGGGAAGTCCTACCAGAGGAACACTTTTCACTTTGCAATATGAAAGATGAAAAAACTATAAAAAACAAAATCAGATACAAGAAATAAAAAGGCATTTCAGTCTGAGACCACACATTGGAAGGGCAAACAGTTATAATACCTCATAAGACCATGGGGGTGTCAGTTTATTATAAGAAAGTGTAATTGATTACGTTCAAAATGATAGCTGTCTTCAAAAGCAGGTGAAACTATGTATATGCTCTGCTTAAGAAGGCAGGGGGAGTGTATGTTACATTGGGAGGCAAATGACAATATAAAGGGGGGAAAACTTTAGAGAAGGAATTAAGACTAAACGAGGCCTAGACCCAGAATTGTCACTAACTAGCTGTGTAGCCTCAGACAACCATTTCCCTTGGCCTAAGTTACATCATTTGTAAAATTAGATTATCTCTCAGGTCCTTTTCAGTGATATCATTCTAGTTTGATTTTCTGAAAAAATATTTCCACCAAAAAGTGATGGAGTCATTGAAAATTTACTAAGCACAAAATTATTTATAATAAATGGTAGTATGATAAAGTTTTGGAACTTAAAGGTAAGTTTCCATTATGTGGAAAATTCACTCATGTGGAAAACTTCATCCCCTCCTCCCCATTCTAGATAAATGGAGTGATAATACACTTAAAATTCTACTCTCTTTGGGAGAGCTCTTTTCACAGTTTTGAGTCCAGTGAATACATTGCACTATCTGGGTGTCTGAGGCTGGACAAAGATGAATAAGGATGAAGGTAGGCTTTGTGAGTTATACTGGTATATATAGGTTAGGAGCAATCTCATTTAATGAGTTCCTTGGTTTCCAGAAGGGATATACCTCCCGCTTGTCTGGGCAGCTCTCCTCCTGAAGATCATGAGCACAAACCTTAAGAATCTCAGATCAAAATGGTATCACCAAAGTTCATCTGGTCCAATTCCCTACCTTCAGGCAACTAATTATCTAAACAATTTGGAGGAAACGGTTAACATTTATTTTCCTAAAATTCTTTTTTGGGGGGATGTATGTGGAAAGAGTGGAGTAGAGAGGTGGAGGAGAGAAGGCTCCACAACCTTCCTGGGGAGGCTCATTCTAATGTTCATGGCAAAAACACAAATTTGTGGCCTGAATAACACTCATTTTAAAAGGAACATCTGTTCCTTGTACTTGGTTCCCTGGATGCTTTCAGATGGGAACATTTTGGAAAAAGAAACTAAACTCCTACACACTGTGTTGTGCTCAAAATTTCAAGAATATGTCCTATATTTATGCTAAATTTCAAAACGTGCTACATCTGTTTGGGCCTTTCCCAGCATACAAAGCTAGAATGATGTAATAAACTTAGAATCACATACCAAACTTCTGGTGTTGAAGCAAATCAAACTGACTTAGACACTGTATTAGTCTGCCTTTTCTCATGCTTGAGGAATAAACACTGCTTGTAAAAATGTAGTAAATTTGAGCAACCTGGGATTTTTAGATCGTTCTCAAACACTTATGCCAAGGAAATAATACCGTAGGGATCTTGGTTGCCACTTATGATATTTCCTTTTATCTAACTCTCTATGTATGTACCTATCTCTAATAACCCTGAAAGATTTTAGACTTAAGTGTTCTATCTGTAAAACTGAGAAGGCTGCCAAAGTCACCTGGCAAAAATAGGACTCAAGTTCTCCAGGAGCAAGACAGTTTCAAGGTCAAATTGGTATAAGCAGACTTTTCTCCATCCCTGAGAGTGGACAGAGAAGTAGGAAGAGCGACCAAGTTACCAGCAGCCCCCTCATTTTGCCTTCTGAAATGAAGTCTCCCACAAAAATATCTTCCTCCTGCCCATGATCTCATTTCACATCCCAGCTGAGAATGGGAACAAGAAACATTTCCTTTCTTGTCAGAGTCCCAGCTAAAAAAAAAAAAAGCCTTGTAACAGGGCAGACTTTTAGTGTCAGTGGATAAAGAAGTTTAACTTCATGGAAACCTTATAAAATGACCTTTTGCAACCCAGACAGTTCCACTATCTGGGAGAAAAGGCATCTTTCTGCCACATTGCCTCAAAATGATAAGGAGTCCCAGGTATTAGGAAACTTGGAAAATATGGGTTGTTTATGACAAGGATGAGTCACTTCCCCATTCATCAACATCTCAGAAAGACAGTAATATTAGGATTGAAGAGAATGTATCTTCTTTCCATACACTGCTTTGAAAAGAAAAAACACAAACCATTATCATGACACCCTTTTTAGTTCTAAACACATTCATACTGTTTCAGCTAAAACATTTCCTAGTTCAAGGAACTTTACTGATCATTCTAGGAATGTATTTTATGAAG
>CM053596.1:214359373-214385555 GCA_028646575.1 Pseudocheirus occidentalis
CTTTAATCTGCATTCAAAGTTGAACAGTTCTCTCTCTGGAAATAATATTTTTCATCATGGGTCCTTTGGAATCATCTTGGATCATTGTCTTGATCAGAATAATCTTTCACAGTCTTTTGCAGTTGATCAGCTTTACAATATTGCTGTTGTTACTTTTGATTCTACTTCCTTCACTTTGCATCAGTTAGTATGTCTTCCAAAGTCTTTCTGAAACCATCCTGCTCATCATTTCTTATAGCCCAATACTATTCCTTCACAGTCATACCACAACTTGTTGAGCCATTCTTCAGTTGATGGGCATCCCCTCAGTCTCCAATTCTGTGCCACCACAAAAAGCACTGCTATAAATATTTTTATATAAAAATATTATTTGCCATTTTCTTTGATCTCTTTGGGATACAGACCTAGTAATGGTATTGCTGGGTCACAGTTTGATAACCCTTTGGGCATAATTCTAAATTTTTCTCCAGAATGGTTGGGTTAATTTACAGCTCTTCCTACAGTGTATTGGTTTCTTAATGTTCCCTTATCCCCTCCAGCATTTGTCATTCTTCTTTTCAGTCATGGTAACCAATCTAAAAGTGTGAGGTGGCATCTCAGAGTTATTTTAACATGCATTTCTCTAATCAGTAGTGATTTAGAGAATTTTTTAATGTGGTTATTTATAGCTTTGATTTTTTCTAAAAATTACCAGTTCACATCTTTGACCATTTATCATTTGGGGAATAACCCTTCTTTTTTTTTTTTTAAATAAATTTTACTCAATTCCCTGTAAGAGAAATGAGGCCTTTAACAGAGAAACTTGATGTAAATTCCCCTTCCCCCCTCCAGACCCCAAGTTTACTCTTCTCCTAATTTTGGCTAAATGAATTTTGCTTGTGTAACAGCTTTTTAATTTCATGCAATAAAAATTATCTGTTTTACTTCCCACAATCCTCCTTTTTTTCTTACTTTATCATGAACTCTTTTCTTATCCATAGGTCTGAGATACATTTTTCCATGCTCCCCAAATTTACTTGTGATATCACCCTTTATGTTTAAATCATTTATCCATTTTGACCTTATTTTGGTAATACTATATGAGATTTTATTTCTTTTTAAAATTTTATTTATTTATTTTTAGTTTATAATGTTCAGTTCCATGAGCTTTTGAGTTACAAATTTTCACACCTTCTCTCCCCAAGACAGCATGCAATCTAATATAGACTCTACATATACATTCACATTAAACATATTTTCACATTTGTCATGTTGCAAAGAATTATAACCCATGGGATGAAGCGAAAAGAGAGACAGAGACAAAAGAGACAAAACAAAACAAAAAGAGAGAGATAGCAAATATTATGCTCTGATCTGCATTCAGACTCCATAATTGTTTCTTTGTATGTGGATAGCATTTTCCATCATGAGTCTTTTGGAGTCATCTTAGAACCTTGCATTGCTGAGAAGAGCCAAGTCTGTCAAAGTTGGTCATTGCACGATGTTGCTATTACTACGTACAACCTTCTCCTGTTTCTGCTCACTTCTTGCAGCATCAGTTCATATAAGTCTTTCCAGGTTTTTCTGAAATTTGCCTGCTCATTATTTCTTATAGCACAATAGTATTCTATTACATTCATACACCGCAGCTTGTTGAACCATTCCCCAACTGATGGGCATCCCCTCAATTTCCAATTCTTGGTCACCACAAAAACAGCTGCTATAAATATTTTTGTACATGTGGGTTCTTTTCCCATTTGTATGATCTCTTTGGGATACAGTTCTACAAGTGATATTGCAGGGTTAAAGATTATGCACATTTTTATAGCCCTTTGGTCATAGTTCCAAATTGCTCTCCAAAATGGTTGGATCAGTTGTATGAGATTTTCTATGCCTAGTCAGTCTCAGCCAAACTGCTTTCCAGTTGTTCCAGTAATTTTTGTCAAATGTTGAGTTCTTACCCCAAAAGCTGGAATTTTTGGGCTTATTACTATGGTCTTTTGTCACTGTGTATTATGCATCTAATCGATTCCACTGATCTACCACTCTATTTCTTAACCAGTACCAGACTGTTTTCATGATTACCACTTTGTAATATAGTTTGAAATTTGCAACTACTAGAGTGTCCTCCTTAATATTTTTTTCATTAATTCCCTTAACATTTTTTATCTTTTGTTCTTCCAGGTGAATATTGTTGTTTTTATTTCCTAGCTTTATAAAATAATTCTTTGGGAGTTTAGCATGCAGTGAATAAGTAAATTAACTTAGGTTGAATTGTCATTTTTTTATTGGCTGGCTTACCTGTGAATAATTAGTCTTTCTACAATTTAGATCTGTCCTTATTTCTGTGAAATGTATTTTATGTGTCCATATTATATGTGTCCATATAATCCCTGAGTTTGTCTTGGCAGGTTGATTCCAAAGTATTTTATACTCTGCAATGACTTTCAATGGAATTTTTCTTTTTATTTCTTCTTACTATATTTTGTTGGTAGTATATAAAAACACTGATGATTTATGAGGGTTTATTTCATATTGTGCAAACTTGCTGAAGTTGATAATTGTTTCAATTATTTTTTTTAGCTAATTCTCTAGGGTTCCCTAAGTCTATTATCATATCATTTGCAAAGAGTGATAGTTCTGTTTCCCAGGTTTCTTTTTCTTCCCTTATTGTGATAGCTAGTATTTCTAGTAATATATTGAATAATTGTGGTGATAATGGACAGCCTTGCTTCACCCTGTGTGTTATTGGGAAGGCTTCTAATTTTTCATCTTTACAAGTAATACTTGCTTTTGGTTTTAGATAAATTCTACTTACAATTTTAAGAAAACTTCCATTTGTTCTTGTGCTTTCTAGTGTTTTTAGTAGGAATGGATACTGTAATTTGTCCAAAGCTTTTTCTACATCTATTGGTATAATGATTTGTTGTCATTGTGTTATACTGATAGGTTTCCTAATACTGAACCAGTCTTGTATTTATGGCACAAATCTTTTAGATCTTTGTGTATTTTGCTGTTGTTTCCTTGCTAGTATTTCATTAAAAAATTTCCAGCAGTATTAATTAGGGAAATTGGTCTATTGTTTTCTTTCTCTATTTTTGCTCTTCCTGAACTTTAAAACCATATTGTGTAATAGAAGGAATTTGATAGGTCTTCACTTATTTTTTCAAATAGTTTATATAGAATTGAAATAAATTGTTCTCTTAATATTTAATAGAATTCACTTATGTATCCATCTGGTCCTGGAAATTTTTTTTCTTGGGGAGCTAATGGATGACTTGTTCCATTTCTTTTTCTAAGGTAGGGTTATTTAAATATTCTATTTCTTCTTTGGTCAAACTGGGCAGTGTTTATATATATAAATAATACTCATCCATCTCACTTAGATGGTTAATTTTACTGACATATATTTGGGCAAAATAACTCCTAAATATTATTTTAATTTCCTCTCTATTGGTAGTGAATTCACCTTCATATTTAGTGTTGGTAATTTGGTTTTCTTTTTAAAAAAATCAAAATAACCAATGGTTCGTCAATTTCTTTGGGGTTCCCACCCCCCATAAAACCAAGTCCCAAGTGTCAGTGAACTTTTTTACTTCTTTTTTCCATTTGACCAATTCTGCTTTTTAAGGAATTTTCATCAGTGAATTTTTGTATCTGTTTTGTCCTTTGGCCAGTTCTGTCTTTTAAGGTATCATTTTCTTAGGTATTTTTTGTGCCTCTGAACCAAGTTGTTAAATTTTTTTTATGATTTCCTTCTTTTGCTTTTATTTCTTTACTTAATTTTTTCTCTACCACTTATTTGATTTAGAGAATAATTTTTTAGTTTTTTCCAGGAATTCTTGTTCAGCTTGTATCCAATTCATGGTTTTTTCTTTGAAGCTTTGCTTTCAGCTGTTTTGACTTCATTTGTCTTTCAAGTTTGTCTTTTCTGTCACCATTATAACTTTATATGGTCAGCTTCTTCATCTTCCCCTCCTCTTCCTCATTTTTTCCACTCTGTTTCTTGATTTGGAACTTAATGTCTTACTCTGTTTCTAGTGTGTGTGAGGAAAGGCTCTATCTTAAGCTTTTGGCTTTTTCACACTGCTATTTCCAGAGCTAGTCCTGGGGGTTTTGAACTTTTTATGCTTCTCAGGTGATGTAATCTGGGGAGGGGTGTGGTTGCTGTTCTCTTAGTCTATGCTTTATCTTTTACCCAAAAAGGTCCCCTGATTCTTTGGGAGTGTGATTGATAATGTTCCTCCTGGCTCCTGAACCCTTGGGGCTGAGAGTGATACTGTTTGTCTGGATTTACATTCCCTTTTGATTGAGAGTGCCCCTCTCTGCCCTTGAACTATGAGCCAGAAGTGTGTGTGTAGGCAATGGAGTTGCCAGAGTCCAGTCCTTCATCTAATGCAGGCCTGTACAACCTGTGGTGACTTTCAGTTTCTTCTACATTTTTTACTGACCATCCAAAATCTTTTGATGTTCTTCAAGGGGCCTAAGGGCCTCAGACTGTGCAGGTCTGATCTAATGCTACCACAGGGTTGCCTTTTAATCTCTTTCCAACTAGTTTCCATATCCTCTTACTGAGAGAGGCTTGAGAACTTCTGAAGCGGCTGGTGCTTCTATCACCACCATCTTGTTCCACCACTGGTGTTTCGTTCACATGAGCTCGAGGATAGCTTCAGCCCCAGGGTCACAGATATTTCTTTCCAACTTCCTAATTTGCTTTGGGCTGGAAGAATATCTCATTTTGACCTGTTTTTGGCTCTATCACTCCAGAATTTGATTTGAGGCATTCTTTTAAAGTTCTCTGGAGGGGAATGTTGGGAGAGCTTGGCTAAATGCTTTTCTATTCTACCATCTTGGTGCCTGCTAGGGGCTACTTAATGACCTTTCCTCTCATTTTGATTTGATCAGAATCATAATTATTTTATAAGATTTCGTTAAGTATTTCTCTCTAGTTTCTTTGCTCTTGACCTCCTGTGACCTCATTCAATAATTGGACTGGATTTTCTCAAAGCTCTAAAGTCTCCATCTCTAAATCTTATTATTCTACCTGTAGACACTTCCTGGTAAGGTTGATTCATAGGAAATAATTTCCTTGAGGAGAAATGGGAAGATGAAATAATAACTGACTCCTTCCCTAAAGACAAAGTCTTTACTGTTTTATTAAAATATCTACATATTCTCCCTAAAGCCTTCTTAAGGTAATCCACTGGTGCCAATGAGTTGGTGTCTCCAGTGTCATTGACTGTTGTTCTTCTTGATATAAATGATAATACCTTTGTCTTATGTTGTTACTCTCTCAGAGGAGTTTTATGTATTGTATATGAGACCTTTTTTAGGTGATTAAGCCACTCATTCAGCTTCTTACAGCAAGACCACTGGAATACTACTTACTTTTAGTAAACTACTGTATTTCTTGAGTGTAGTAGGAGAGCAATGCTTTAGCTGAAGTTTATAGGCCCCCCGGGATTGACAAAGGGGGAACTGGAGAGCAGATGTTTCAATGGGACTGTATACCATTTTGGTGTGTTTGAAGGGGGTGTTTTTGCTTTATTATTTTCTTGTTCCTAGATTTTCTTTTCTTCTACCACTTCTTTATGCCTTTTAGGTCTTCAGATGTATAGTTGCCAGGCACTATTGAGGTTTTTACCTTAGCCTTCTGGATTTTTACCCTTCCATTTAGGAGAGTTGGGGAGTCTCTGATCCCAAGGTGCTCAGACCCACCATACAAAACAAATCAAATTGATGCCCACACAAGTAAAACACAATTCAATTCACTTTTACTTTAAAAGGACTTTTTTTTCATCAAGAGATATATAAGATATTCTGATCATTAGCTTTTCAAATTAAGACCAGATAATATAAAAATCTTCAATAAAAACAAATGATAAAAATGCTTTGGTTTTTTTATAGCTGGTGAAGGGGGAAAATCAAAAGAGATGTGGTGGAGATGGGAGAAATAAATATAGTAAAAGAGAAACAGGTGGGCTATATTGTATGTGCAGTCTTCCAAAGAACACATCCATTCTAGGTTCTTTTAACGATTTTTTTTTTCTGCCAAAGACTGAAAGCCTTGTTATGTTTTCACAATTGTTATAATGTTAGAATATCAGCTCTTGGCACTTGGTCCAATGGCTGGATGGAATTAGTCACTTAGAGCTTATTTTGAATATGTTTATATTTACATGTTTCCGCTCCTGATAGAATGGAAGCCCCTTCAGAGCAGGCCCCATTTCATTTTCATCTTTGTATGCCTCCCTTTTAGCATAGTACCTGGCACAGATCAGTCACTTAATCAGTGGCTATTGATTGGTATTTCTCATTGATGTAATACTGGCAATATAGTCACCTCAAAGGATCAAGTAATGTTGCCCTTACTCAAGGTTACCTGGTCAATTAATCTCTTTGAATCTAGTTCTCATTATTTTTCTTGAGAAAACATAGGAGTGGAGGAGAGACTGGCTTACTAGAGGTGAAGCAACTAGGTGAGTCAGAAAAAGAATAAATACTCAAACCCCAGCTAATTGCCTCCTTCACTTTAGGCTGCTTCCAAGCTGGGCTACCAATTTCATTTTAGCTAGCTTCTAAGATCATAGAATTTCTATAGGGTTAACTTTTCTGATTTGGATCTGACCATTTCACCCTCATTCTCTGTAAAATAGATTAATAGTAAACACAGACTTTGCCTTTTCTTAAAAAAAAAAATCTACAAAAGAGAGGGTGGTAAGCAAGGCAGCATTTCACCAAGACCTTCAAGCTTCATTTTAAGGACAAAGTAAATGACTCAGAATTCTGACAGCACAACCATGCCAGCTTCTCCCCAGTCCTGTAAGTTGTCCCTGCAGAGATACCAGTAGAACCTTAGAAAACCAAACCCTGTGACTTTTATAGAACATGTTTTAATAGACTCTCCAGTGAATTATGGAGCAACTGAGATAATAGCAAGATTATACTTGTTAAAATGTGAACTAGCCATTTTTTTTTGTTGTAATTTGATTGGTTTATATTTGTGAGGAAAGTAGTAGCATCATTTGGACGTTTGTCACTGTTTTCTAGTGGGTAACAGTGTGAATAAAAACAGAGCGCTTTCTCCAAGGGCTAAAGCTCAAAATGGAGGTCACTGTGAATGGAAGGATGGGTAAATGATTTCATGGAAATGTCTTTCTGTTACTTTGCCAGGTCTAGTCCTTTGGTTTGTCGTTTGTTACCAAAGTAAGGTAGAGGAGATAGAGGATTTACATATAAAATTCCTTTTCCCTTTATTCTTTTTTTTTTTTTTGTTCAGGGGTTTATGTTAAATGTCTAAAGTTAAAATAGTCACTGGTCAAGAAATTTGAAGTTGAAATAAAGTAGACCCTTAGACTCATCAGAATACTCAATTCTGGAGAAAAATTATTGATTTTGTGCTGGGGAGGAAGGATAGCGTAATAGAAATCTAGCATATACTCAAGTATATGTAGTCAGATCCGGCTGCATCCCTGTAGGGTTGGATGGACAGCCCTAAGTGTGTGGTGGTGTCTTTCCAATGATTTATAGCTTGTGAACTCTGGAGTACTTCTTGCCATAACTTTATTTTGATTATCAATTAGTCCGACAATTAGCTTTTAGGAAGGGGTATTTTACTCTGATGGTATACCTGATATAAAAACATCCCCCCCACCAAAAAAAGTCTGTGAAACATTCTCATACCATTAAAATCGAGTCCAAGGAGAGCACATGTGACAAAGAGGTAACGCATAGCTCCCAGAAGTCCCAGGAGTCCTCAAGATGATCTCCAACGTATATATGATTTAACATTTTTTGCTGGGCTCTTTGCAGAACCTACAAGGTCCTCATCTGGTCAAGACATGGAGGAGACCACTGAGACTAAGGCATAGGCCTTTGCTGCTCTATTCCTTCTTGTCCTTTCCTTCTCTCAAATTTAACAGGAAACTCACTCCGCTCTGCCTGCTCCAATTGCTTGGCTTCTGAAGTAGCTCTCTTCTTGTATGTCAAGATCACAAAGCTGTCACATTTTCTTATCCAGTCTTCCTACTCTCTACATTGTCATTAGATGATTAAGGACTTTTTTGCATTTAGTCTAAAACCTTTGATTGATTGAGGTATGTTCTCATCTGGTTAGGACAGTAGGGCAGAGAATTTTATCACTTACCTTAAATGGTACAGGGTGACTTGATTGAGTTGCTCAGTTAACATCCCTCACAGGAAAACGAATGGGTTCAGATTCTGAGTCTTACACTTATTTGCCAGGTGACCTCTTTGAGACTCATTGTCATCATCACTTACACTGTGTCTCTTCTCACAGGGCTGTTGTGGGGCAAATTCTTCATCAACCTTAGACTCTTTATACCCCTGAACAGGTTTACAGCAGATCATCACTGACATAAAAGCAGCTTTGAAATCACAAAAGGACAATATGTATGTAGTCTGAGGCCTATGTGTGAAAGAGGTTTCTACAGGACTGACCTACCTACATGGCTGCACCTATTTTGTGCACGTGTGTGTGTGCGCACACGTGCATGCATGAGTATGCACGTGTACATACTCCACTTGATTAGCTCTTTTGTGCCATGAATTTTAGGAAGGAGCAGGCATGTGTGTCACTGCAGCAGAATTGAATTCAGAGATATAGTCAGAGGGACACGTTTGAGGGAAAGATACTGAGGCTAGGCAGGACTGCACTTGTGAGATAGATTACATGTGTTCTCACAACTGGAACAAATAAGCCAAAGCATAGTTAGGAAACAGAAATCTGAGTAAGAGCCTCAGGCAAAACAAAACATAGGGCAAGACGGCACCCCTGGATTATATGATCTTGTAGTGTCACTTCCGGCTCTGCACTGCCCTTTGAACTATCTTGCTGCGGGTTTCGTGGACCCGCTGTTGTCTTCCGTCTGGAAAAGGCCTCCTTCCTAGGTCTTAGAGGGTCCTGGCCCTCATCCTGCCTTTGTTGTTGTTGTTTATGCTAGATTGGAGGTCAGGAAGACCCAAGTTCAGACGTGGCTTCACTAGCCATGTGATCCATCCTATGCAGATCACTTGATCCTGTTTGCCTCAGCTATAAAATGGGAATAAAAACAGCTCCTGCCTCACAGGGTTGTTGTGAGGATCCAGCGAGATCATATAGGACCAGGACAATAGTCAGTGCTAGAAAAGGCTTATTCCTCTCCCCTTTGCGTATTTTATTTGTATTCTTCTTTGGAATTCCTCTTGGTTACTGATGTTGCATATGGCAGCAATGCACGGGGTAGCACTACCTCCAGAGGATAAAGATGAACATCAAACCAATGGCAATGGAGAGGGTTGTGTGTGTGTGTGTGTGTGTGTGTGTGTGTGTGTGCGTGTGCATGTGTGTGTGTGTGTGTGCATGTACGTAGATACATACACAGCCTGATATCAGGACCACAGCTTACTTCTCCATCACCATTGGTCTGGTAACTCGTTTTCATCCTTTGGAAGCAGTAGTGTTCCGGGGCTTGCTGTCATATATCAACTTCAGTAAAGTGTTAGTTTTCAAAAGACGGACCTTTGCTTTCGTTGCAAGGAGGAGGCCAGTAAAAGAGCTTTGTACTTCCCAGAAAGCAATCTGACCTGATTTCTTTCTCTTTTCAATTGTAGCCCTAACTCATTGACCATCTGTACTGTTTGTCCTATATATACATACTGTTGGACAAGCTTTATGTGATGTCCATCCAAATGCTCATTGAAAACTGGGCAATAAACATTTTTCACCCACTTGGCCTTTCCTGTGTAGACAGACAGGCCAAATTCTTTCCAGCGACTATAAATGTTTTCCAAGAAGATCTGTAATGACTTTGTGCGGTTGACCAAATGAATTCTGCAAACTGGATTGCATGGAAGACACCTCATGATCTGCAGGGAATTCATCTCAGGCCTAGACTTGGGTGTATATTGTCTATCCCAGTGGGGAATACCTTTGGTGAATGAAATCTCTGTTTTATGTCAAGGCTGATTTTATTTTCAAAGGACCATTTATTTTTAAAGGTCCATGACAGTGTTATTTCTATTGTTACACATACACATTGTTACACAATAATCCTAAATAAGCTTGATGGATGGGTGGGTGACACCTTGCTATAAAAGAGTTTATAAGCCTGAGTTTTCTTCTATCAAATCAAATGGTTTTTCACAATAAGCACGATGGTCTCATATATCCTCTATTTCAAAAGTGTCAGACATGTGGCCTGTGGACTATATTTGTTCACACTGTTGAGGACATCCAGAACCAGACTAAAATGTAACTAAGAAATATTTAATAAAATAATTTAAAATACAGTAAAACATAGTTATTGTTATTATGTGACTTTCAAAGTCAATGTGTGACTGGTATGACTTTAGTGGCTCCTGTTTCCAACTGGGTTTGATTTCATTGTTTTACATCTCTCAGTTAATTGCTAGATGTAAAAGTTTTAGTGTATTGTTGAATATTCCTTGTGAAAGGAATGTTGGGATATGTTCTCATCCCGTTAGCATGGTACGGCAGAGAATTTTATCACTTACCTTAAATGATGTAGGGTGACTTGATTTTGCTCAGTCAATGTTTTCCTCACAAGAAAATGAATGTGTTCAAATCCTGATTCTGACACTTATTTGTGTCAGAATACTTGTTCTCAGATAATGGCCCAATCACAGATGACTTCAATTGGTGTATATAGATAAGATTCTTTATAGACTAGGTCTGCTATTACATATAGAGTTCCACATTCAAAATCTTATTCTCCCACCCCCTAAAAAGCAATGAGGAATATTCTTTTATATCTAGCATTAACTGAAAAATGTAAAACAGTGATGTAAAACTCAGATAGAAACAGGAGTCATACTAATCACACATTGACTTTAAGAACTACATAATAACATTGTCTATGTTTCATTATAGTTTATTCAGTATTTAAGAGTAGATATATGTATAAGGCATATTTGTATAAAAATTTGTATAAGTATTTAAGGGTAGATGTATGGGCTAGTAGTTCTTGTTCTTATCACTTTTTTGTTATTAATAGTTGGAGGTTTTATGCTGTCTTTTTTTTTTAATCTTAAACTAACGGTATATTTCCCTTCTTCAGTTTGGTCCCTCAGTGCCTTCAAACTTTTATTGACTTCAATACAAGATATTCTCTCTCTATATATATATTTCATCTAGTCTGGCTTCTTTTATCATATTTGTTTTCTTTAGTGCCATTTTTAACCTTCACTTTGGGTATGTCTGGTACCATGAAATTAGGGAACATGCATGGTGGCCTCACATCTGCCATTAATAGCATTTTCGTTATTTTAAAAAATATTTTGTTATTTTTTTTTCACATCATCTACACTTCCAGGAGCCATCCCTTTTATACTTTTAAGAGAGGATAAATACAAGTTTTAAAAAAAGGGTTAGAAAAACTTACCAATTTGTCAACCAAGTCTGACATTACATGCAGAGTTCCACACTCAGAATCTGTACTCCTACCCTCTGGAAGGGAGCCAGGAACATTTCTCATGTCTTTTCTTTGGGACCAAACTTGGTCCATTATATTTTCACAACTTTCAGTTTTGATTGTTTCTTTGTCTTTTCATTTACATTGTTACCAATCAATAGACTTATCAAGCCATAAACATTTATTAAGTGCCTACTATGGGGCAGGCACTGTATTAAGTGCTAGGAATAAAAACAAGGAAAAAGAAAATCCCTTTCCTTACAGAGTTCATAATCTAATAGGGGAAATCAGCATACAAAAGGAAGCTGAAAATCGAAGTCATTCAGTCAGAGAAGTGCCAAAATAGTGCAGCCAGATGAGAAATGAGACGTGTTTGAGCTGGGCTCCCTTCTTAAATGGAGGCTCCATCTTCCAATAGGAATAGTCGTTTTGCACTCGCGCACACTCACACACACACACACACAAACACACACACACACACATACTGATTTCCTGGTTTTGTTTACTTAACATTGCAGCAGTTTACATGCTTCTTCCTGTGCTTTTCTATTCATTTGATAGTATTCGTCACATTCATTGTTTATTATAATACGTTAAGAATCCATTACATTTGCTTATGTAAAACTATTTATTCATCCTACTATGGATGGGAATCTATTTTGTTTCCAGTTCTTTGTGTAGCCCGTGCTGGTATAAGGATTTTGATATATAAGGTATATGAGACCTTTCTTTTGATCTTCCATGTCCTTGGGGTATATTTCTAGCAGTGGGATCTTTAGGTCAATTTTGGCCACTTTATTTATATTATTCCAAATTGCTTTCCCAAGTGGTTGGACCAGTTCCTTTCTCCATCAGTGTATTTATTATTTCTGTCTTTTCACAATCCCATCCAGAAAAAATAGCATTATTTTTATCTCTTCACAAAACCTCAGAGTTTCAGTCAGATCAAAGTTCCAGGATTCAGAATGTTAAGTAGAATTTGGAACCTGAAATGACTGGGGAGATCATCTAGATTTCTAGACCATTTTACAGGTGAGGAAACTGAGACTCAGAAATGTTAAGTAGCTTGTCCAAAGTCACTCTAGCTGCTAGAGCCAGGATTTAGATCTAGGTTTTCTTGGGGTACGTTGAGCTTATAGTCAAAATTTGGTGAAGTCGAATTCCTCTGAATTCCTGTATCTTATTTTTAAGATTAAATTCAAGGTATTCAACCCCTGATGCCTAATCACCATTCAGTGCAGCTATAGGACTCTGCACCCCACCTACCACCCCCAACACCCAACAACAGAGAAAACAAAAGGAGAATAGCTCCTCTAGTGCAGCTATTTGAGTGATCTAATCTAGGGATTGCCTTGGTAGTTTGGGAAGGGCATCCATAGTTTGCTTATCCCTTGGTTATCCGGGGTTTAGCACACTGCCTGGCATATAGTAAGTGCTTAATAAAGGTTTGATTGATTGAAGGACCAGATTATTCCACATAATACAAGTAAACTGGTTACCTCATTGTGATAGATGTAGAAATTTCTAAGTCAGAGGTCATGCCAGTAGAAAAAAAAATATATGGTAATACAATCATAGCCACAGTAGCTGTTCCTTTAGTTAAGTCTCCTGGGAAAGCTTGTAAGATGCCAAAAATAGTCTGCAAACTGGGAAACAAACTAAAAATCCATCTGTCCCTGGGACAATTTAGTGGTGAATGTTTACTTTAGAGTTTGCTTACTGGGTTGTTACTATAGTATCCATTTATTAAACATTGTGAGAAGGACTTCTGGTATAGTTGGCTTTACCCCACTTCAGGTAGAAAACTCTGGAAGCGGGAATGTAGAAATCACACAGAGTTACTGTTTCAGAGCTGGAAGAGTCCACAGAAATATCTAGTCCAACAACCCTCCTTATCTGTACATGAGGAAAGTAAAGGCAAGAGAGAAGGGCCTTGCTGAAGGTCATACAGATTGATACGGTAGCAAATGAAGGTGAACTGCATTTTCTGACAACATTCTTAGCCCTCCTTACTGTTTGGGATAAGAGGTTACTGTGCTTTTGATTTGGGTTTTTCAAAGGCTTAATTTTGACTGGTGTTTCAGATTCCCTGAGCAAGGATTCTTGAGACTGGACTCAAAGCTATATTTGGGGCTAGTGATTGATGAGGGAACTTTTGGAGGCTTTTTTTTTTGGTTTTATTTTCTTATAAAAACTTCCTAGTTGTCTTCTTTTGGTCAAGAGTTAAAAGAAAGTTATAATCTCCCCTGTGGCTCTAGGGTAGGCTGGGAATTGAATGGCATAACCTTTTTTTTTTCTCCTTTGGTGTTCCTGGTATCCCCTCACTTTGTTTTAAAAGTTTAACAAAGATGAGGTTCTTTTAAGTCTGGACTGTGACAGTTAAGGAGTCTCTGTAACTTGAACAAGTCTTTTCCCCCTAACAATATCTAAAACTTTTTGACAATAGGTGGCCGTATCTTAAATGTTATAACCTCCCCTGGTACCTTGCACAGTGTTAGTAGACTGTAAATATTTGTTGGTTGGTTTTTACTAACAAGTTGAATCATTCCAATATGTGGCGTCTCCCTTCCCCATTTGTTTCCTTTAGAGTTTAATGGTATCTGATATTAAGAGGTTCAATTTAACAAATATTTTATTAAATACCTACTTACACAAAGCACTGGAAGGAAAGAAGGAAGAGACAAAGGGAGAGACCAAAGCATCAAGGGAGGGAGGGAGAAGAGGAGAAAAAGAAATAACCACTTATTAAGTGCCTTCTCTGTTCCAGGCTCTGTTCAAAGCTATTTACGAATATGACCTCATTTCATCATCACAACAGCTGTGGTGCTATCATGTGCTATCATAATCCCCATTTTACTTTTGAGGAAACTGAGACAGGTTAGATGAGTTGTCCAGAGTTACACACCCAGTAATGTCTGACACTGGATTTGAACTAAGGTCTTCTTGGCTCCAGGCCCAGTGCATTATCCACTGAGCATAATCTCAAGTTACAGATTAAGGTTTTGGGTTGTAATGTTGTTTCTGTTTTCTTTGGTATTCTCTGAACTGAATATCAAAAACGTAGGAAACTCTATTTACTGATTTGGGGTCTGATATTCAGGGCTATTACTTTTGATTTTGGTGTCAGTGCCATTAACAACTGCACGATGTTAATGAGGACACAGTTTGAGTTTTGATAGTGGTTTGCCCCTTCAGCTCCAGTCATCTGTTTTATATAATTTTGGAGCTATTGGTCCTGGTCATGAGGAACTTTTGACAAGAGAACATAAATGTCCAAATTCCTTATCCAAGGACTTTAGCACTCTGACTTTATCCTGTCTTTGCAGGATAATCACTCACTCTTTCCCTATGGAAAACAGGTCTATTCACTGTCCCTTAAACATGCCTCATCCCATCCTTCCTCTGGGTCTTATTAAAAAATCACATTCACATGGTGCTTTAAGGCTTAGAAGGCATGTTATTCACAAAATTAACATGTGAGATAGGTGATCTGAAGGTTTGATGCAAGATTTGTCCATGTAGATATATACTCTGTTGATGGAGATCATTGCCAATCAGTCCATGCCTTCTTCTATGCAACTCACCCTGTCTGTTTTTCTTCTATATACTATATATTGTCCACAAAGTGTGTGTGTGTTTGGGGCAGGGGGAGGAGGAGGAGCACAGGAATGCTTCTTTTAGACCTCTTAATACAGGATACCCATGAAGCCCAGAAGCTGTCCAATGAGCACCCTCTTCTCTTCCACCCGTCCCTACCCCTGCCCATAACCAGTGTAATTCTATATTGGTTATGTCATGACCTGCGCAAGCCTGCCATTTGAGTGATCCTCAACTATGATTGATAATTGTGTGATGTCATACACCTGACATGTCCAGAAGCCTTTGATTTCAAGTTTAGCATTGATTTATCTTTTTTACTCTCCCATACAGTGTCTGGTTGAGGGACTTTGCTAGAATCTGTAACCACCTCTCATGGGAAGTCTTCCTGTCCCCCTCTTTGAACTTCTATAGAGTTTGTCATATGTCATTCACTTGGGGTTTATCATATACTTCTTTGTGGGGGTCATGTTGATGTATATTTTTGCTTCTTTTCTCCCTGCCTTGATTGCTTTGAGGGTAGCAAACTTATCAAAATCTTTTGGATGCCACAAATCTTATTATTTCTTTTAATCTTAGAGTATCAAAGCTGAGATGAGCTTGAGAATCATCTTGTTCAACCTCCTCATTTTACAGGTAGGGAAACTGAGCTTAGACACATGAAGTGATTTGACCAAGTTTATTCTGCGACAGAGCCCAATTTTAGAACTTAGTGCTATGGATTCCCAGTTGAGTGGGGTTATGCTAATCAAGTACCAATAGTGGAGTTTCCTAAAAATTCTATACTATAAATTTGTTTAATAAATATCACTGAGTGGGAAGTGGTTATATAACCACTTATATAAGCACATGTAGGAGCTAAATAAATATTTAATGTCAAAGTGCAAATTATTACCCTTTCCTGTGTCACTGAGTCTCCAGTGTCAGTGTGTATGAAAGAGGGCACATTTCAGATAGGAAGGCAGTTGTTAAAAGAACATCTTAAGCTTAGAGTCAAGAGACCAATTACTGAGTGACCACAGGCAAGTGACTTAGCCTCATTGTGTCATCTCCTTATCTATGAAATGTAGACAATACTACTTGTACTGCTGACTTAATAGGGTTGATATGAAAGATATAAACCTTTAGATGCCTGACAAACATAAACTTCCTTTTTTTTTATCATTATAACAACAAAAAATTTGTAGGCTTCTACTTGAAACAAAAGTGTATCTGTTTAAAGTCAGTGTTCTTCCAGTGATGCATGACTGAGTCTTGGAACTCTACTGTCTCCAAAGAATTGGAAGTTCAGGATTACCCAAAGAGCACTGGGAGGCAAATAGCAGATTTCAGCAGGATGCAACTAGAGCATCGTAGATTGAGGAATAGAAGGGACCTTCAAGGTCAGCTAGTCAGTCAGTCAATGAACATTAACCAACTACTATGTGCCAGGCACTGTTGTAAATACTGGGGATACTAGTATCCCTAACAAAGACAAAAGATGATCCCAGCTCTCAAAGAGCTCACAGTCTAACGTGGGGAGACAACATGCAAACACATTATAGACAGAATAAATTGGACATGATCAACTGAGAGAAGAAGCTGGAATTAAGTGATATCAGGAAAGTCTTCCTATAGAAGAATGAGATTTTATCTGAGACTTGAAGGAAGGTAGGTAATGTAGGAAGTGGAGATGAAGAGGGAGAAAATTCCAGATATGGGGGACAGATCCCTTCGTTTTACAGTTAATTGAGATCTAGAGAGTTTAAGTGATTTACCCAATTCATACAGTACTGAGGGTCAGAGGTAGGATTTGAACCCGGGTACTCTGTGATTCATTTGAGCACTCTTTCTGCTGCATCATATAAAAAAGAAATTATAAAAGAGGAATGGGATGAAATATGGCATCAAAGAAATGTGTACTCCAAAAAAGATGTGCTATACATGTAGCAAGAATAAGAGCTAACAGATGGAGAGACAGACTAAATTCATGATGTCAGTAGCAATAAAGACCTCCCCTTACCCCCATCTGACAAACTCAGGGGAGTTTATAGATGATTGACATACAGAATGGCAGAATGGACACAGTTTAATAGGTTGGGGTCTGAAGTTTCATTGGAATGTTGGAGTAATAAAGAAAGGAAAGAAGGAATGATGGGTTTTGCATGGTAAGCAGACATGGTCCTTATACATTGGGCTCCCATAACCTAAAACAGGTGGTATTGGTATTAGAAAACATATACAAAGACCACGAATCTGTGCTTGAATGATGAGGATATGCTTCTTCATTTAGTAATGGATTACATTTCTGTAGCACTTGAGTATTTAAAAACACTCTGTAAGTCATGTGAGGTGGTGAACTACAATATTCTTCATTTTATAGATGAGGAAGCTAAGACAAAGATAGATTAAATGACTTTCCTTGGGTCAAGCAACTCCTAAGTTTCTAAGCTGAGAGTTGAACTGAGATCTGTTTCCCAGAACAATGCTTTGCTTTCTTCCCTAAAACCACCTCCTCATATGATCTCATAATATATTGTTTGTTCTACTCTGTAGTTATGTTCTAATTTTTGAGTTTGTGTGAAAATGTCTTATTCATACTAAATGATAGTTGTCATTCGTATGGTGTCTACTGCTTTCCAGGTACTATGCTAAATACTTTATGAACATCTCATTTGACATTTGAGTGGGGGTACACTCTTTGCACCCTCTGTGAAGACTCCTCAGAATGAGAAGGGAGAGAAGCTATCTGTAAACCAGAGACAGACTTTTGTAAGACTGGACAGACCTGAGTGCTGGGTTTACATGACCTAGGAGCCTTTCTCCCTTCCCTTGTTGTCATCAGCATTAGGCCCCTTTCAGGAGGTTTAGCCTCCACCCTTGTAGGGCACACCCTTAAGCTTTAGGCCCCTTTCAGGAGTTTTTGACCTCCACCCTTGCTTGTGACCTTTCCCCTCTCTTGATTTGGCCTTTACCAAATAAGGCCATGGATGATACCTTGGCTTTCTCTCCCACCTCCCTGGCAATAGGAGATAGCGGCAGGCTTCTTTGTTATCTGCCATTGGGTTAGATGTCCAGCCAAGACTGAGAACCCACCTCCTAGACGATGGGAGAAGACACAGCCAGGGGGAGGGGGCTTGACCACCTTAGGGTATAAATACTTGTTCTGACTTTGGTAACAGGCTTCTTCTCCTTGATCCCTTCCATGGAGAAGACCACCTTCTTCCTGGGGGGGGGGGGAGGAGCGGTGAAGAGAATAAAACTTTTTCTTCCTTCCTCAAGATGCCTCTGATTTTTAATTTTTCTTGGGTAGGGAACCCCATACCCCATACCCCACACAGTAGGTATTGTTATTATAATCATTTTCCTGTTGAGGAAACTGAGGCAGACATTAAGTGATTTTGTTAAGGTCACATAGCTAGTGTCTGAGGCTGGATTTGAACTCAGATCTTCCTGACTCTAGACCCAGCACTCTCTCTACTGTATCTCCTAACTGCTCTCATCTATAGTATACTGTATGCTTCTTAAGCGTAGGTGCCATGTCTTTATTCATCTTTATGCCCTCCACAGACTCTCATAGAGAACAAATGGTCTTATAAATGTTAACTGAATTGTGTGTGCATGATATGTTGTGTTCTGTTTTATTGCTGTGGTCAGTAATTTTGGGGGGTTTGGCCTTGAAGGGGCAAATGGAAGGGAACCAACATTTATTAAGCACCTACTATGTGTCAGGCACTAAGCTAAGTGATTTACAAATATGATCTAATTTGATCTTTATCATAGCCTTGGGAAGTAAGAGCTATTATTACGCCCATTTTTCAGTTGAGAAAATTCAGGCAATCAGGGATTAAGTGACTAGTCCAGGATCACACAGTTAGAAAGTGCTTGAGGCTGGATTTGAACTGTCTTTCTGACTCCATGCATAGTACTCTGTCCCTGGGTCACTGAAATAGCAAGCACCCTGGCAGGCCCAGGATGGCCTTTAGCACAGATTCTTTGATCTGCTTTACTGAAGGAAAGCATCCTTTTAAAAGTGTCAACAATCTTCTTTTAATTACACTCACTAGTTCAGGTCAGCACCCTGTATATGGAGAAATTACAGGCAGGATAATTACAAGCAGAGAAATTAGATTAACACAAAAACTAACAGACAGGTCTCCAACTGTGTGAGTAAAGCAGTATTGCTATACATTTTACATACATTGCTGGAGTGAGCGAGCACAGACATCTGAGTAGTCAGTGGGCTCTGAACATACTGCTACTCGGTTTCAACCAGGAAATCAAAAGATTCTTCTTATGAACAAACCCCCAAAGCAAAATGCCAGCCTCCCAGAATATATAACAAAGACTGGGTGCCTTACTGGCTGAGTGAAGAGGCATCTGAAAATCCTTGTGCCCCAACAGTTAATTGGCAACTCCCCATAGCTCAGAGCCTGATTAATTCTGTGTCAGGGCTCTATGTGCCTATTAAGGGGCAGGGTAGATCTTCAAATTCCCTTAACATTACAGCCATCTAGCTTTAATTGTTATATAGGGCACTTTCCAAGGGTATGTTTTTTTTGATACATTTTGCTTTTTATTTACTCTTTTATTTATTTGCTCCCACTTTGAGTATTTTGTATAATGTTGGTATGGATCAAGAAATGGACTTAACTCTGCTTTTTTCAGTGTGGAGCAGCAGTTCCTCCCTTGGCTCTTTGCAAGTAAAATCATTGCTGTATCATGGGGCATGTATACTATCTATGTATGTATACATGGGTAAAATGACATTTCTTTTCCTCAGCCTAGGAAATGAGATTGCTGCTTAAAATTAGAGAAGGAACCTTCAAGTGCTGGTATCACCTTCTCCCAAATGGTCAAGTTGTAGTGATCTTACCAGTCTATCCTACTGTCTTCAGAAAACTAGACTGGGTTTTGGTTTTGTAATCTTATATAAGGCCATTTGTAGGGGATTGACTGTTTTGAAATGAAAAGGAAAGTCATTGTTGACTTTTCAGTTTCTTTGAAAATGAGTGAGATTTCTCTGTAATGACTTAAGTGAAAAAACAAACAAACAAACAATACAGAGCTGGGTATTAATGCATATCTGTCAGAGAAGAAATTAGTATTCAGTAAGAATGAAGACCTTAGTATTTATTGGTTGTTAGTAGAGGATGTTTTTACACAAAATGCTGCAAATGGCATTCATGTTTTAATAGATAGTTTAGTAGGAGTATTTAAAGAATGCCACTTTTTTTAATTAGTCATATACTTGTATTTTTTGAGGCTTCTTCCTACATAATACCTTAACTGAGAGATAGCAAGCACACTGGATTATTATTATTTTTTTTTTTTGTAGGGACAGTATCCCTGAATGTATTAGTAATTTGAACATCAGAACTGCTCCTTATTCCTGGCTGTAGCTTATTTAGTAAGAACTAACGAAGCCAAAGTCATGGACCCAGTCTTCAGGAGGGTGAGTTATAAAAACTTTGTTTCAGGGCCACAGACTATTACAGCACCTTAACCCCAGCCAGCCATTAAAAGGTGGTGAGAGCATGACTGGTTCAACACAAAATCTTTTCTCATTGCTGTAAAAATAACTATAAAAAGGTGGAGTGTAACCTTAGAATGTGAAACCTTAAGGTGTAAAGGATCCCAAAGGTGCTAAGGGGTTGTTACTGGGCTGCTCCAAAGGTGTAGAAACAACTCTTCTCTTAAAAGAGGAAGTACATCATATGTTCCTTTGGAAATAACTCCAAAGGGTGACTGCCTCCTAACATACCTTTTTCCTTAAGCTCCAGAGAACAGGAAACTTCCTGGCTTTTACTGTCCACATATGGATTGACTTTAGGTATGAAACAATGTGGTGGGATTTAGAAAGTTGAATTGATTTATAAAATGGGGAGAGATTAAGTCACATAATTCCTAATTTTATTTTTCATGGTTCTCGTAGTATTGTAACATCAAAGATATTACACACAGGTATCACAGCATTATGATAATGTGATAAATGTGTGCATATGTGTGTATATATACATACATACATATATATGTGCATATACACATTTGTAGAATTTAGTGGAATGTTGCATGACTATACAGGTACAGTGTGTGCACAGAATGAATGAAAAAAGTATTTATTAAGGCTTTATTATGTACTATATACTATGCTAAACACTGGGGGGTGCCAATAGAGAAAGAAAACCATCCTTACTATCAAAGATCTCATGCTTTAATTTGGGGAGAAAATATATATAGAAGGGTTCAGCTGCAGAGCTGATGGAAAGCTCTGGAGGTCCTAAGGGCACAACAGCAGGGTAGCTAGCAAATTCCAGAAGTGCTTAGGGTGCATTGGAGTGTTTTAACCTTCAGAGGGTAGATTCTGGAGGAGGGGACCAGCCCATCACTACTGGGAAGAATAGTGAATAGAAGACTTAAAAGGAGAGACAAAACAATGCAAACTCCTGTATAGTATAGCTTGCAATTTCATGGCAAAATATTCTCTAACATGGACATTTTTGAGTAACTTAAGACTAGGGTGAGCCAAGAGAGCTTGATACTACAAGTTTTGGTTAAAGGAACCACAAGGAAAGGTCAGAAATTTCAAATAAGAGTCAGGACAACATGTTTTGCAAGGAGGGGAAGGAAGCTGTATTTCTAGCCTCAATTTAACAAATCTTTTGACTGTTATGGGTAGGGCACTGCTGGTGATGGTGAGACAAAAATGGGAAGGGTAACCAATCCCTGCCCTTGGAGAGATTCTTTGCGGACTCTTTGGTTAGGAAAGGAAGGTCTGAGGGTGAAAAAAAGTGCGCGACCCCTGGATATTGAAATCCTCCATTCCACCCCACCCTCATTGGTTTAAGAGATAAGAGCCTTGAATACCTTCTATGAGTAAGACATTGTGCTGCTTCTGTGGAGGTCACAACCAAAGCATAAGATTAGATACTATTTCTCTGTCTTCAAAGAACTTATAACCTAGTTAAAAAAGCAACAAGCATTTATTAAGCACTTATTTATTAAAGCACCTATTAAGTGCCTTCATTTTGGAAGAGGACCGTGGCATCAGGGAAATGATGAGATGACTTGCAATTGACTTTGATTTAAGTGAGGGAGGGCAGTGCAAGGTCACCAGCCTTACTTTCTCCTCCAGAGTCATCTAGGTCCAGTAGCCAGATATTCATCACCTTCAGGCACTTGTATCCTTCTAGAGCTGGAGATTTTAACCTTTTTTGTGCCATGGACCTTTGGCAGTCTGATAAAGACAATGAGCCCATTCTCAGAAGAGTTTTAAAATATAGTACATAAGCTAAATTACATAGGCCTGCAAAAGACCCCAAATGTTATTGAAAATAAAGACAGCCTTTTTTTCCATCCAAGGTTACAGTCTCCTTGAAATTTATCTGCAGACATGTCTCAAGAAACCCCATTACTAGACAGACACAGACAAATAAGTTCATCTGCCCTCCTCCAAACTTCCCTATTTCTGTTAATGGTATCACCATACGCTTTAGCTGCCCGTGCTTGTGGCAAACCTCAGAATCTTCTCTCTCTTTCATCCCTCATAATAGTAGCCCACTTCTGTTGATTCTCTGTGTAACATCTTTCAAATCTGTTCCTTTTCCATCTTTGATACAACTTCCAAAGGAATATTCTAAAGCTTAAGTCTCACAAGATTGTTTCCCTGAACAAAAAGTTGCCATGATTCCCTTCAGTGTCTAAGATAAGATATATACTCATTTGTTTGGTAGACTTTATGTGTTACGGCCTGAATTTGAACTCATGTTCTCTTTCTCCATGTTTGGAGCTGTTTCCTTTATCTCAGTGCTCAGTATTTGAGATAGAAGTTTCTTCCTCTCTGTTTTCACCCAAATTTCCAATACTTTTCAGCTTCTAGAGATCAGCTAATTTGCTTTCTCAGATTACCCTGTATTTACTTTTTATGCATTTTTTGTTTACTTAAATTAAGGAGTTTCCCACATCACTTAGCATCTTAGAAAGCAGAGAAAAGAGGTATTAGCAAAGTGTTAACACCTAATGGGATGGAAAGGCCCAGCATGTGACCTAAGGTGTAAGCTGTCTCTAGTATCTTATAAATGAGGAATTATGCATGAGGGGCTCTGTCATAAGCCTCATTAGAGGAATGCCAAGAATGGAGAAAAAGATGAACCTTATAAGGTGGCCTTATCCCCAAGAACTCAATGTCTTCATCTATTTTCTTCTTTAAGATGGCAATATTAAACAAGGGGAGAATCAAGTTTATTGTTATTCATAGATGTTAACTTTCTAGTACAGAAACAATATACCCCCAAATTGTTTAAGTTAATAACTCATTATAGACCAGGGTTGGGGAGCTCTTTAGTTCTGAACAATAGGGTTAGTCCAACAGCAAACCAAAAAAGAACCAGAAAGGAGATGAGAGGCAGAATGATAAGACAGTCTGTACCATGGCAGAGGAGTAGAAGGCCTAAAGCAATTGTCTCAGTATCATCCCATAGGTGTCTCTTAGCAACTTGACCAAATAAGCAGGCCTCTAAGTTCTTGATGAAGGAATCATTTTTGAGTGATTTGAATGTCATTTGTTCTTTGTAGTGGTACTCTCTGTTATCAGGTGGTCAAGGCAGTGACTTGTCCGATTTTTAATTATCCATTTTATAGTTAAGTCACTGGGGAAGAGCAGGTAATGAGTAATGAAATGTAATGGGTAGAATGTTTATGATGCATTGTAGATATACAATAAATACAATTTAATAAGTAACAAGTAGTTTTAATATTTTAAATTTAAAGTAATTTAATAAATAATAAGTAGAAGCAAGGGAACACATTTTAAGGGAGCATCAAGAATAGTGGAAGCAAGAGAAATTGTGTTTTTTTTAATCTTGAGGAGAACTCTGGTGAATTTAAAATTAATATATTTATGCGTAGGAGATATTTTCTTTGAGTTTTATGCTTGTACATATGATGCTGGTTGCTACTCTTGAAGATGATGATTGTTGTGTAATATCTACTTGCTCTCTGACCTTTTCATTCTCTCATCTATAAAATGGGCATAGTTTCCATTCCCTATTTGTGAGGATTGTTCTGAGGGAAATGCTTTATATAAACCTTAAAGTGTTTTATAAATGATATTTATTATTAATATAAATGTATGAAATATACCCTTATGGATTATAAATTTATAATATATACCCTCCTCAATCATCTTGCTACCTTGGCAAATAGACAAAATTTCAGTTCCTGCTTATGTGAAGATTTACTTGCACAACAAAATCTTTACAGCATTAGAGAGACAAAGAGGGACAACTCTGAAATTAGTAAGAATTCCATTGGTTCAAATCCTGCCCCTCACACTTAGCTATATGACTATGGGTAAACGATTTAATTATATGATATCACATGCTCCATTAGGCTCAACTCTTAACATTAGTTGTGTGTGTGCTTTTTAATTGATGCCTTTTGTTTTTGATACCATAGTCCTTTCTAAATATGGCTTTTCCAGCTTCTAACCGCAGTGAGCCTTCCCTTGTGTCAACTATTTAAAAAGGAAAAAAAAAAAAACTTCAACAAAAGCAACAAGGATTGAGTCTGATTGTGTATGCAATACTTCAAACTCATAGTTTCCGATGAAGTGCATTTTCTGGGTTTTTTTTTTTTGCCTTTTTTCTTTTGGAGGGCAGTTGGGGTTAAGCAACTTGCCCAAAGTCACACAGCTAGTAAGTATGTTAAGTGTCTGAGGTTGGATTTGAACTCAGGTCCTCCTGACTCCAGGGCCGGTGCTCTACTCACTGAGCCACCTTGCCGTCCCTGAAGTGCATTTTCTTAAATCTTATCTGAAGTCATAATGTGTTTTTTTTTTGTTTCTCTTCTTATTCATGTTGTTTTAGCTGTATGCATTATTTTTCTAGTCCTGTTTACTTAATTCTTGATCAGTTATGAACTGTTACAGTATTTAGTTGCTGGTTTGTTTGTATCAGTGGTGGGAATTTCCATGCTACCAGCTCCTTGTGTCAATAAAATCATTGATGCAGACCTTCAAAAATGAAGTCACCAAAGTCTCCTTGATACTCCACCCTTAGGTACTTTTGGTAGTCACTTTATTGTGTTGTAAAATGAAAGATATTACTTTGGGGACAAAGTGTTGTAGTGGCTGTAGGTAGTTATCTGGCTTGTTGGACTTTGGAAGGGCTTCACCCCTGAGAGAAAGAGAAGAAAATGTAATGTACAAAGGGCATAAGAATCAGCCGCCACAGACCTTTTCTCCATATTCACTCTATTCACCTGTTCCTTCATTTTGTGACTTTCCAGTAACTTTTAGAATAGCCCCAGAAGGATCGCTTTACTGAGCCTACTACTCTTGTCTTGTTAAAAGAAGACTGGTGCTGTAAGCCAGGTGAGCTGTATTGAATTGGTTAGAGTTTGGAGAGATGGAAGAAGGAAAAGTTGTTGAGTTTTTGTTTTTTTTTAATTCATGCTATTTCCAAGAAGTATGCAGAATCAGAAATACCTTTACTCCTATCTTATTTAATAGTGATGATGATAATAATAGTAATAGCAGCTCACATTTACAGTGTTTTGCATACTGTCATCTGATTTTACAATAACCCTGTGAGGTAGGTGCGATTATTATCCTGTCTTCATCTTACCTTTAAGAAAGTTCAGAGAATTTTCAGGTAAATGACATCGTCATGGGCATATTGCTCTGTTTGGGTCTGGTTCTTAGACAATGTGCATTTAGCAAATAGATTGGAATCAATAAGATCTGAGTACTAAAGTGTCAGCTGGGCCATATGTCATCTGTATGATTTTGAGTAAGCACTAGTTAGATGAGAGGCCTGAACTATGTAGTAATGATTGCTTATCAGAAGATCCCTGTGAGCAACTGTAGCCCCATTTTACAGGAGAGGAAACTGAGTGATTTGCCAATGACCCACAGAATCATAGATTTGGAACTAGAAGGTATCTTTGAGTTTATTCCTCATTTTACAGATGAGAAAACTGAGACCTAGAGTGGTTAAGTGACTTGCTCAGGATCACATAGCTAGTATGTGTTTTTGGTCTTAGGACCTCTTTACACTCTTTAGTTATTGAGGACCCTAAAGAACTTTTGCATATGTGGGTTACATTTCTCCATATTTACAATACTAGAAATTGTAACTGAGAATGTTAAATATTCTCAGTTTTTCAATATTGAAATATTTATTAATCCATTAAAA
>CM053596.1:214386055-214436348 GCA_028646575.1 Pseudocheirus occidentalis
AAGGTGGGGGGGTGCAGGATAGGAAGGAGGGACATACAATTAACCTCTCACAATTTGCCCACCATGGAGATGTCCTGTGTAATTACACAGGTACAGCCTGTATTGAATTGCTGCTCCTCCCAGTGGGAGTGGGTGACAGGGGAGGAATTGCAAGAATCCAGTATTTAAAGCTATACAGTTAAATGCAACTGGGAAATAATACATACAGGGACAGGGGCAGGGAACTCCTCCCTGCCCTGCTAGAAAGCTAGAGAGGTGTTGGAGGAGGGCATAAAAGCGAACAGATTGTGGGAGGGGTCTTACAGTGGGATCAGTGTTCTGGGCTGGGGGGTAGGGACAAAAAGGGGAGAAAATTTGTAACTCAAAACCTTTAGGAAATGAATGATGTAACCAAGAAAATAAATTAAAATTAAAAAAAAATAAAGTAACTCAATTCAACTAGGATTTATGAAGCACTTTAGTATATGAAAACCATTGTTTTCAGTCCACAACACCATGCTGCCTCCACTGTACCATGATGTCTTGATGGCAATGTAGACAAGCACAAAATGCAGTTCTTATTGAACCAACTTTTGGGTAGAACTAGCCAGGGATGATGGAGATTCCTTCATGACTCTTCCAAGGTCTTCTGGAGCTAATAGGCAAATATCAGTCCTTGTTTATAGGAAACTCCAAAATGAGCTAACTCCCTCTACCAATGCAGGTTAGTACCTTCTCTGAGCATTGCCCTGAGTACCAAGGGATCACGTGACCTGCCCAAAGTCAGCATCAAGAGAAGCATTTGAACCCAAGTCTTTGAAGCTCCCTATCAATCTATTAGCCCACATCACCTCTATATAAAATACAAGTAGACTTTTTGCATACTCTCACAGCATTAAGACATTGTATTTCATTCTCAAGCTTCATTATAATTCACATTCATAGGATAGATAGCAAATGCCATTATTCAATCGTGTCCAACTCTTCATGACCGCATTTGGAGTTTCCTTGGCAAAAATACTGGAGTTCTTATAGATGGAAAGTAGACAGTAACTAATCGAAGGCATTTAGACTCTCAGCTGAAGCAGAAAAATGCACAATTTCAGCCCTCATCTTTTCTCTTGATCAAAATGACATCATATACTTTGTATCCAACAATTTTAAGACATTATTTTGTTTTCGCTTCCTATTGAAAATAAACCCAGTGCACAAAGAAAAAAAATGGCATGTCTAATTCTATAGAAAGTCTAAAAATTCTTGGAATCCAGCTTTTGTTTTCACTACTAAATCTATATTGACTCAAATTAGAGTCCCCTATACCATCACCTCTTTGCTGCTACATCATTTTTCTCCTTTTCTCTTATTAGACAAGAAAAAATAGTTCTTTTCTGTCAGTCATATGCATGTTCGCAAATTTCCCTTGAAAATTTAATCCAAAACATTATAAAAAATTTTCATTAGGCTTCTTCATTAGTCTCACATTAGGATTTGAAAAACTATTCTTAGGGAACAAGAAGCATGATTATTCAAATAGCTATAGAGAGGTGCATGTAGAACATAATGCTGTTAATATGTTCCAGATCTAATGCAAGTGATCGTTTTGTGAGTTCTGTTTAACATAAATCCAGATTTTTACACGTTGTGTTTGTATAACATAAGGTACAATCTGTATTGCATCAAGTCATACATTTGATTTCTAAAATTCAACCATTTTTCTGAGATGACAAAAAACATTTGCATATATTGTAATCTTCTCAGTCTGTGATTACTAACATTGTTTCCTATTGGCTCTTGCTTTTTACCCACCCTCACTTCATGTTCCATATGTTAGTCTTTTATTTCATTAGCTTTATTGATCCACTATTGATCCTTCTTCTCTGGGACCTTTAACTCTATGGTAACAGTTCATGAATCACTTAGTAATTAATAAGTAGGAGCACAATTTGAGATGAAATAAATAAATGTGATAGCTTTTTTAATATTAGCTGAAGAAATTTTAAAAGTGGCAACATTTATGCATAGACAGTTCTTTGCTATAAGCAAAATGCCATTGGTTATCTTGGAGCAAGGAAAATCTGTATTCAAGTCCTACTTACTGAGGCCATTGAAAGGTCAATGGATTGGGAAATTTCTCTTAAGTGAGAAAAACTCTCAACAAGTGATAGGAAAAGATCAAGAGAAGCTCTACCAAATGCTCAAAAGTCTTCTCTCTCCAGCTGTCCCCAAAATTGTATTAAAATTCAGAATATGAGGCAACAATGAGGTCCAATTTGGGTGGTCAGAGAAAAATAGATTTTTTCAAACAAGTGAAATAAAAAATGTTTTATCCTTGAGAACTGACTTATGTTTAGAACTTGTCAATATTCAAAATGTATTTCCTTTTAAAGAGGTAAGGAGCAGTAAGAACTCCTAAGTGCCCCAGGCCTCTGCCTAAGATTGGAAGTTTTATCTGATTTGACAATCTGTATCTATAAAGGATATTTCCATACTGGGATTTCCCACATTAATGAAACATATAAAGACAAAAAAATATTTTAGAAAAGCCCTTCAGAAGACACCAGACTAGTTTCAGGCCTTAATGAAAAGAGTTAGAATACTGTTTTATCTCACTTCTTTCCTTTCTCCCTGATCCACTTACATCACTTTCCTCCTGCTTCCTTTTTCCTCCTCACTTCTAAAGCTGATTTTGGCCCCAAACACAATCATACATTAAAGAAACTGAATCTTTAAAAGTCCTTTGGTTTCCACAGACATCATCCTGCCTTTGGCTCAAACTGTCTTCTTCTGGACTTCAAGTCAAAATTTTACTTCAGATCCAATGTTGGTGTTTATCTGACTTGGGGTGTTCTACAACTAAGGTCAGGGAAGCAAAGGGGGAGAAACTGACCTCTTGACTGCCAGTTGAGAATGTTTGCATGGAAAACTCTTAAAGTGGTAGGAAAAAATGTTTAAAAGCAAACTGTTGACAAAAGGAGATAAAAATGGCTTCCATGGTATTTTGACAAAATACACAAAAACCAAATATCCATGTTTATATGAGCATTCCCAAAACATTGGCTCTCGGTCATGTAGCTATGACTCTAATCACATAGCAGAGTAATTATAGAAAGTTACTATTTTTTAAATTGGTTTTTTCCTCTGAAACTCACAGCTTTTTTTTTTCTCTGTAAAGTCTGTCAAATGGAAGAAATTTTTAAAAATAAATAAATAAAGCCAGAGCCAAAAGTAAAATAATGACACAGCTTGGCTACTGAATGAACTAAATGGGAAATGTATACATGGAACAATACCAATAAGCAAAAGAGAACTGAACATCGGGGAAGCAAGAGAGTCACACAGAGAATGAATACAACATATTCAAGCTACTTTCAAAGCATTTCTTCTGATAGGCATAGCAGCAAAGGTTATAACAGTATGTTCTCCATAATCCCTCTACATATACATGTGTATATATAGATATAGATAGAGACAGAGAGAGAGAGAGAGAGAGGGAGAGAGAGAGAGAAAGAGAAAGAGAGAGAGAGAGAAAGAGAGAGAGAGAGAGAGAGAGAGAAAGAAAGAGAGAGAGAGAGAGAGAGAGAGAGAGAGAGAGAGAGAGAGAGAGAGAGAAAGAGAGAGAGAGAGAGAAAGAGTCGGGTTTTCATTCTTTTGATTACCTATTTCTTTACATGGAGCTATATGCAAAAGAGGAAAGATAGGTGGTACAGTAGATACAATGTCAGGGTCTGGAATCAGGAAGACTCATTTTCCTTAGTTCAAATCCAGCCTCAGACACTTACTAGCTGTGTGACTCTGGGCAAGTCATTTAACCCTGTTTCCCTCAGTTTCCACATCTGTCAAATGAGCTGGAGAAGAGAATGGCAAACCACTCCAGTATCTTTGCCAAGAAAACCCCAAATGGAATCACAACTGAAATAATTGAATAACAATATACAAAAGAGCTGGTAGTAACTGATATTTAGATACATTGTACACAATTAACCTTAGTTTTATGAGAAAACTGATGATAAAGGTGTAAGCAAATGACATTACAGGGAGAAAAAAGTGAGCAACTAAGACATGATGATGATGATGATGTCCAGTCATTTTAGTTATGTTGGATACTTCCTGACCCCATGTGGGGTTTTCTTGGCAAAGATGCTGAAGCATTTTTTTGCTATTTCCTTCTCCAGACCATTTTCTTTACAGATGAGGAAATTGAGGCAAACAGGCTTCTGTGATTTGCCAGTGTCTAGGTAGCAAACTAGTAAGTGTCTGAGGGCAAATTTGATGTTGTAGAAAAGCTCAAAACTATTATATGCTTCACTAGACATTAGATCTGGGCAATATAAAAACAGTCTATTAAAACAGAATTAAGCTAGAACAAAATAGCCTTTATTACCTACCTACCTAAGTTCGCCACTCAAATTCTCATTAAAGAAGATTCTGCCGAGCAAGTCAAACTACTCAAATTCTGTTCAGAGCATGATGGGGCTAGAATGTCATCATTCACTACATTAGTTCACAGTTTTCTCATCGTGACCCTAAGTTGGATACAATATGGTCCTGGAATCATGAAGTGCACAATAGACTAACACGTAAAGGATGTTTTTTGTTATTCAAATTCAAGTATATTAGTGATTATTCTGAAGACATATTTCAATTCTAAGGAATATGCAGTCTCAACTGATATGGGTTCTACATCAATACCATCACCCCACCCTCAGACAAACTATAACACATCCATGCCTTTTCAACGGATGTAATTTTTGTCCATGTCTTCCCATAAATTCTCCCCAGATGGTCCATCCAATGTTCTTACAGACTATAGTTTTTTTTAACCTCCTATGGGGCAGCAATGCCACATGTGGGCAATATGCATAGGTGATGCCTCACTGTAGGAGCAGCCCACCTCCTTTTGTAGTAACATATTTCTTTGGTTATATTTATGCCATCTTTTGCACATAAGTTGTCATTGATGACATGCTGTTACTTATGTATGTCTACCATATATGGCCCACTGGCTTACTAAAAATGTTGATTCTTAAAAAAATATGATATACCATAGTTTCCAGTAATATATTATCACCAGAAGAAAACTAATACCCCCAAAATGCTTTCTTTTTATTTTGTGGAGAAGTTTTGGGTCATTTTTATATTGTCAATTAAGCAATAATCTCATATTTAGAATCTCAATGGTCAAAATGGTGTTTTTACAGATGAGGAAACTGAGACAAACAGGCTTACGTGATTTGCCAGTGTCTGTAAACTAGTAAGTGTCTGAGGGCAAATTTGACATTGTAGAAAAGCTCAAAACTATTATATGCTTCATTAGATCTGGGCAATATAAAAACAGTCTATTAAAACTATAAACAAAACTATTTGATAAAAACAGTCTATTAAAACTAAACTATTTGTAATGGTCTGTGTCTGAGGGGCCTTTACAGAACCAAGGCCATTTTGTATTTTCTTTTGGCTCATGGACTATTATGGCTAAAGAATTAATTTTAATTTCAAGATACAAAGTACAAAAAATATTTACAAAATTGCAATACAACACTTAGAATAAAAGTTGTTCATGTCTCAGATAACTCACTTAATTCCCTTCCACTTTACCTTTCATTCTTGCTCCTAAGGAGCCAAGTAATGTCTCAAGTTGGAATTGACATTAGAGGAAGAAAGTTAGAGTGGCAACAGGGGTTTCTACAGAGGTATTGACTCAGGGGAAAACATTCAACATGCTGTCTATGGAAGGAAGCCCTGCCTGCTGCTGCTAAAGCTAGAGAAAAGCTAGTTCAGAAGCCAACCTCTCTTCTTGTTTTCCTTTTCCCCTACCAGTCTCTAAAACAAGCCAAACTTTCATTGTCTTCCCTGTTCTCAATTTAGTCAATGCCATCAGGTAGCAATGCTCCTTTGAGACATTTTTATAGATCCTGGGTCAGGATACAAGAAAGAACAATCAACTGGTATAGTGGAAAGAGTGTTGGGCCTAGAGTCAAAAGGATCTGATTTTGAATCCTGCCTCAGATATTTATGAGTTGTGTGACTGTGGGCAAATCACTTAGCCCTAGTGTTCTTACTTGTAAAGTAACGAGGTTGTATTTCATGACCTCTAAGGGTGCTTCCAACTCTAAATCAACAGTCTTATGATGATCCATTGAGCCACGAAAGTGTTTTTGTCAGGTGGCCAAAGAGAGAAATGTTCTAACTTCACAGGTGCTAAATGCTTATACCATTAGGAAATTATTTAAGAAGACTCCCTTACAAATATCAGCACACTATTCAAGAATGTTTTGGCCAAAAGTATGTTTAACTTGATACAGCTGTCTATATCAAACAGCAGGTTAAACATTTCAGAGCAAACTAACCCATTCACATGAAGGATAGGACAGTGCACTGAGGCTACTTTGGGAAGACTTAAGAGATTTCCAGTGAAAAGAAAAATCAACCAATAGATGTTAAAGAAACAGACATTTATTTTATAATTTTAATTCTAATTAGCAATAGAATTTATCTTGAGACCCCCATGAAGAGGGATGGGAAGGGAGGATGAAGGGAAGAGAGGACAAAAATATATTCAGTTCATAGTCACTGGAAAGACAAGAACACAACTAGATCTCTGGAGGGGCAACACCTATCTATAATTCAGTCAAGAAGGGGATCATCCCAGCCTTGGGTGGAATGATTTTCAAGCCATAGCATGAGCTGGAAGAGGATCAATGCACCCTTACAAAGGACCCTGCAGGCCTTTACATCTGCCCTGAATCTGGATTTTCTTGGCGTGTTGCCTCCTACACTTAGACCGGGAGCTCTTCAAGATCAGGAATTATGTTGCTATTTAAAAAATTTGTATCCCCAGACTTTAGTATGATGTTTAGCACCTAGTAAGTTCTTAATAAATTCTTTTTACTTTTTTCTTTCATTCATCTGGCTAGAGAAACCCACCAGGGTCAATGCCCAGGCTATGCTAGATTCTCATCCTTCTTCCTAAAGTATAATGATTGTTACACACAAGGTTATTGAGTTGCACACACAATAGGGATGCTTCCCAAAGTAAGTGATGGCCAGGTGTTTTGGAAGGAGGGATGGGGTCTATAACAGAAGGGCACTAGTGGCTATGAGCACAAAGACACCAATTAAAAAGGCTTCTTGGGGATGAAAGTTTATAGCACAGAATAGTTCAGAAGATTCTAGAAAAGGGAGAGGACATACAATGCAGGAGGAGGGAACATATCTAGGGCAGAGAGAGCATAACACAAGAAAAGCTGGGACACCAAACAGAAGGCTTTTGGACGATTACACATGCTCCTCTTAGCAACCAAATGATACGTGTGTGTATATACATATATATGATATGTATGTGTGTATATGTATGTTATATACATGTTTATGTGTATAGCATGTATATGGAAACCTATATTACCAGTGGGCATGATTTTATTCAGTACTTATCTTTTCTCTCAGAGGCAAACATTTAATAAAACCCTTTATCAGTCTACATTGTAGTCATGTGTAGTATTATCCTCTGTGATACAGATGCTATCACCCATAGTAGAAAATGCCTTTTTTAACATTGTTATAAATAATTTTTGTCTGCTAAAAGTTCAAATGAAAATATTTTTTGTGATGCATTTCCCTTTACAGGTAGCTATAGTTCCATCTGTTGGCTCCCCAGCACCTAGAGCAAAGTGATAAAGAAACGGAGCTGAGGTCTGCTAGTGATGGGGTGGGGTTTAGGGAGAGTACAAGGATTATATCCATAAAATCTGAAAGGATCTTTGAATTTCTCAAAGCTTGGACCAAAAAAGATCAACCCAGGGATTTGAGAGTCAAGACCAGGCAGGCTGCAGGGCATAGAGATGGGTCAGCCTGGAAATAACTGCTGCCCAGCAGTCCCAATGGACTGTTCTTCAGATGAGCCTATACTTGTGAGGAAGACAGGGCCTCGTTGCTTCCTGAGCTGCAGTGAGCTACCTAGTTAATGGGCTAAGAAGGTTTTAGAAACATGTCAATGACTGAATCTAGGACTCCTTGTATATACGTTGTCAATTAAGTCCAGGAAAGTTGATGGTAACCTCCCATCATGTTCATTCATCACACATAAGTAAGGGTACCCCTTACAGAGACTGATACATTAGATTTGAGGTACTTGATAGTGATTCTTAATTAAGGGTCTAAAAAGAACAGGTATAGCTTAAAACCGTTCTTTGCTATGCCAGAGCTCACAAATTCAATAGCTAGAATCCTTGAGGTGGTTCAGAAAAGTCTCTTTGTGCTCCTGGAAGAGCCATGTTGTCCAGTAAAGGGATGTCTTTCAAGAGGTCAGGAATAGGCCCAAAAGTCAGATTATACTTCTAGATAGGATAGGTCAAAGGTCACCTTGCCCCAAGCTATGGGGAGGAAGAGGAGGAGAAGCACCTGAGAGTGGAGCTCCATAAACCAGTTTCTCTGGCCATGCCCCCTGAGAGTCTGGGAAACTACACTTTGTTGCAAGTAAGCAGAAGAGGCTAGTTCACCTGATTTTGTATCTATAAATACTCCCCAAAGCCTCACCAGTTCAATAGAGATCTGATCCTGCTATTGCTGTAGCACCTGGACGGTACAAGTTTATTGATTTAGCTCTACAAAGGACCATGGAGACCGTCAAGTCTGACCACTTCATTTGATAAATGAAAAAAAACCTGAGGCACAGAGAGGTCATGTGACTGAACTCAACACTCTCATTTTGGAAATGAGGAAACAGAGAGAATGACTTAGAATAATAGACTTATAGATTTAGAACTGGGAGAACCTCAAAGACCACCCACCTTATCTAATCCCTTCACTGTTCAGGTGTGGAAACTTCCCCAAAGTCATGCAGGTCATGTCAGAGGCAAAATCTGAACCCAAGTCCTGTGATTACAGTGATCTTTTGACTGGATTGTGCTGTGCTGGTGGCACATAACAGCTACAGACAACATAGGTTCTCTCAAATTCTTGACAAAATTCTTGATAAATCCAGTGTTCCTGTCTCTATATCACCCTGTCTTTAGACATCTGATATGTGACAGCTTATTTCATTTGACTTCCTTGTCCGAGAACATATTCCTTTATAGTGGCTCACCAAGCTCCAGTTTCGCTGTAATTTGTAAGTATTGCTCTTTGCTTCCTCCTTTCGCTAACTCTGCATCCCCTTGCATCAGGACTCCACTTGCCACTTTGAAGTGAAACGGATATGAATCATCAGAAAGAGATTTAGGTGGCCCAGAAAAGGAAGTATTAGAATTGGAAAATGTGGGTGGGAAAAATGTATGCTTTGAAGGGCAAAGAGAATTTGGCAGCCACCTATAAATCTTATAAATCCATTTGCAAAGCTTCATCAGCAAACACTTCAATATAGATTAAGTCCCTACATATGTGGCTTTTCCAGACTACCTACAAGGAAGAAAAAAATCTTTAGATTAAGCACATAGAGCCATAATGGAAAAATCATCTTTATGTACTAAATTCAAAAATATTTTCATTTTTCACTCAAATCTTTTGGAAAGATTTTAAAACTCAGTCTATAAAAAGCCCATTGTTATTGGTGTCAATCAAGCAGAGAAAATAATTACGGACACCAACATCATTAGCTATGACAGCAATTGCAGAAATTATAATTGACCATTAAACTATTAACTTCATTCAGGAAGTCAGTAACAGAACTTCAAAAGGCTATTAATGTTCACATTTCAGTAACAATGTTTAGTACCTATAACAAGGTGACGATGAAAAATGGAACTACATGTAATCTATTATGAGGGGTGAATTATTAATGATTGTTTTAAAATTCATAAGTAGGTTTCCATATTTCACTTTAAGTCTATGACTACAAAAGGGAAGTGAAAGTCAGATTTAATGCAATTATCAGCATAATTGCTAGACTAAAAAGAAGTAAGAATCAAGCTCTTGGAAAGATTTGAATTATCCGCATTAATGAATATATTGATAAAGCATATTCTCATTTGTTCAGGAAACAAAGCCAAAGTAAAGTGATAAATAAAAACAGGAAGTTTGTATGCTGCCTAACACTGTCAAGGACTGGAATCTCTTTTAACACTGAAAAGTATAAGAAAATAGATAACAAAAAGCTACAATGAATTCAGTAAAGCCTTCAAATAATTTGTATTTCATTTTGAAAAAAAATAGCTATATGTATGTGCGTGAGCAATATTCAGTTGATAAAAGATATGGTGCTCAGTACCATAGATTTAGTGCTGGAAGACAACTTGGAGTCTTTCAAATTCAATCCTCTATTTCACAAATGAGAACACTGAAGTATGAGGTTAAATGATTTACCTGAGGTCACAGAAGTATTAAGTTTCTAGGGTAGAATTTCCACCCAGGTCTTCCTGACTTCAAGTTCAGTGTCCTATCCATTGAACCATGCTACAAAAGATACATCTGCTTATTGATGAATTCAAAAACGGTTTCAGTAACTCCAAAAATGTTATAGCCCCAAGTTCTCTCCTAGGTTCCCATATTCCACAGATTAGAAATCCACTGATTTGAAATCCACTGATTTAGACAATTTAAGATTCCTCAAAGCACAGTCAGCTAACGGTGCTCTATTTCCTGTGCTTAGAATACTCTTCCGCTTACCTCTGTCCACTGAATTCCTTTTCATTTTTTAAAGTCCAACTTAAATGCTTCTTATATGATGACCAATCAGTAATGATGTCTAACCCTTGGCCCTTACACAGTACTTTGGTTGTAGCTCTCTCATGTAATTATACATTTTGTTTTATAATTATTTGTCTGTATATGTTATCTCCACTACTGTATTGTAAGCTTTTTGAGATTATGAAGACAAAATGTCTAAACATTGTACTTTCCCAATGCCTAAACGTGACTTTGATTAATTTACATTATCTATCCCCTTGGTTGCTGTTCTATATATACCTTCATATATGTGATAATAATGAAAGTAACTGGCATTTCTATAGTAGTTTGGAAAGTCCTTTGTATGTAATCACATCTAAGCTTTTCAATAATCCTGTGAGTTAGGTATTATAGACACTATTATGGTTGGTCATTGTCCCTTATGCTAGAAAAAGACCAAAATGACATCACTATTTCAGGGTCAAAGTACAGTGTGTGAGATTGGGGCTGATCAGGCCAAAATGAGTTCTGAAGGCTCTACCACAGGTCAGGCACAAATAGTCCATGTGAACATTTGGAGTGGAGATGTTTCAAAATTTGTTTATCTCATGTTTCTTTTGAGCTGCTGCTCTTCTGCTTTGCTCATAGAACACAGTATATTCTTTGATGTGGGCATGCCATGCTGGTTATTACTGTGCTAGTGTTTCTCACGTCTCACAATCAATTCCAGTGGTCTTCAGAAAGACCTTGAAAGTGTCCCAGAATAGCTTCTTCTGACCTCAGTGTCAGTTCTTGCCTTATGCTTTCGGTAAAATAGTCTTTTAGGTAAACATATGTTTGGCATTCAAACAATATGACTAGCTCATTGGAGTTGTATTCTCTGCAGGAGTTTGAATGCTTGGCAGCTGAGCTTTAAAAAGGAGCTCAGTGCCTGGTGACCTTCAGACTCTTTCTAAGACAATTCAAATGGAAGCAATTCAGTTTCCTGGCATGGGACTAGCATCCTGTCCAGGTTTCAATGAGGCTGACATTATGGTGGTATAGACCTTTAGTTTGATAGGCAGCCTAATACCTCTTTCTCCCACACTTTCCTTTAGAACGTCCCAAACACTGAACTAGTTTTGGCAGTGTGTGAATCAACTTCATCACCTATGTGTACTTCCCTGGAAAGTATACTGTCATGGTAACTTATCCACAGCATTCAAAATTTCTCCATTTGCTGTAAATTATTGTAAATAACTTACAAGATGCAGGAACTGAAGCTATGAAGGCCTAAGAGACTTGGTCATAGTTTTGCAGCTACTTAGTGTATCTTGGGATTTGAACCTAGGTCTTCCTGACCCTATGTCCAAATTCAATACCATTAGAAGTACTTGCAGAAGTCATTTCAATTTTGTCTTCCTGTCCCCAGAGCCTAACACAGAAGCTGGCACATAGTAGGTTCTTAATAAATACCTGTTGATTGCTATATTGACTCGGGGAATGCATAAAAAAGCAGCATTGTTTTCTGACCTTCCTGGGCAACCTGGTTCCTAAATGGTCATATAGACATAGCTCATGGTAAAAACAGAGTTTACCTGACTGGAACTTCATTTTGTTAATACTGCAGGCGATCTATGATTCCATTTTGCCTGTTCCATAAAGGTAATCCCAAACTTTCATATTCTATTTGAACATAAGTGTGTATAGAAGAGCAAACCAAGGGGATAATTCAATTAAATCATTTAGTTATATGTCACCCCAATATACTAAAAGTGCTAGTGTACAGAAGCTGTCTTATTTATTTTCCATATATACCCATGTGTCTCACACAGTGGTCTGAACAAAGGGTCAATGGGAATGTTCCTCCAGAGTGTACCAACACCCCTGGTCCATACTCTATGTACCTAGGGTAGGTATACAATGTGTTAGACCTATAATTTCATCTGTGTACGGACCTCCCCATTGAGGAAAATCACTTTTCTAATGCAGATTAATAACTTTCTTCTACTTATAGTCTTAGAAAGTTTCCTAGGATGCTGATAGATTGAGGGACTTCTCCAAAGCTATAGTTAAATATGTCAAAAATGGGACTTAAACCTAGGTTGTCTTGATTCCAAGTCCAACTCTCTACCCATTAATCTAGGCTGCTTTTCCTGGCAGGGTAAATGCTTTGAGAGGGACAATTATATTCACTAGAATTGTAAATAGCTCATTTATGGAAAAAATATTCTGGCCCCAGTTGGATTTCCCTGAAAAGTCAAGACAGGAACAGTAGGGAAACTGAGAGCTTCATAGTAATACACATAAGGAAGAAAATTACCTGGACAACTAGATGAGCAGGGACCCCAGAATTGGGCAGAAGTCAGTGGAAATGATTAAGGGTATAGACAGGTATGTATGGAAGACAAATGGAGAAAAAGAAGTTGGGAAATGAGCAGTGAAAAGAGAACCCAAGAATTAAAGTGTCTTCTAATTGATCTTATTTTCATGGGACCAAGAAGACTTTAACTGATAAGTGAGTGTTATGGCTAATTATCAAGGATTGAGGGAATAATGAGGTGGCTCAATTTTGGACTAAGTAAAACTGTGAAAGACACAATAGGGAAAGCTGGATAAAAGATGCTTTCCTTATCTCTGCTTATTCTAGGACTTTCAAATATACCCATGGAGGAATAGTTAATGAAAGAAAATTCTTTAAAATGATGGAGGAAAAGGAGGCTGTGTCTGTAGGATACGTTTCACTTCTCATGGCTCTTTGCCTTCCTTCTCTGCAGGCATGATTGAAGAGGATGCCAAGGAGGTTGGCATCCTTACCCTCAAAATTCTCACCCAGGTGCCACAATGGATTCCTAAAATGTCACCATTGGCTATCCCATTAACAACTCCTCAGCTCATTTTAAAAACACACACACACACACACACACATTGCTAAGAGATCCAATGCATTAAATCACCAGCAGTTTTCTGTGAATTTATTTATGAACTCAGATTCTACAACAATAGAAAGGACTAGAGGCAAAAGAAGGTGGCCAGAAGAAAGGGGGAAGGAAAGGCAGTGAATGAAAAGGATGGAGGATGGGCATAGAAATGGTGCACTGAAGTCACTAAGACAGAATGTCTTAGCTTCCAAATGTCCTGCTTCACTGATACAGATAAGAATGTCAAAGAGATTGTAGTCATGAGTTAGTGAATTGCCAACAGGGTAAAATACTCATTTCAGATGTACATTTGATTGGGTTTTAACTCTAAGTCACAAGGGCAATCAGTCCTCTCAATAGAAAAATACTGAGGGGATCCAGTATCTCTGCTTAATGAGAATGGTCCACTAAAAACTGTAATTGTGCCAGCCAGGCAAACCCATCCCATCTTCTTCCACAAAGCCACAGTTCAGGAGTGGAGGCATAGCTAAGATTCTAGGCACTCTGACTGACTGCCCACTGTTTTATGGGTAGGGGTGGGGATCACACCCAATACCAGTGAGGACACTACAGTGAACCATTATTCCCATCTGGCAGTAGCTTCTACAGAATAGTCTAAAACCTGCCACAAAATGTCTTTTCCTTTTACCCTATATAACCTCTAGTTCTTTTAGAAAGTTATATCCAGAGTCATGTCCCCCAAGGGGCAAAATGATAGAAACCTCACACACTGACCGTCTATATCCTGCCCAAGGAACAACTAGTAGCCAGGCTCCCATTCCTCTCTATTTTGGTTCCATATGTTTCCTTGTGGGCCAGCATTCTGGGAAATGGTCCAAGGGAAATGGGACTTGTCTTTTCTGTACCCAGGAGAAAATCAACAGGGTTTAATGGCTACTAATGATGGCTGATCTCAGGAGTGATTACACATGATGCCTTCCTTCCTTCCCATCCACTTAAACCATCCAAACTGTCCTGCTTGCTTGTCATCCTATTAGGACATTATGTCTTATGTGTCTGTGCCTCTGTCTGCCTCCCATGCCAGGAATGCTCTCCCTCCTTACCTCTACCACTTGAATTCCCTAGTTCCTTTCAGGACTAACTCAAGAGTATTTTTCTTCAAGGGGAAGAAGAGATTCACCACCCCCACCCCCATCACCCCCCACACAAGAAAACACATGTTAGTTGTTAGTGCTTCCCCAATCACTTTATATGTATTGTATTTCTAAACTTCAATTATTTATCTGTGAATATGCCATGTTCCTGCCACCACCATCACCAAGAGAATATGACAACCTTGAGGGTATAGACTGTTTTACTTTTGTATTTGTATCCCCAGTGCCTGCCATATAGTATGTACTTTAAGAAATGATTAGCGATTGAAACATATTGAAGAATGTTTCCAAGTCTCTATCTATATTTAATTGTGAGGGAGCAACAAGGTAAGACACCTTCATACTCTCAATCAACAAGGATTTAATTTGTTAATCATTGTAATATTAAGAGAATTTGAAGATCTTCCCAGTCCTTTAATAGGGCCACATGATCTGCTTTGAGCTTTGGTCCAGCCCACAGCTTGCGTCACATGGAGCTGATGGTGGGAAGAGATTACCAACCAGGTGGAGCTGGGAGAGAGAGTGGGGCAGAGCTGGGGAAGAGCTGAAGCAGAGCAACTAATATGAGATATTGGGAGGAATTTTTGCCTAGGGGAACTTGTTTGTGGGGAGGTCTAACTGAAGGGAAGGCTTGGGAATGTCAGTGCTTCCTGGATTGGTGATGTGTATAAATTTCTTTGTTGGCATGGTAGAATTGGCTTTCTGGTATCTCAATAAGTATCTTGGTTTTGTCTTTGAGGAAGAGAGTTTGTTACATTTTGTGATTCAGCCCTGGAAATATATTTGTATATTCACTGCAGCTGCTATGGGTATCACATTGGTGATATAATCACTCACTAAATTCATAGCACTTTATTAAGTACTATTCAAAGAACATTTTAGTATAAAGTAGATTGTCCCCTTTTCAAGTAAGAGGACAGAGTTGCTACTGCACTTGTGAATTAATACATGACCATTACAGTACATGGGTCAAGTCATATATATTTGCAATATACTCAATTCATTCTACTGAAGTGGTGTATGTGACATTTAAATATTTGGTTTAGCCAATAAGGGAATTCTTTCCAGGCATCCCAGCCACACACCCCCTCTAATTCCAAAGCCAAGCACTAGGAGCTCCCTCAGCGTACTAACCCCCATTGTCCTAATAAGGATATTCTACAAAAACAGGATGAATTGTGTAAAGAAATGGTTGAAGCATAAAGGTTCAAAGAACCAATTGGGTGTTGCCATAGCCTCTAAGGGAATTGACAAAACTCAGCTCTACAGAGGGCATCTGAAGCTTTTCAAATTAGTGGTAACCAGTCTGTGCAGTGCCTGAAGCACTGTGTTAAGCATGTTTTTTATTTAACCAAATATTATCTCAGTTATACATAGATGAAGAAACAAAGGGCTCATCATGAAAGGAGCTCATCCAAATTCACACAACTAGAAAAGGGACAGGAGAACTGAGCTCCTCCAATTCCAAATCTTTCCATGATCCACATAAGAAACCACATCTCTTTCCACTGCACTGTGTTGCCACTTTCATGTCCTGGCCAGCTCAAGGCACTGATCATTTGAATGTAATAACAAAGCAAAGAATAACTGACTCTGAATAACAGCCAGTCTAAAACTATGTTTCCAGTGACAAACTGTGGTCTAGTTTGGATATGTAGGAATCCTTCAGCTAAGAACCAGCTGAGAGAAAGGCCACTAGCCCAGACAAGAGAGCACCCACATTACCAGCTACACAAGTCAGATTCTTTTACTGCCACTATGACAGTATTCTTGCCTTTCTACTACAACCTATCTTTTTAATTCTAATAGCTTCCTAACTCCACATGAGGAGCATACTTTTTTAAATTTCTTAAGTACTTAATATAAATCTTTGAAATTTGAAGGTGAATCTACTTAATACTTTCAATATTAGTTTATGACCCAAGACAGGGATATATTCTAGAAGTTAACAAAGGCCTCTGAATTATTTTTCTCATTGGAGAGGTTAAGAGTAGGGCTATTTTGGATGTGAAGTTCTATAAAATTGGGGCAGATAAAATACTGAGCACTGATGGTAAAATCTGTTTTAGCTGACTTTTTTTTCAAAACACCAAGTTCATTCACTACATCCCTTTTACAAATGGGGTACTGGAGGGACAGACAAAGCCCATCTATTATTAGAGCTCCATTATTGTCTAGGTCTTTCCCTGAATACTCAAAACTATATAGTCCTTCCTTCTTCATATACTAAACTCCTACAAAATAAGTTGTCTCCATTTTTCAACTCTTATTTGGCTTTTTGGTATCAAAAGTAACAAAAATGCCTTTGAATCCTAAAAGCATTTATAATGCATGTGTGTGCATACACCCATGTGACATTTAAAAGCCATCAGTCCAATGAGGAGAAGCCATAGTAATACAACAAGGATGTTGTCCATTGTCAGTGAAAAGCCTTTCACTTGGTATTGAAAAGCGCACATGGTGTTGAAAGGATACTGTTCATGTGTTGTTGTAAGGTGGGTGGTCTCCCATCCAAGCCAATGGTGGCCTCTCAGATGGTCTTCAGCTGAGATTCCTGAGCAGCTGCCTCAAATTCCAGTCTGATTCTCTCTAGAGGCCCAGTCAGCTCTGGATCAGTCAGGCTTTAAGGCCAGGCACCACACAGGCCAATGACCTCTGGCTGAATTACTTTGCTGGGCCATTATGGACTTAAGGCCTTAGAGATCTCACAGAAGCCATGGCAGCACCCCAATGGTCCATTCTAACATTATGTTTTCAACATTTGTTGACACAGTTCAGGCCTTGCTTGTGCAATGTCCTTATTAGGACAATGTTAGGACAAAACAGGCTGAGTGAATTCCCAAGTCAGCCAAGAAGGGTGAGGGGGGAACACCTGGGTGGGATTCCCCCACTGGCCCAATTGAATATTTGAATGTTATAAGCACAATAGCTGTAGAATGCATACAGTAAGTATTGTGTAAATTTACAGACAACTTAATTTATCTTTCCAATATATTAGTCAAAAATGCTGAATAGAGGACAAAATAAACCAGAAAGCTTTTAAAAGACAAAGCTTTCTCCTTCCACCCATTCTAGCTATCCATCCATGAGGCATAAGGAAAGTCATAAAACCAATTCTATAACTTACCAAGAATCAGTCATGATTTATAAATAAAGTCATGGCTTTATCAAAAACATTTTTTTGTTTTTAAATCATTTTCATTCCCTATTACATCTCTATTTCCTCCTCTACAAAGCAAATTATTCCTTATAACAATGAGAGAAAAAAAGTGGGGAGGGAGAAGACAGAGACAGAGAAGAAAAGTAATAATCAAAATATGAAGTGTCTGATAATATATACAATGTTTCACACCCATAGTCCCACTTCTATAAAGAAGGGAGAAATGTGAATTTTCTCATGTCCTCTTTGGAAACATCCATAGTCATTATAATTACACTTCTTTGCTTTGTTCTCACAGTTCAAATGATCAGTTGCTTGAGCTGCCCAGGACATGAAAGTGGCAACACAGTGCAGTGGAAAGAGATGTGGTTTCTTGTGTGGATCATGGAAAGATCACCAGATTTGGAATCAGAGGATCTCAGTCCTCCTGTCCTTTTTCTAGTTGTGTGACTTTGGATGAGCTCCTTTCATGATGAGCCCTTTGTTTCTTCATCTATGTATAACTGAAATAATATTTGGTTAAATAAAAAACATGCTTAACACAGTGCTTGAAACATAGCAGGTCCTATATAAGTGCTTATTCCCTTCCCTTCTTCTGCATAATGAAAGCGCTTGATTGGATGACCTCTAAAGTCCCTTCCACCCCAGTTCTATGGATGTTCACTATGACCTTGGCCAAATCATTGTACCTCTCTGGGCTATAATTCCCTTGCCTGTAAAATGATGACATTTAAGACCCCATGCAGATTTTTGAGTTTTCCAGTTATCTGAACCCATTTGCTTGTCTTTGGGCAAACAAATATTTGAACCAAAGTTTCTTCAACCAGTTCATAAGGTTCTACTAGGAGACCCCAAGAGTCTTACCAGGGCATCTCTGAACCTATTACTACCACCTGCCCTCTTCACAATTTGCTGTGATTCTCAGCAGGGAGGGGAGCTAAGCCAGCGATGATAACTCCTCCCTTGATCTGCTTAGGACCTGTATTATGTACCCCCTCCCAAACCAACTGCTCTGGGACTTCAAATCCCACCCTGCTGGATGATCTCAAGGTTTCATGGAAATGGAACATAGAATGTCATCCTGAAGTAGTTGTAGGCTCCTGGTCTAAATCATGCTGGGCAAGTGGTTTGTTTCCTTATTGAGTTTTAGGAATAAAAAATTAGCACTGCTCTGCTACAGACTAGCTGTGTGCTTTGGCCAAGTCCTTTCTCTATGCCTCAGTTTCAACTTCTGTAAAAAGAGATCATTAGACCTAATGCTCTCAGAGGTTGAACTGATGCTCTCAGAGGTCTCTTCCAGCTCTACATACTGTTCAATGCTATATATATACATCTTACATCCCAAAACAACTGTTCTTCTCAGTAGTCCCTTCTAGTATCCTGTTCCTATGACAATCAGTAAATCACTGAGTGGCTGAATCAATTGTCTCCCTACTCCTAGTTCTGTTCTCTTTCTATCACTTCTTCTGCAACTTCTCCAGGTGACTTAACTGTCCCCTAAGATAGAGAGTCTGGCATGCTGCCAAGCCAGTGGCACATGTGTGCATGTATAACACACATATGGGCACACTTGCAGGTGTACAGACACATACATGCACACAAACATATGTACATGCACATATGTGTACACACATCTTCTACCCACACCACTCAAGCGGCATGAGGACAAAGTGTTTTGAATGTTGATTTCATTCATTGGGAAAATTAGACAAGAGAGGTAGGAGGCACTCTGAAGAGGCAGAAAATATGATTGGAATAAAACAATTTTTTGAAAGGCTATATAATTATGATGAGTTTTAATTAGCCAGCTAAATTTGTTATTCTTATCCCACAGCTGGGAAAACAAAATCCAGATCAGTGAAGAAGATGATGTAGAAATGGAAAATCTGCTGTCAGCCTCCTCCTGTTCCCCTCCTCTCCTACCGCCTTAGTACTATCTCAATATTCTGACTGGGCTCTGATTCGTTAGACTTGATGCAACTGTTTTCCAAACTTTCAGCCCTAATGCCAAGGGTGTATTTCAATAGACCCCTGATGTAATAACCAAAAGAGCACTTAAAATTCACTGTACTATTACAGTCCCATTAAGCCTAAATTAATCGCACATTTGAGTCCCTACATTTCATCTGCTCCTCCTCTGCAATGAGCACGTGGTATATTTCCATTCTGATTCACCAAAGCCTTGCTGGGTTTCACACATATCTGTGGGAACAGTTTTGCTTACCCATGCTAACAAGGGGCTGGCTATATGCAGTGATTGACTGACAGAGCCAACAGGAACTGGCGGCTGACATGATGTTCCTGCAACAAGCCAAAGGAATGGGGAACAGAAAAAAGAGCAGAACAACCAAACTGAAGTTACTCTTTCTCTCCCAGCTTAATCATTGTACAGGGAAATCTGAAATAACTTGAAAAGAAAAAAAATCACCTAATTGCAAAGTTTCAGCTTTCCTTACTGTGCATAGCCCTTTTAAGAATCAACTAAGTAAGATTCATCTAACAAATTCTTCAACTCACGATGACAATCATAGTAATGATAATGGCCTTTTTATTATTACAACATACATTTCTCTGAATATGATGAGAATAATAACCTAAATGTTAAGATAACCCAAATTGCCTTTGTACCATTCATTATTAATTGGAATGTACTAAACATTTTACAAAGCATTGTTGTCACTGCAACCTTCTGTGGTAGGGAATACTATTATTATTATCCTTAGAGTAAAAGTGACTTACCCAAGGTCACACAACTATGTAGTGTCTGGGACTTACACTCAATGTCTCTTATTCCAAGTCCATTCCTTTTTTGTCTATCTCATAGACTTTCACTCAAAACATTTGTTAGTGATCAGTTATATAGTTCAAAGCAGTTATGATGCATATAGGTCTTAAGAGGAAACTTACAGAAAAGGGGAAAAAATAATCAATTGCTCTGTGGGAAGGAAAACAAAACAGTCACCATAGTGAAGCAGCTGGAGCGGCCAGCTGCTACGTGCAGTACTTTTGATGGATAGCTTCAGATGAGGACAATGGGAGCCCAAGAGGAGCAAGTCATTGTTCTTTTGGCTCTTCACCCTTTTCCTCTGACCCAGCACCACTGACCCATGTGCTGAGCACATGGCCTGCAGATATGGCCATTAGCAAGTTGTATCTCTGCAAAATTGCTCAGACCAAGGGAACAGTGCCCGATTCCCCACTTCACAAGGACTACTCCAGATTGGCCAGATGGCGAGAAAGGGTTGGAGGTGAAATCATGGCCTAGAGAGAACAAAGTTTCTGATCACCATTTATTCCAATAGTCACTGACCACACAGCCTGGGAGCAGTAGGGTTTCTTTTTTTTTAATTCAATTGGAATTTGCAAGGGAATATGCACAGGTGGTCACTTGAAGGCATAATTAATTGGGGTCTGACATTTTACAGCCAACAATGGGAAGAGCCTGTATCTCAGAATTTGACAAATTGTTTGATAATCAACACTATCACTGGATGTGTGATCTGTTTAGGGACTAAAAAGGAACATTGTATTAAGGATAAAGCTGAATTCTAGAGCTGTTTCTGTCATTGAGAAATTGAGGACAAGACACCAAATTTCCCTAGGCCTTATTTTCTTCATCCATAAAATGGGGCTAGAAATACCTGCCCTTCCTGTCTTATGTGATCCTTGTCCAAGGGTAGAATATAAAAACAGAAAAATATGTCTAATCAACTAAAAACATAATAATAACTTAAAGGTTCTTTATAGGGGTGTTATTCAATGTATAATGTACACTAGAGTGCATATGACTGTTTTGTAAACATTGTATTCTTGTCTAAATTTCACTGGGCACATTCCAGGCTGCAGAGGACCTTAGGGATGCCTTAGAGGTAAGACATGATAGTATGGTAAAGTAGATAGAGCACTACATGAAGAGTTAGGAAGATCTAGGTCCAAACCTCATTTTGACCAATAGCTAGTGATGTAATTCTCAGATGCTCATTTATTAGGTCCCAGTTTTGTCATCTGTAAAACAGGAGGGTTGAACCCAATGGTCTCTGAGTTCCCTTCTAGTTCTATAGTTAGAATCCTATGAATATAATCCTAGATGGCATCTAAGACTTTTTTCCAGGTTAGAATAATCATCTCTATGAAAATGGTATCCATATTTATCTCTACCTTTGCCCTCCTTCCCATCATACAGGGTCACATTTCAAATAAGCCATCAGTCATCTCTACCTGGCTATAATAGACATGAGAGGTTTCAGGATGAGACAGCAGCAAAGGTATGCTTTTGAAGTGCAGATTACAGGAACAAGATCAGGAGGGGAACAGAGATGGGCTGAGATCCTCCAAAAATGGAAGCACCAAAAGGTATATACCAATGGAAGAAGGAGGTGGATTTTGCACAAGAGCACTCCAAATCAAGGATCTCAAAATGAAGATTATAAAAGACAAATTCAAAATAATTTCCCCAAAATCTGATCCTCTTCCTTCTCTTGCTTTCAAAATTTCATTTTATAGTGCTACAATTCTCCCAGTCAAATCAAAATGTATAGGTTGATTCCTCTTTCTTCTTTGCACCCCTCCATGCCATCAGGTATCAAATGTTTTCCATCTTGACCTCTGTCTTCCTTTTGAAACCTCCCTTCTTGTTGGTCTTAGGCAAGCCAGGTAAAGTGTGTGTGTTTAAAGTCATATCCCAAATACTGCCTTGCTTTCCCTGAATCCATCTAACTTTCCATTTTATAAAAATTCAGTTTTGCCCCCTCCCAGATTCCAGCTTCAACTCTCCTTCTTTTGTTAAGTCAGTCTCATTTTAGCAGCTCACTTGGTATGGCCTCAGACTTTGCTTTGGATCCTGACTCATCTGCAGAACGTTTGAAACCACCCCTTCTACTGACTACTTTATCCGTAAAGGCTACCTACCAGCTAAGGCCAGAACTGATCTTACTACTGTATTATCTGGTGTAGGTCCTTTCTGCCTATCATATGATCTACAGACTTGTATATGTGAGTTAACTGGATCTTCCTCTTCTATTTCTACTAAATTTACTAGTAATAATAATAATAATAATTAGCATTTATGACTATGAAATAACTAGTACCTTAAGATTTACAAAACACTTAATATGTTAATTCATTTGATCATTACGACAGCCCTGTGAAGTAAGGGGTTATTATTCTCATTTTACAGATGAGACAGAGGTAGAGAGAAGTTAAGTGATTTGCACAGGGTCATATAGTAGTAAGTGTCTAATGCAGGGTTTTAACTTAAGTCTTCCTTACTCCAAATCCAACATTCTATGTACTATGCCACCTATCTCTACCACCACCTAAATTTAATCTGCTGTTCATGTTTTATTTCTTGTTAGTTTTTAACCAAATTACTCTAAGTGTTTCTAACTTTTCTTGAAGCGCTTTACAAACATTAAAGTGTTAATTAAATATCTATAGTAGCTATTGTTATAATCATAAATATTAGTCTCTAGTTTTTGCTTTGTTCCAATCTATTTTGTAATGCTGCTAGCCTAAACTTCCTAAAACAGAGCTCGCATCATTTCATTCCCCAGCTCAAGAATCTTCAATGACTTCCCATCACCTAAAAGATAAAGTCCAGATCCGTACACAGAGTATCCAAAGCCCTCCATAATCAAGTGCTGACCTTTCTTTCCTACTTAATTTCTAACTATACCCCCATCATATGCTCTTTGCTATTTACCAGTCTCTGTATTTTCCCATGTCTATATTATAACTTTATTAGAGTCCTGTATTCCTTCTGGAAGTCCTGTATTCCAACTGTTGAAATTCTACTTCACCTTCCAGACCCAGACCAAATGACCTTTCCTCTGTGAAACCTTCTCTTTGCTCCAAAAGTCCAAGGGACTTTGTACTTCTCTTATAGTAACTTATCACAGTATTTTATTATGGTTATTCATGTAGTTGTCTTATTTCCTATATTATATTACATCAAAGAATTAACTCAATACTCTATTTTTCTGAGTTTGTCAAAGCATTTTTATTAGTTGCGTATACAATAGGAGAACCAGTCCATGGGCATATAAGCATTCATGTTCTCTAATTAAGTGCAGTATAGCTGTTCTATTTATGGCTTTACACTGGGTGTACATGGGGTGTTCAGGGAGGACTAGCTAGCTCCTCTGGTGTGATGGTGTGCAGAGCCCTTTTCAGGGCTGCTCATCCAACTTTGGTATCTACCTGGCACTCAATTCTCACCTGCGGCTTCATGAAGCTGTAGTGCATACAGCAGCCACAACACAGTAATATTGCTTCAGCATGACCATTTGAACAAATTGTTCTCAGTCTCCTATTCCATCAGGGGAAGTCTTCACAGGCTTGGGGTAGATATCCACCTAACTCATAGACAGGTCTGAGGTGTATCAGTTACCCTCAACCTGGTTTAGCCCATCTCTTTACCCCATCTGCCAAAACAGTTTTCCTGGGGTGTGGCTTCTGTGCACACTACAGCTTCTTGGAGCCACAGGTGAGAGTTGAGTGCCAGGTAGACACCAAAGTTGGATGAGGATCCCTGAAAAGGGCTTTACCTCTTCCTAGATCCCAACTTCAACTCTTGTTGAATCTGTCCCATTTCAACTGCGCACCTGATATTGCCTCACACTTTGCTTTGGATCCTGGCTCACCTGTAGAACCTTTGGCACCACAGCTTCTACTGATTGCTTTATCTGCAAAGGTTTGGGGGCATTTAATCTTGATATCCACAGGAGTCAAGATACTGTTGCTTCTAGCAAGAAGTCATATAGCTGAATAGTGGGAACTTTAAAAAATACAAAATAGACTCTTCTTTCAACTCTTTGTATAAACATGATGTCATTGGTCCTTTTCATAAACAAAGGATGAACAACAACAGCTTTACAATTGAGAAGTAAAGACAAAAGATAAATGAGATGGAGGTGAGAGGTTATAAAACTGGAAAATGAATGGATAGTATTACAATTATGAGATATGGAACTATTAAGTTAAGAGATTTATGAGGGTTTGGTTAGTGGAACAAAGTGACTGAACTTGTAATTGCAACATTCTAAGAATAAACATCATAAATTGAGAAGGTATTTTCTATTGCCTTACTTTGAAAGCGTATTATTTCCTGTGGGAAAATATTTCCCCATAGTTTCTTTATTTTTTCAGTACCCATTCTACCCATAAGACTTTGTGGTGACATCAAGTTTTCTAGATGTAGAAAAACAGAACAAGCCTAGGGTCTTAATTCAACAACTCTAAGCTCCTTGAAGGCAAGAACTGTTTTATTTATTTTTTGTCCTCTACCTGAATTACAGAGAGAGAGAGAATGAGAGAGAGGAAGAGAGAGAGAGAGAGAGAGAGAGAGAGAGAGAGAGAGAGAGAGAGAGAGAGAGAGAGAGAGAGAGAGAGAGAACTGGAAGAAGGACTGCAGAACACCAAAGTTCATTCTAGGGCCCCTTGCAGTTTATATCCAGGAGTATGCCTGGGCTTGTAGAAGATGCCAACTGGTCCACTCCAAAACACCTTGTTATTCTAATTTAATTGTTTATCAGAATGTGATAGAATTTAGCATTAGAGTATTAGGTTGCACCTGGTCAATGAAATAATAGAAAATATGCTCAAAGGAGAAGAGTGAAAGCCCCATCAAAGACAATCCTACTTTCTTCAAGTCTTTTTCCAACTACCTCAGCTCTCAGCTCTCTTCCATCTCTGCAAAAAAGCAGGGGGAGATGCCTTCTCATGACTATTCTTTGAGGATAATCTCAATTTCTCAGCATTCAGTTTTGTTTATGATGTTTTTTGCTTTCCATTTACACTGTTGTAGTAATAATATGTATTTTTTCATGGTTCTGAATACTTCACTTTGTATTAGTTCTATGTCTTTCCTCATTTATCTGTAGTCATCATATTGATTGTGGCTTACAGCACAGTAAATACCAAATAGAACATTTCCTAAAACAGATCAGACTGAAATAATTTTCCAATGGACCTTTCCTATAATTACAGAAATGACCCTTATATCAAAAACCTATATGTCTGAAAAATCTCCTTTTCTTTTCCCGTCAAATTTTCAAATATGTTCATTTTAGTGATGAAATTCCTGGATTTGAAGGTCACATTTGACCAGGCTAGCAGAAGTTGAGGCCCAAACCCACCTAGTTAGCTAGACATGTAGACTAACTAGATAGAATCTAATCTATTCATCCTGTCCTTTAAATTATCAGCTAATATATCAGTTACCCTAGTCTGCATCCTCCCAGTCCTCATAATTAATTCAGCTATTTTCAGTAGCAACTGCCTCTGTCTCAAGTGGAAAAAATGCCAGATTGAGAGTCAGAAGACCTAAAGTCAAGAGTACAGTTTTAGGCTCAGGTGACAAATAGCTGAGGCAAGAAGGAGAAGGTCAGTTTAGCTTCTTAAAGATACAGAAGAAGAAAAAGAAGCATAATGTTTCATATGATAGATGCCCATTTTTATATTTAAAGAATTTATCTTCTTTGAAAAATCAAACCATGTTACATTTCAAGGCCACTTTATGTATTGTATAGTTATTTATTTTCATATTTTTAGATCATTTTCATGAGTGTTATTTATCCTGTCTCCCTTATTATGCTTCAGTGTTAAGGGCAGAAACAGTGTGAGGGTTCTTCATTCTTCCTTGGGTGGTATAGCTAATAAAAAGGGCATGGGGGAGGCGGGGAGACACACAAAGTTAATCTATCAGACAAGAAAAGACTGGGCGTAGGCTGGAGACAGATTTTAGTAGCATCTGTTCATAATGTGACCAACACAGATCAGTCCTTCAAGTCTCTTTCTACCCTACACAGACATAGACCAATAAATTATTTTCCAGAGAATCCTTATTCTTTCATGAATTCATGAAAAGGCATGGTTTGGAGACCAAAATGAATGGGCAAGGTCTGAAGCATCTATCCTAATACATAATGGGTTTCCAACTCTGCAGGTGAAGGACTCCCCAGTAGATGGGATCTTTTTTCCATAATTCTCTTGCATCACTCTTATTTCTTGTCCTCTCTTACATGATTTTTAAGCTCCTTTTTGAGCTTTTCCATGAGTTCTTTCTGGGCTTAAGACCACTTCTCATTTTTCTTTGGGGTTTTTCACTGATGGAGGCCATAGGGGTCTAGCAGCTTACCTGGTGTTGAGCTGGGGTCCTTAGTGGTGATGTCTGGCATGTGATGAGGCCCAATGGGGTGTTTCTGTGTTTCCTGAGCTACATTGAAGCATGTGGAGGTCTGGCTGCTAGTGAATGTCCATTTGCCCTGGGCTGTGCTGGGTCTTGGAGCTGGAGTCTGCCAGTTCCTCTGATTACGTTAAGGCATGTGGGTCCTAGTGTTGGCATTTGCCTGCTCCACCACACTGCGTCTCAGGATCTCCTGTTGGTTTGCTGAGGTGGGGCTTGCTGGGATGCTTCCTATGCTAGAAGGCTCTCCCCTTTTACCAGAGTGATATAGATGTTTCTTGACAATCTTCCAAGTTTTTTGGGCTGATTGTTTCATCTCATCTTTTTGCTGGTTCTGCTCTTCCACGATTTATTTTGGGTTGCTATTTATGATTGTTTGGAGGTGAATATGGGAGAGTTAAAGCGATTTACTGCTTATTCTGCCATCTTGGCTCCCAGAACAGTAGATGGGATCTAATGAGGGCTCCTACAGAGACAAATTAAGCAGGGACAAGCACTCTGAATGTCTTTCCACAGCCAGAACTTTCCAGTCACTGGATATTTTTTAGAGACATAAAGTTAAGGTTAGAGTTAAGCTTTATAAATTACAGTTGATGAAACACGTTCCTACTTGTTTCTTTTCCTAACCTTCCCTCCCCCTCCCCGTCTTAGTGTCTGCTTTCTCTATCCCATTGTGTTTGCTGGTCCTTTATGATACATATCTATTTGTGGAGAAAATTAACTGAGGCAGGGACAGTTCACCAAGAGAGCTCAGTGTTTTTTATACCCTCTGTTAAATAGCCAATATGCCTCGGGGAGGGACAGGTAAGGATGAACAACCGACAAAAAATATGGTTTCTCTTTTGTACCTCCCCACAAATGCTAGTTGTTGTACTCCTTACACAGAAGACACTCAATGAATGCTGTTGACTGACATTCAACATTTGTTTAACACTAACAACCTCACTTGCACGAGGCACTGGAAAAATAGGTCATCCATTTGGCAAGACCAACAGAATCCACTGGAACTGGTTCAGTGAATAGTATAAATCAAGTCATTCAGTCTTTCAGAAAAAGTTACATCCTCATTGCAAGTGTGCCAGACTATCTGAAAATGGTTAAAACCTGGGAATTTTCCATAGATTAATGATATGGTTAAATAATTACAAAAGGCAGAATAAGGGATTAGAAGCAGAAAAATGTTCATTTGTTTCAGGCCAAGATTAGTCATTGCAATACGATATAGTTCCACCTACCCCACAAGCAAGGAAATGAAAGAAATCAAGAATGAACTTGCACCATTACAAAGGAAGGGAATGCATATGACATATGAGCTTGACCTTGAGAACGTGCTGGGAGAATAACCAATGAAGCCACATGGTATCTGCTCTTTTGACAATTTCACCAAAATTTCCCCAGTTTTTGTTGTGGTCCACACTAGGTCATTTTAAAATATTATTTGTTTTGATATATTTGTTATCATGTAGCTTTCCCCATTAGACTTCAAACTCCTTGAGAATAAGGACTGGTTTTGTTTTGCTTTCTCTCCCCAGGGCTTTGCACATAGTAGGCTCTTAAATTAATGTTGATTTTAGCAGACCTTCAGAGCTAATAATAAAGAAGAAGCCTACATAAGAAAGAAGCCATGTGATTTCCTCCAATTAGTCCTTGCTTTTAGAAATTATAAATTCATTTCAAAGGGGCTCTAGTCACTAGAAAGGGGAGGGTGAGGTTGACTATAAAAATCAAACATAAATTCTGATGAAGATGATACTGATAAGAATAAATCAACCATGGGACCCAAGCACAAGTAGCAATCTTCTTACACTCTACCAGTCCTCACCGAAATCTCTGTAAACACTTGTGTGTACATAAATTGGGCAAATGTGTATTGACTGACTGGAAGTGGGAATTCTTGTGCCTGGGACAAGTTCCACAAGTTGCCATTGGGAAAATGACCCCAAACAGGCTTTCAGTTAAGCAAGGAGGATGTGAGACATTGCCCTTGGGGAGATAAAGAATGCTGTGAGGCCCTGACTGGAAAGGGTGCTGTGAGGGGTGAGGAACAACTCCAGGCTAGGACAGCAGAAGAACTCACCCTGGAGAGCTATTTAGCTCCTCATTTTGACTACTTGCTTATTGTTGCAAATTAGGTGCTAAGATCTGTTCTTTTCCACTGCTGGTGTACAGTGTCCTTTAAATTCAGGGTACTAGGTAAAATTTCTGTCCCACATCCTATTTATGGCTCTTGCATAAAACACACACACAAACACACACACACACACACACACACACACACACAAAGAGAAGCAACAAAAATTGGCTTCCATTCTAAGAGAGATTAATTAGGAATCTATTTTGTAGATGGAATTTACGAGGATAGTTGCCCAATAAATCTGTCCAATAAATTCATCATGTCCATGGAATGGAGCATAAGTACCAAATAGTCCATGGGTTTAGGTGAGATAAAGAATTATAAATGCCCTCACATATCCTACAGGATACTTCCCTAGCTCTAAACAGACTGTGTTACTAAGAAGTGTATATAGTGATACTTTTTCTGATAAAGGAAATATCACCTTTTTCTTTTCTTTTCTTCTTTTTTTTTTTTGGTTTGCATTAAGTTGTGGTTCTTCTGCAGGCAGAAGGATGGATTGTAAGACTTCTCAAGGTTTTTACTACAGTGGAGACAGCAAATGCTTTGGAGTCAGAAGTTGTCCGTTTAAATCTTGCCTCTAATGTTCACTTAAACTTAGTTAACCTCATACCCGTTTCCTTATCCATAAAATGGGTGGGGGGAGTTTAGACTCTTTAGGTTGTCTGATCTCTAAAGTCCTATCCTTGTAGTGCCTCTCATATATAATCCCTTCTTTCTTTCTTCTGACACTGCCAGGATCCTGATACAAGCCCTCATCACCTTTTGTCTATAATATTATAATTACTTTTTCATAGATATTCCTGCCTCAAGTCTTACCCCACTCTACTCCATCTTGTCCTCAGCTGCCAAATTTATCTTCCTAAAGTTCTCATCTGACCATATCACTACCCTTCCTCCCTCCCTTCTCCAATCCAATGAATTACTTCTAGGATGAGATACAAAATCTTCTACTTGGCTTCTAAAGTCCTTCATAACCTTGCTACTTCCTACCTTTCTGATCTTCTTAAACCTTATTTCTCCTGCCCCCACTCTGCAATGCAGAGACACTGGCCTTCTTGTAGCTCCTTACACACAACACTCCATCCCCACACTACAACCATTTTCTCTGACTGTCGCTCATGCCTGAAATGTTCTCCTTCCTCATTTCTGCCTCCTGGCTTCTCTGGCTTCCTGCAAGTGTTAACTGAAGTCCCACTTTCTGCAAGAAACCTCTCAGACCTCCTCAACTTTCGTGCCTTCTGTCTCTGAGATTCTCTCTGGTTTATTCTGCCTGTATTATTTGTACATAGTTATTTTCATGTTGTGTCTTCCCCTGTGAACTCCTTAAGAGCAAATTGGGGGTGGGGGATAGGGGTGAAGGGGGATTGTATTCTGAGAATTAACACCATGTCTGACATGTAGTAGATGCTTAGTAAATGCTTTTTTCTGGCTGAACTTCTAGTTCTAAGTCTATGATTTTAAGAACTAGACCTTATTAAAATTTTATATTAGGTCCTTATACATAAGTATTGCAAAAAAATCCCTATATTTTGGCATTATCTACCTTTTCTATTATTGTCCTTTCTGATTTAGCTAAGAAATCTTTTTCTTTTTTTCCTCTTTCAAAGTTACAGTTTATTTCTCTATAATCTCTTTCCCTTATGCTTCTTCACTAGGCATCACTCAGAAACTTCCTGCCAGCTTCCTCCTATTTCTAGGAATGGAAAGCAATTGTATACAGATGTACTCAAAGTACAAATCCCCATCACTGCCCATTGTCCTCATTTCCTTAACATCACATTCCCTTCTAGTCCAACAGTCCAAACACATGAGGGGGCAAATCAAGTTAGATTTCTAATCATACATTCTGAGTTCAAGTTGTTCATCTCACTACCTGCATCTCATGCAATAATCAATGCAACAAGCATGGAGTAAGCATATTAAAGTAAAAGGAAATGTGCAAGGCACCAAAACACACACATAGGCACACATACACCCACACCCACACACAGGAAACAAAAACAGCACTTGCTTTCAAGGAACATTTTCTATGCTGGAAGATGCAACATTTACAGAAATTATTAAATACAATATAATTTAAAGGGGAAGAAAACATTAACAACTAAGGGGATCGGGAAAGGCTTCCCATAGGAAGTAGCCCAAAGCTAAGAGGAAGAGCTAACTTGGGTATGAAAGTGAAAGCACAGAAAGTTTTCCAGACCAGAATGTTGAGTTAGTTCTAATAAGATTCAACAAATCAACTGTGTAAACACATATGAAAGAAATATAAGTATGCAGAAACTTGCTTGAAAAAATTCGGGGGGGGGTTCAAGGAAACTGCACACATTCAACAGAAGACAATATTGTTACATGGCAATCAAAAGAGATGACAAGATTTTAGACTCTGAGTTAGGTGACACAGTGGAGAGAATGCTAGGCCTAGAGTCGGGAAGACCTGAGTTCAAATCCAGTCTCTGACACCCACTAACTGTGTGACTCTGGACAAGTCACTTAACCTGTGTCTGCCTCAGTTTCCTCAACTGTAAAATGGTGTTAATAATAGCACTTACCTCCCAGGGTTGTTGTGGGAATTCCATAAGATAATATTTGTGAAGCACTTAGCATAGTGTCTGCCTTATGTTGTTCAGTCATTTTTCAGGCAAGTTCTACTCTTTGTGACTTTATTTGGAGTTTTCTTGGCAAAAGTCCTGGAGCGGTTGGTCATTTCCTTCTCCAGCTCCTTTTATAGATGAGAAAACTGAGGCTAACAGGGTTAAGTGACTTGCCAAGCATTACACAGCTAGTAAGTGTCTGAGGCTGGATTTGAACTCAGGTCTTCCTGACTCTAGGCCTGATACTTAATCTGCTAAGCCATGTCCATAGGAAAGAGAAAAAAGCATTATTCCCTCCTCTTATTTCTACCTTTAAAGAGTACATGGTAAGATATAAGGTGTAAGAAGACTGAAAAGGTAGGAAGGGGGTAAGTTATAGGCCTTTCAGAGCTAAACAGAGGATTTTATGTTTATATTTAACATCTGTACAACCTTGGCCAAGTCACTTGACCCCTTGGTACTTTACATGTTCTCATTTGTAAAGTAAGGAGGTTGAACTAAATGACCAGAGTGCATCTGGACCATTCCTGTCAAGAAGCACTGACATAAGGCTTATAATTATTTCAGTTTTTCCCTTGTTATTCTTATCTTCCCAAGCAAGGCATAAGCTGCTTGAGAGCTGGGACCATGTGTCCCCCACAGTCTGCACGTATAACAGATGCTTAATTAATATTTGTTGAATAAATGAATGAATAAAAATATCTCCATGTCCATTAGTCTGTGTAGATTTTTTTTTTATTATTTTGTAATGTATTAGCTTAACCTTGCCCACAACGATGCTTATCTGCCAATTTTCTGCCAATTCACTCAGGTTCATAAGGTCTCTCAACAATTTATTTCTACCATCTTGGGTTTGGTTTTTTTGGGGGGGGTTTTTTTTTGGCATTTTTCAGTTTATGTCTGACTCTTTGTGACCCCATTTGCGGTTTTCTTGGCAAAGATACTGGAGTGGTTTGCCATTTCCTTCTCTAGCTCATTTTACAGATGAGGAATTGAAGCAAAAACAGGGTTAAGTGGCTCGCCCAGGGTCACACAGCTAGTAAGTGTCTGAGGACAGCTTTGAACTCAAGAAGATCTCTTCCTGACTCCAGGCCCAGCACGCTCTAAATACTTCTCCACCTAGCTGCATTTTACTCTTTCACATAGTTTTGTCATCTACAAGATTTCTTTGAGCATTTCCTCCCCATTCATTGAGATGCTCTAATCACATTTGCATGCTTTACCTCCCTCCTGACTGAAGTAGAGATGAGAAGGAGGCCCCTCTATATCCAACAATGGTCAGTGATGATCATTCTTCATTAGAAAAGGAAGCATCTGTGGCTGTTTTTCAGGCATCATCCAACTAATGTCTTCAGGCTTCCTAAAGTTTAGTGCATTTTTATTGTGATTTGTGATTGGCATGGTATTCTTCATGATAACCACAATCTCTCCTCAAGCTCTGTAATTTCCATTCCTTACAGCCCCACATAATGGACAATGAGTTTTCATCATTAGCAGAGGTGTCCAAGATGTCAACAACTAAAATGTTTTCATAAAATGTGAAAATAAATGGAAGAAAGACAGTAATCTGTGTGCCATTAATAATGAAATTGAAGGGAAGGTGGCTGGAAATGAGATTCTATTGCAACTGCTTCCTATTTGTTAGGATTCAAATCTCAATTTAGGGATAACATGTGTTTGAAGCATCTTCCACTTTACCACATTATCGTTGATCCAACTTAAATATGTTCAGAATATAAATCTTTCTGCCTCCTTCATTTCTAGGCAAATCCTTTCCTTAATTCTCTCTGTGTCTGGGCTAAAAGGACAGAATCAATCCTTCAGTTATTACACTTCACATTTTTTAAGGTCAGACTTCTAGCAGCATTAGCCCTCTTGAACACAATCGAGCACCAGAAAGTAAGTAGAAAAAATTCCTCTTACCCCACCCTGCCCCTGATAATTGTTATAAAACTTCTAGAAGAAAGAAAGCCTTGTACTTTCCTCCTTAGACCTCGGTCTTACTGAATCTGACTTCCTAGAATCATAGACTCTCAGAACTGGAAGAAATTCTATGATCATTTCATGAAAACCTTCACTTTACAAAGGAGGAGATAGAGTCCAGAGAGATGAAATGACCTTCTCCAAGCCATAGAACTACCAAGTGAAAGAGCCAAGACTAAATTATGGGTCTTCTGGTTCTGAATTAAAGACTATTTCCACTATTCCACACTATTTAACATATAATTCTTAACATTGTTATATTATATTCGAGCAAGTATGTGGCACAGTGGATGCAGAGTGGGGTCAGAGTTCAAATCTAGCTGTGTGACTCTGGGCAAGTCATTTAACCCTGTTGGCCTCAGTTCCTCATGTGTCAAATGAGCTGGAGTAGGAGACTACAAACCACTCCAGTACCTTTACCAAGAAAACCCCAAATGGGGTCACAGAGTTATGCACGACTGAAACAATTGAATAACATTGTTATATTATTAATAATTAGCCAAATATTGACTATCCATTTAATCATTATGTTATTAATTTGCAGTTATCATTAATGATGCTTAATAAGATCAGTGATCTGCTTTCTAAACCAACAGCAGTTAGATATAGGGAAGCAGGAACTGTTGGTTAGAAAAAACTGTTCATAGAAAAAGATTCAATGGTACAAGTGGCAACTAATAGTCTCACAGCCAGTACTCCAGTCTGTCCTCCATTCATTTGTCAAAGTAATCTTCCTAAAGTCCAGCTTTGGCCATGGCATCCCTTTACTTCATAAACTCCGGTGGCTCCCCATCAGTATCTCCAGGACATAGGAACAAACTCTGGGGTTCAAAGCCCCTCATAACCCTCTGCTCCACATTTCCTGTGCTCTTACAGCTTATATTCTAGTATATATTCTACAGACACTGGCTTCTTTGCTGTTCCTCTAACAAGACACCCCATCTCCCAACTATTGGCATTTTTACTCTCTGTCCCTCATGCCTGAAACGCTGCCCCTCCCATCTCTGCCTCTTGGCTTCCTTCAAGTCCTAGATGATATCCCACCAATCTACAAGAAGCCTTTTCTAATCCTTCTGAATTCTAATGCCTTCCTTCTGTTGATTATTTCCAATTTATAATATGCATTGTTTGTGCAAATATAGCTTATAGCTGTTTTCACACTATCTCCCACACTGGCTGTGGGCTCCTTTAGAGTAGGGACTGTCTTTTGCTTTTCTCTGTATCCCCACTGCTTAACAAAGCGTGGCACATAGTAGGTGCTTAACAAATACTTATTGATTGACTATAAAGGAAAACTAAATATTAGAAAACTAACATAGATCTCCAATAATGTAGTATAGTAATAGATTTCTCTAATGGCTCTGAGTCATAAAAAATAGGTCAAATCATGTTTAGTATCCTCTCTTTCAATAGTCATTAAAGCATATACCATACTTTTATGTTACTGATGTCTTGTTTTTATCTCATAATCATTTGTAGACATCAGCTTCCTCTCTCCTAGTAATCCTCTCTAATAATCAATAATTAATAATCACTAAACATTAATTAAATGCTAACTACATGCTAGACACTGTGCTAAAGACTAGGGATACAAATAAGAAAAAGAAAGACATTCTCTGTCCTCAAAGGGCTTATGATCTAATGGGGAAAGATAATACACAAAAGCAAGCGATAAAAGAAGGGGGGCACAGACACCACCATAGGGTACCCAGCATGAGGTCATGTTTGTGGAGAGCAAACCAAGCAGAGCATGATGAGAGATGAAGAATTTAGCTGGAAAGTTCTTGGTCCTCTATAAAGAAAGGCTTTGGGAGGAGTTGGTTGTTCTAGTCTAGCCCTCCAGTCAGAAGGGGGAGGCACCTGAGGTTGCTAAGGAGGTGCTGAGTATCCAACTAAACCAGTCTCCAGGATGATGAGATTTCAAGCAATGATCTTATCCTGGGTTAGGCATGATGTTAGGCATGATGCAGAGCAGCTGATGAAAAACGAAAAGTGATTACAAAAACAGTTAAGCAAAAACATCAATGGCAAACTTGTCAGGCAGTTATGGCAATACTCTGCATCCATAGTCCCTCAGCTGTCTAAGGACAGGAGGGAAGTATATTTCTTCATCTCTTCTTCAGGGCCAAGACATTATCAGTCAATCTATAAATATTTATTAAGTCTGCTATGTGCCAGGCACTATTAGGACCTGAATTCAGTTTCACTTTGTATTCTTTTGGGTTACATCACTATAGTCACTGTATACATTGTTTCCCAGGTTCTACCTACTTCACTCTGCATCAATTCACCCAAGTCTCTCCATATTTCTCTGAATTTCTTATATTCCTGGCAACTTCCCTGGCATTGGGAGTTCCCAGATGAGAAAATTCCCTCTTCTAACACAAACCAGTAACGATTCTACAACTTAAAAGTTTTATGAGAATTATTGTAGCCCCAAGGTTAAATTATTTTTCTCAGGACTGATTTCCAGTACATGTGTCAGGGGAATGTTTTGAACCCAAGTCATCCTGGTTTCAAAGTCATCTTCTATCAGCTGTACTATGCTCCATCTCTTCTTATTTCTTATTCTATTACATTCATATGCCACAATTTGCCCAGACATACATGAATATACACCTATTTTATTTCCAGGTTTTTTTCTGTTACAATAAAGAAGTGTTGCTATGAAGATTTTGGAATGTATTTGACCTTTCTGTGAAATATGCAATACATTTCTGTAAATTTTTCATTATAAATGGTTAAAATAAAAAGGTTGGCAACTTAGAGAAATTTCAGCTATCTAGAACATTTACTTGCGTGGAACACCACAGTCCCTGGCAGCCCATATGAATGAGTTTCAGGATAGTTGTTGTAGGGCCGGTTGTCACACAACATGCAACAGCATTTTTAAAGGTATGGCAAGATACTACATTTGAAAAAAACATTTTTAAATACATCTAAAGTGACCCTAAACCTTGAAACTTGGTCATGTGCATTTAGGTATTAAAGAAGTCAGACAACCATGTATAAAACCCGACAAGATAGCATGAACCTTATTTTCCCTGTTAACTGAAGCAATAAAATGAAGCAAGGAGCCAAACAGAAGCAATTATTCCAGGCAGCTTTCATAGCACATTTAATGCACCTTAACTCCAAAATGTTTCAAAGCACTACTTGCTGGTGAACCATGTGAAAAATTTGCCTGCCTGATGATGAAGGGTTGAAAAAAGGAAAGTGTCAATGAAAAGTTGAAGACAGGTAACTCAGGGAGCAATGATCAGATCAAACTTTTTTCTTTTCAAGATCTTCCATTGAAGTCTTATTCTGCTATTTTGATCATTGGAACTCTGGGTTCTCAAAGGTTATATCATAAAAACACAACCTCAAAGGTTGTCATAAGAACACAGACTCTGGGAGCATCTAACAAGCTGAAAAGTCCCAGAATATGAGACCAGCCGCAGATTGTGTACCTCCAGAGCAATTGATCATGAGAAAGTTGGCCACTAGAGGGAAGGGAGCATTTATTAAGCACCTATAATGTACCACTCACCATGCTAAGCATTTTACAAGTATTACATTTGACCCTCACAAACCCTGAGGGATCAATGCTTTCATAAACTCCATTTTACAGTTGGGGAAAATGAGGCAGGTGGAAGTTGTAGCTTGCCCAGGGTCACCCAGCAAATAAGTGTATGGGGCCTCACTTAACTCAATTCTTCCTGCAATGACTAGCACTCTATCCACTGGGACACCTTAGCTACCTCTAAGGGATAAACATCATTGTACAGTCATGCATGGAGACTACTAAGAGAAATTAGATTGTTATCAGTGAAGTAACTGCCCACATTAACAAAATTCACACATCTTTTTAAGTATTGAAACTTCAAACTGATATTCTAATGCAGAGACCTGGTGCCATGGGTGTGGAGCAATGCATATTCTTGTTGAGTTGATTCCTTCTTCCCTCCCCCTTTTTATCACTGATGGCTCTAAGGGAAGAGGGAAAGGGACTGAAATGTTGGGGAAATTTAGATGATGTAAAAAAAAGCAAATGGAAAAAGTACTTGAAAACATTCAGTAGGAAGAAAGAAAAGAAACTGGTACAGCTATGCTCTAGTCCTTAACATGAGGCACAGTCACAATTCATAGAAAACTCATGGTTGTCGACTTCAGAAGCTAATTACCTCAGTTCAAAGGGTGAGCCCTTAATCTGGAAGGCCAGGAAAACCCCATTTCCATCAGCCTACAAAAGAGGGAAAAGTCCATTAAGTGCCAGACACTATACTTAATGAGTCAAGTTTACAAAGACAGAAATGGAGCCTTTCTAGCTGTCAAGGAGCCCATATTCTATTGGTATTCTGAAATATCCAAACATCATATGATAAAAGTAGACCTTAGGTGTTGCTGTAGTAGCCATCTCTCTGTATTCTTGACACTTCTGCACCTCCCTGCCAGAAAAGGGTGGAGTCTTAAAAAAAAAAAACAACAGATTGCCCTATCTCTGCTTCTTTCTTGGCCAGACTAAGGTGATATTTTCTACTCTAGTACCCAGGACCCCCTCCTTGCTCCTCATCCCTTCCTTTCACTTGAGATTTGGGGAGAGGGAGAAAGAGGTGACCACCCTAGCTTGAGGGATATATAGGATAAAACAGCTCATAAATTAGGCCCTGTGTGGTCTCCTTGACCACCAGTCTTGGAGTGGGCCCCTGTCCTCATATGTTCTATGAAATATAAAACCTTAGAGCAGCAGAGCTCCTTCCCCCTCCTCCCCACCTTTTGCATATTTGGGCAGCTTTTAGAGTCATACTCACAAAAGAAAACTCTTTATGGAAAGTGAAAAGTCCTCTAGGTCATTGATTTGTGGCATACTGCTTCTTTCTCCTAAGAGTGGAGTAGAACAACAGTAAATACTACTTTAGTGGTGGTTTCACTTAGTCAGGTCCCAATTTTAAAAGCTTACATGGTTACATGGTATTCCTTTTTGACAAAAGATAGCCAACCTGAATAGCAACCTGTTTTCTACACAACTTACCCCCATTAACAACAGTAACAACAAGGACACTGCCTTCATAGGAAGGTGAATTTTATCCTACAGGAAAGATGGAGCCACAGAAGCTTCTGGAGGAGTTTATGTAGTCAGACCTGTGCTTTAGAAATATCACTTTACTTTGACTCTGCAATACCACTTCTAGGGCTATATCCCAAAGAGATCACACAAATGGGAAAAGGACCCATGTGCACAAAAATTTTTATAGCAGCTCTTTTTGTGGTGGCCAAGAATTGGAAATTGAGGGGATGCCCATCAATTGGGGAATGACTGAACAAGTTGTGGTGTATGAATGTAATGGAGTACTATCATACTATAAGAAATGATCAGGTGGACTTTAGAAAAACCTGGAAAGACTTATATGAACTGATGCTGAGGGAGGGGAGCAGAACCAAGAGAACATGGCACCCAGTTACAGCCACATTGTGCAATGATCATCTTTGATAGACTTGGCTCCTCTCAGCAATGCAAAGTTCTGAAACAACTCCAAAAAGTTCATGCTAGAAAATGCCATCCATATCCAGAGAAAGAATTACCGAGTCTGAATGCAGATCAAAGCATAATATTTGCTTTCTCTTTTTTGTTTTGTTTTGCTTCTTCTTTCTTTCATTCATTCCATTGGTTATAATTCTTCTTTGCAACATGACTAATGTGAAAATGTTTAATGTGAATGTATATGTAGAGCCTGCATCAGATTGCATGCCATCTTGGGGAGAGGAGAGGGGAGGGAAGGGGAGAAAATTTGAAACTCAAAAGCTTACGGAACTGAATATTGTCAACTAAAAATAAATAAATAAATTTTAAAAAATTTATCACTAGGTGGAGGATGAACTGGAGAGGTGAAGACTCTAGGCCAAGAGACCAATTAGGAAACTGTTGCAACAGTCCAGGCAAGAGGCAATGAATCCTAGAATGAGAGTTGTAGTCTTGTGGGAATAATTTTATCATCTGACTCCCATTCCCCCAAATTTATAGTGCTCCTCAGGTATGTAATTTCAATACTTCTGGAAAATTGAATGAGCAAAAATATTTTCTTGATGAAAATATACCAAGCTTGTTCATTTGTTATAAGCAGCTACTTTCCAAATTCTTATTTCTCCAGCTGACAGCTCCTATCCTCATATTTTTTTTAATGGTCCCTCATCTTTGGACCCATACCAATGAAAAATTCTGGATTCTAGTCTGTTTCTCTGTACCTAGGGGGAAGAAAATGGCATAATAGAGCAAGGATAAGGTATGCAGCTTAATGAAAAGACATCTTAAGGAGCATGAAGATTGTAATTTAAGGAACCAAAGTCCACATGACTATAATATTCATCAGAATCAGCAGCCATGAAGTGGATGCACTATAATCACTCTGGTTCCTAATGGCTTATGGAAGACTTGATAAGCTACGTTTCACCTCTTTGGCTCTCAGTGTCCTGATCTGTAAAATGAGGTATTTGGACTAGATGAGCACCAAGGTCCCTTTCAACTCTAAATCTATGCTACTGGTTTTCACAATTTGCTCTGAGGACTGAGACAAGATGGCCACCAATCTCAAGTGCCTACTTCATTAACAAGTCCTGTGAGTTATAATCCAGCTACAGATAAAATTGTCATCTAACTAACCAGAATCTTGATTGTTTAAAACTAACTGGCAGGAGGCAAACTGGTGACTTATTAGATGATATATGGTAGTAAAGTAATGATAAATGCTGGACCTGGAGTCAGAAGAGGCTCAAATGTAAAGTTTACCCTCAATACCTACTAAGTATATAACGATGAAAAGGTCTCCGAGCCCGAGTTTCTTCATCTTGAGTAAAAAATGCTGAGGACATTCATTAGAGAAGCAAGCTGTTCCTCACCCACAACTTCATACCATCTGGAAAATCTATTGCTTTGCACTGGCTGTTCCAATTCCTAGAATGCTCTCCCTCTCACCACTCCCTCTTAGCCTCTGACTCCTTTCCCGACTCAGCTCAACCACCTTCAGGGGAGCTTTCTCCAGTCCCCCAGCTTTTAGTGCCTTTCCTTCCAAAATTACTTTCCATGGCCTTATGTATTTTGTAAGTGATTATTTATGTGCATGTCTCCCTTATCAGAATGAAACCTCCCTGAGGGCAGAGGCTGTTTTTCCTTTGTATCTATAACACCCAGTGCAATACCAGGCACACAATAAGCACTTTATATTTGCTTGCTGATTTGTGTTAAGTTTTACAATAATTAGCTTGTTTTACCCTCTAACGGCAATATAATGATCCCTAAGGTCAATGTGATTCTCTCCTCTGCAGCTTTAAGGAGTTTTATACCAAAAGTTAGGAGTTAAATCATAATGCTTCAAGCCCCAGTTTAGAAAAATTCCTTAACATTTAGACAAAGGTTGGTCTCTCTGTCTAAATTTACATCTACATCTATTTCCAGTTAACCTATGGCCTTTTTGTGTTTGAGACAAAATTCAGTAACCAAACCTGAGTCATTCTTCATGCTGATTCAATTTCAGGTAATCAGGTTATCCTAGAGGAGAGGGAACATTGTTCCATGGACTGGAAGCCAAGCAGAGGAGCTGCTGATGGAAAATGGAGTAGATAATGGAATGGAGAGGGTAATCAATAGAGGTTCACCCTTCCAGATTGATTTGTTGCAAGCAGTCCTCAAGGGAAGAGGGAAATCTGAGTTTTCAGACACAGTTCAAATAGAAAACAGCATCCTATCAGCTGCTCTCCCTCTTCTCCAAATGCTGTTCCCCTTAAATCAGTGGCTCTCAACCTTCCTAACGCCACAACCTTTAATACTCGTATGTGGGCGTATCTGCATGTGGGCCGGTGGCCTGGAGAGGGATAGAGGAGTGGTGTCTCCATTCCTAAGACCATCAGAAAAATGTGTTTTCCGATGGTCTTAGGCAACCCCTGTAAAAGGGTCCTTTGACTCCCAAAGGGGTTGCGACCCACAGGTTGAGAACTGCTGCCTTAAAGCCATCCGGAGGAACAAAATACAGCCAGAAAGAGAACTCTTTTGTGACCTGAGATGACTCAGTAGCTGTACCCTTCTTATGATATCAGTTAGTGAACTCAAAGGTAGCCATTATAACCTGGACTCAAACCCAGGAGCTGTAATGGTAATTCATGGTTTGTTTGTTTGTGCTTAAAGGGAAGATCTTTGACATCCATTAATAGGCCCATATGATCTGCTTAAGTCACATGGAAACCTAAGATCCGTGAGTTTGAGTCACATGGAAGCCTGAGTCACATGAGTCTGTGGTGGGAGAAGTTTGCTGAATAGGCAGAGCAGGAAGGAGTGGGGCAGGAAGGGGAGAAGGAAGAAGGGGTAGTGTAGGAAAGGGTGGGGCCAGAAGGGGTAGGGCTGGAAGGAGTGAAGCATAGCCCAGAGAAAACTGGTCAGAGCAGTTAGAGCTAAGGGAGAGGACTAGCTGTGAGTGTTCCTTTGTGGGAAGGCTTAGGGATGGCAGTGCCCCCTACATTGTTACTGTGTATAGATTTCTTTGTTGTTACAAAGAATTTGACTTTCTGGTGCTGGGATTTGGCTTTCTGGTGTTCGAATAAATGTTTTGGCTCTGTCTTCCACATGGAAAGTCTGTTATATTTTGCAATTCAGAATTACATCACATATTCATAACTGCCATAATTGTATCACATATCAAATTGTGCATATCACATCCGTGCTACAGGGGCCTTTTCCAGCTATTTCTTGTTGCTTCTAGCTAATAATAATAACTTGTGCTTGTATGATGTTTTAAGGTTTATCAAGTAGGGGTGGCTAGGTGGTGCAGTCAATAGAGCACTGGCCCTGGAGTCAGGAAGACCTGAGTTTAAATCCAGCCTCAGACACTTGACACAAAACTAGCTGTGTGACCTTGGGCACGTCACTTAATCCCAATTGCCTTACCTTCCCCCCTTCAAAAAAAGAAAAAAAAAAGGTTTGTAAAGTGCTTTACAAACATTATCTCATTTTGTCCTCACACCAGTCCTGGAAGATAGATGTTATTATTTCCTCCATTTTTCAGATTATGAAACTGAGGCCAAGAGAAATTAAATGGCTTGCCTAGGATCACATAGCTAAGTATGTGAGACAGGATTTAAACTCAGATCTATCTGACTTTAGGTCCAATACTCCATTCACTCTGCCACCTAACTACTCTTTTGCTACAGTACTAGCCTCTCCTGACTCTTTGTTTATCTCATAATCCTGCTTTGTCTCAGAGTATATTTTCATCCCTACAGTCTCAACACCAAAAATTGTGGCTGCATCAGACAGGTCCTCTTTAATTTGATCACCATTTTGCCTCTTTTTTTCTCATCTGTCCTCAATCATACACTGACCAAGAACTATATCATTTATTTCTCTATTTCTTTAACTCTTCTTGTAAAGTCTTGACCCTATAGGCAGAATGCCCCTGAAACACATTGCTCATCAGGTGGGGCATCAATGTTACCCCTGCCACATCACCATCTTTCTTGCACTACCAGGGGTCTTCCACAGCAGTATGGATCCCCGGAATCACTTCCTAATATGAGCTGCTCTGCTTCCATCATTCCATTGTATCTCAAAATGCCGCTGCCTCTATGAAGCCTTTCCAAACTCATTCATACTATTCATACTAATATGGCAAACTAGAAAGAGCCTCAGAACAGTTGTGAAGAGACTTGGATTCTGAGTCCCAACTTTGTCATTGACTTACTATGTGGTCTTAAGCCAGTCATGCAGCACAGAAAGTCACCAAGAGAACTATTTTTGGTCAAAAGGACGTCAGCGCTTTTCAGTCAGGCAGCCATCTACTCTGACCTGTTTTTAGGTCCATATCAAGGAATGTGCTAGTGAAGGCCCAGGAGTGTTATCATAGGCATAAAGTTATAGCTCCAATGGGATAATAATTCCTAATGTTCCCTATGGTCACAGCCCATATTGCCTGTTACCGTGGCCATTTCCTGAATTAATGCCATTTGATCAAGATGGAAATGGGTGGGAAAAGAATCAATTCAATACAAAAATTGCCATCACTATACATATAAAACTCAAGGCCCTACATCCCAATGTTGGCCATCCTAATCCTAAATAATAACAGCTCACATATCTGTTTAGAGTTTACAAAACATTTGTCTAACAACCTCATCTGGCAGGTAGTGTCAATAATATCTCTTATTCATTTTTGAGAAAATGAAGCTAAGGTTCAGCAAAATCTAATGACTTCCTTCAGATCATAAATGATTAGAGAAAGAATTAGGATTTAAACCTAGTACAAATTTACTGTTCTTTTCACTACAAAGGACAGAGTAAGTCAAACAAAGATATTTATTCAATTACTTGGTCAACTATTTGCAGCCCAGTCACAGAAAGAAAGATTTTTACCTATCTTCACCCACAGTTCTCTCTTCCAGTAGACATAAATTGAGGCACAATTTTTATTTAAATATTGACTCCAAAACAGACAACATTCAGTCTTGCATGTTGTACTATTGAATGAGAGGCATTTTATATATTCATGAATTTGAAGGATGAATAGCTACCAAATCTAACCATAAAAAGAGTCATTCTAGACCATAAAACATACCTGATGCATTTAGATTCATCTAGAGAGCTATGGTTTAATTTTAAATATTTATGATCATACTTCATAGTAAATATGTCTAATGTGAGAAGGTTTGGTAATGTGAGACCGTGGAACTCCAATCTTACTTCTCTACAATGTAGTTTAAAGCTGATTGTTTTCCAAAAATTATGGGCTTTATATACTGATGACATGAAAATAATCCAAATTTTGCTGTTATAGAGGAAACAGAACTAAAATTATGAGTTGACAGGGAGAATGCAGAGAGTGTTGAGCCTGAGCCAAGAAGATCTGATTTCAAATCCTACCTGAGATATTTATTAGCTACCAGACCCTGGGCAAGCCACTTAATCTCTCTGTCTCCATTTCCTCATCTTTGATATTGCGGTAAATAATACTACCTACATCCCAGGGTTGTCATGAGGATAAAATGAGGTCATATTTGCACATTGCTTTGCAAACTTTAAAAATCTATGTAAATTCTCACTTCAAAAAACAACTTAAAAACTTGGTTTCACATTTAAATCCATACCAGTAACCCTGTTTCCAAGCCTAGAGGTTTTGTGTTTATTGGTTCATCTTTTGGTACAGATCTATAGTTTTATAAGCTCATAATAGGCTTGTAGCTTTAGAGCTGAACGAGACCCTTTTTGTTGTGGTGGTTGAGTCATTTCAGGAGCATCCAACTCTTCTTGACCGTAGTTGGGGTTTTCTTAGTAAAGCTACTGTAATGGTTTGCCATTTCCTTCTCTGGATGAGGAACTGAGGCAAATAGGCTAAGTGAGGTTAAGGGACTTGCCTAGGGTCACACAGCTACTAAGTATCTGAAACTAGATTTGAACACAGATCCTCTTGACTCCAGGGCAGACTCTCTATCCACTGAGCCATCTAACTGCCCTTGGGATGGGCCCCTAGAAATCATCTGATCCAACTCTGTCAATTTACACATGAAGAGACCCAGACATGAAGTACCTTGGCCAAGATCACATGATAGCCATTGTTTAATCATTTCAGCCCTGTCTGACTCTTCATGACCCCATTTGGGGTTTTCTTAACAAAGGTAACGACGAGATTTATGGTTTCCTTCTACAGCTCATTTTACAGATGAGGAAACTGACGCAACAGCGTTAAGTGACTTTCCTAGGATCACATGGCTAATAAGTGTCTGAGGTGAGATTTGAACTCAGAAAGATGAGCCTTCCTGACTCCAGACTGAGTACTCTATCTACTATGCCATCTAGCTGCCACAGTGATTAATAGCATAATTAGCATTCAAACCCAGGTCTTTAATCTCTAACTCTAGCATTTTCCCACTGTAGCATGATTTTTCCAATGTCTCATTTTTGCAGGAAGTTTTTAGCAACGCAACTTTCTCTACTAGCCCAGGTGGATAACTATTCAGCAATTTATTTTTTCTTTTAAAAAATTCTTTTATTTTTAATTTATGGAATAAAATAAGCATGTCCACACCATAATGCAGTTAAAAAAAAGATTACACACAAAACTGCAAATCTGCTATTTAAAACTTGCTATTTCTTTTAAATATACAACAAAATTATCATGTAAATTTATTTTTGTCCCCTTTTTCTTCTTTCCCCTCCCCCACCTTAGAGATGCAAATAGTGGTGTGGACACGTATACATTTATTCAGTTATATGTATATAATATATAATTATTCTATACATCCATTTAACAGTTCTTTTTCGGATGCAGATAGCATCTTTCTTCTTATGTCCTTTTGTATTAATTTTGTATTTATAATAGACAAAATAACTTATTTGCCCAAAGTCATTCTGAAAAAAATACTGCTGTTACTGTAGACAATGTCTCTTGGTAACTGCTCATTTCACTCTTCATTATTTCGTGCAAGTGTTTCTATGCCTTTCTAAGATTATTGAGCTCATCATTTCTTATGGCAGAGTAATATTCCGTCATAATCCTACACCACAACTTGTTCAGCCATTTCCCAACTGATGGGTATCCCTACAATTTCTGGTTCTTTGCCACCACAATAAACATTTTGGAACATGTAGGTTCTTTTCCTGAAAATTTTAGATAGTTACCTAGGGCACAGAGAGGGGAGTTATTTCTCCAAAGTCTCACAGCCCATATGTGTCAAAGGTAGAATTTGAACCTCCACATTTCTTACTCCAGGTCAAGCTCCCCATCTCTAGCCACTAAATCACTGGTATCAAACTCAAACAGAAACTGATCCCTGGACTATATATTGACTTAGAAAATCACAAATTCACATTATCCATGTTTTAGTGTAGTTTTATTTGTTTTATAAAATGTTTTCAATTGTGTTTTAATCTGGTTTGAGCCTCACTTGAGAGTTTTCCAGGCAAACACCTCTGAACCCTTCTGCTTTTCTCCTACTTCTTTATATGAACTATCAAGATAAAGGGAAACAGTCATAATAAAATGTCATTACTACATAAAAATTTTTATACAATTTAAATGAAAATAAAAAATCTTATGATATACCATTTTATTAGTAGCCTATAAATGTTTATGGCAATGACCTTTTCATTTTCTATAAAAAGAGACAGAATAAGATGGCCACTCTTGAAATAAACCTTTTCTCCCCCTCCATATTGTAAGCTTGGTTTTCTTTTTGTTTGGGACAAGTGAGAAAACAACAGGATACTAAGTGATTGAAACCTTAATAAAAGCCATAGATACAACTCTATGGCCAGCTGTGAAGGGGCCCAGACTCTGGGTTAAATGGACTGTGACATATTTATAAATGAAAGCGGGCAACATAACCTTTGGCTTCCCCGCAGGCCTCACATGAGGGACTCGGCTGTGATTTAGAGACATTTCACAGAGTCATCACAGGGCCCTCCAACCCTAACTAAAATTTATAGACAAATGTTAGTTATATAAAACTTCTGAAAGCTTAGGTGTTACCTACAACTCATTACATGCTAAGTAAAGAAGATAGCTTTAGAATTCAGAAGGCTTAAATGTTAGAAACAACATTTTAGAATATGAGGGCAGACTCTAAGATCACATCTTTACCCTAAAATTAATGAAAACCTAGACATTCAAATGGGCCCTTTGGTGGTCCTCTTTTATGTGTTTTTATACAAGAGCTTTTTCTAAACGCCTTAGAAGACATTTTACCGATATCTATATTCGGAAAAGTATTGAGAAATCTGTATTGTTTAGTGATGTCTGCAAATACAATGAAATATCATTAGCATCTCTCAGATCTCGTGTGGTGTGTGGTGTTCAGTTCTGGACCCTTCTGCTTAAGAAAGACATTGATAAAATGGTGAAGTCCAGTGGAAAACAATGAGGATAGTGAATGGCCTAGAGTTATTTCATGCTCTAGTAGAAGGGGTTGAAAAGAACTGGCTACAGTGAGCTCATAGTGATGATTGGATTCAAGAATCTTTTTTGCCTTTGATTTAATATTTTCTTTTTTCCATTTACATGTAAAAGCAATTTTAACATTCTTTTTTCATATTTTAAGTTCCAAATTCTCTCTCTCCATCCCTCCCCCTTCATGGAGAAAGTAAAGAATTTGACACAATTTACCCGTGTGTACTACCATGTAAGTCATCCAAAAAGTATCTTTGATCAGGCTCTATCAGTTCTTTCTCGAGACTAGACAACACCTTTCATCATAGGTCCTTCAGAATTTTCTTGGATGATTGTATTGCTAAGAATAACTAAGTTATTCACAATAGATCATCATACAGTCAGTCGCTATGTACAATTATTCTCCTGGTTCTGCTCGTTTCACTTTGCACTGGTTCATGTAAGTCCAGGTTTTTCTGAGAACATCTTGCTCATCATTTCATATAGCACAATAATATTCCATTGCAATCATATACAGCTTTTTCAGTCATTCTCCAAATTGACAGACATCTCCTCAATTTCCAATTTTTTGCCACCACTAAAAGAGCTGCTGTAAATATTTTTATACATATAGATCCTTTTCCTTTTCTTTTTCCTTTATGTTGTTTTAAATCCCTTTGGGATAAAGACCTAGTAGTGGTAGTACTTGGTCGAAGGGTTTTATAGCCCTTTGGGCATAGTTCCAGATTACTCCCCAGAATGGATTAAATCAGTATTGTGTTCACAGATCTTAAAGGCTGTCCTATGGAGAAGGAATGAGATGTATTTCTGTTTGGCCCCAGAGGGCAGAACCAAGAACAATAGCTGAAATTTTCAAAAGGTTTGAAGCCAGGTTATCTTTTTTAACAATCAAAACTGTACAATAGTGGAATAGTTTGCCTCAAGAAGTCATGGACTCGCCCTCATTGGATACCTTCAAGCAAATGACCAATGACCATTTGCTAGTTTTGTCATCGTACAGATTCCTTCAGGTACAGGTTGGACTCAATAGCCATTGAGGTTCCTTCTCATATCCATTCTGTGATTCCAGTCTCTCAGAAGTAAATTGGGAGATGGAGATAATAGAGAGGAACATTGGAAGCTCTTAGCATTTGTCTCAGACCATGAATCAATTGCTCTTATGGATTGGTAAATACTCCTCCCATTGGCATAAATCACAAGTTATCCACACCTCGCCCTGTGAATGTTTTGTCCATGTCTTCCTATGTTCAAATCCTTTTGAAGGAACTCCTAACAAAAGCTGCCCTTCTTCTACATCTCTTGTCATCATATGGACGTGAATAGAGCACAAGACTGTTCCCCTACTAGCCCTTGTATTTGCTACTCAACAGACCTGTCTCCTGTTTGGGTCCTATATATCTTTCTGGGATGTCTCTTACTTTGTTCTTCCTACATAATATCTCACTGTAAATTTGTTACCGCCTACTTCTATCCATATAATGTGGCTCTCCATTGCTCTTGGGTGATCCATGACTAACACTTCAGAAACTATAATATTCTGTGACTCATAGGCACATAGCATTAACAGAAGATAACTGATATTTTTAAATGCCTTTTTTCTTTCAGAAATGCCTGAGATTATTTAAAGCACTGCCTATTTCTTTTTTAAAAAAACATAAATGTTTTATTGTCAATACCGCTCTCTTTTCTTGGTGATCTTACCCACTCCACTTCACTCCACTGCCACATGAACCTCCCTTGTAACAAAGAAGTATAGTTAATTAAAACAAATCAACATGATGGCCACATCTAACAACATAAAACTCAATCCAAGCGTTTTCACAGCCAAGTTTTACCATCAAATCTCTAAATTCAACCAATCACTGCACTGATCAGAGTTCGGATAGATTTCTACTTTGCTTTGTTTTCTTTTACATTCTTGTATCTTCTGTGGCCCTGCCCAATTTCACAAAAGGAATTCAGCCCTTCTCTTCTTCCTGTTCAATTCTGAGACCTATTCATCATCTATTCATAACATCTGGCCAAAATACATGCACTGATAGGTCTGCTCTCTGGATTGTCTATCCGATTACATAGAATATACTGAACAATAGGTATTTTTCCTTCACTTTCTCCTTCATAGCTAGCTAGGTCAAACTCTTTTAAATGATTATGGATCTCAGTTAAAAGGTTCCACAATGACATGATGTGATCCGCACAAAATCATCCACAAAGAGAAACATATGGAGGGTCACTTCATTTAAAGGGAATCCTCTAATATTTTTATTCTGTACTATATATCCTTCACATTCTTCTGTTTTATGCCTTGGTTGGTATTAATAATCTGAAGGTCATTGAATAAAGTTGTCTCTGATGCTATATCTTGCAAAGAATGTTGTATGGTTTTGACATATGCATGGAAGTCACCCTGCTGAGAGATGGTCTCTAAAATGCCATTTTGCGTGACTGAATAATCTTTTTTTTAATATAGCCAACAATAAGCCCAGTGGGATCTTGTATTGTCTATATCTTTCAGTCAATTGTGTCACCATAAAGAAGTGTTTGTAGACTATCATTTATAAAAGCCTGCCTATTCCCTTATCAAATTTGCATCAAGTTTGTACACAGTCACAGACACATTATATGTGTGATGACCAACCTTGATAAACTGGACACTTCTCAGCAATGCACAGTTAAAAGACAACTCTACAAGTCTCAGAATAGAAGGAGATACCTACACTCAGAGAAAGATCTAGAAAGAC